>OY796894.1:6241424-6814913 GCA_963680785.1 Diplosoma virens | reverse complement strand
TGCGTCTTATAACAATAACGTAATGATGGAAACTGCTCGTTTGATAAGTAATTGTTGAGAACTAACACAATTTTTAAATACTTTTGCTGAAGAATCATTTTTTGATAAAATTAATGGTCCCGAAACGTGGAAAAGAGTAAATATCCCCAATATTACGTTTTACGTAAATAATCTTAAAGACGCGCCACTTGGTGCCCCAGTTGATTATCCCGATTACATTAAAAGCAACCATGGTTTGAGAAACGTAAGTGCTGACGACAATTTATATTTTTTCGTTGTTTGACTGTACACCAAGGTGCAAACCCTCACACGTGTGAGCAAACTGCCAAAAATTTATTTCATAAACTTTGTATCTATTTGGGCATTGTGCCTGAACATTTTGCAGGCGTTCAACTTTTTCATTTTATCCGCTTAGAGGATTTTTGAACTCAATCTCATTATTTATAAGCTTGACGGCAAGGTTCCAAAACTTGTCCAGCGTAGCCGCAAGTTTTACAAGGATACAATGCGATTAAATGTTTATCAAAATCATTTAAGTTTCGTTGTAGATTTTGAGCAATATTGTTGTGTTTATAAATGTATTCATTGTGATAAGTTGTGGTATCGTAACTGTGACTACTATGGTCACACCAAAAGTTGTACCATTGCGGTGCATGACACGTTTCCAGAGGAAATTCACAAAAACCCCACCACCATCTTTGAAAAACTGGAAAAAATAGAAATCGTTGTGACCCATTGTAATCTTCATTTTCCTTTTTTTTGCTTGCTTCAATTTTGAAGCGTATTTTTTAAAAGATCAAATTTCTAATAGCTCCATGCTGACTTTGGATGCTTGCCACGTCCCTTTGAACGTTGCAGTGGCGAGCAATGTCCCTGGTCACGAGTCAGGCATTTGTTTCGTGACGGAAGGGAGTGAAGAGCAATTTATGCAAACGTTAGTAGATTATTTGGAGAGCCTGTCAAAAGTTTCTTACAAACTGCTTCTACAAAAATTTCATTGTGTTTTTAAACAATTGGACAGTAACGAAAATGTAGGAAAAGAAAAATTTTTAACTGAATTTAACTCTTATTGCAAAGAATTGATTGTACTTGGTTTCAATTCGGCTTCTTACAATCTAAATCTAATAAGTCGGCAGCGTGGTCTAGTGGTTAAAGCGCCGGGCTCGTGACCAACACGGTCTTCGTTCAAAACCCACTCGCGCCATTCTGTTGGGTCCTTGGGAAAGACACTTTACGACACATTTCCCTGCGTGGTGGTCCTGGCAAGCAGTTCTAAATTACAGTCATATCTCTATTAACTTACAAGCGGACAGCAATATCTTGGTACCTCCGGAAGCAGGTCGGGATAATTGCCTACCCTATGTATTAGCGCCTCCGTCGCTTTCCTGCGAGTCAGGAGGATAAATATAGAGATAAAATAAATTAAATTAAATAAAAATAAATAAATAAAATAATTAAACCTACGTTCATTCACATTTTTTTAAAAGACATTCAATTTGTGATTAAAAGGAGCAACAGTTATCTCAGTTTGATTTTTAGACATCAAACACTTTTCGGCTCCTGGATTTAATTACCGCAAAATTTTGATTGCTTATGGTGCGAAACAGAGCGTATTTTCCGTACGAATTCGTGACCGATTTTGGAAAACTAGAAAGCGGATTGCCCAAACACAAAGATTTTATTCAACTTGGATGGAGAAAAATTGGAGCTCCTTATGTGAGATGCTCATTTACTACAACTTACTGGATTGCGTCCCTTTTGTACAAGCAATTCAAAACCTACTCCAACCTTATCTTCAACAAGGTTTGGATATTTTTAAAACTTCTTTTTCTATTAGTAGAGTGGCCAAGCTGCAAATAATGAGAAGAATCCAACAAAACACCTTTTTTTGTTTGTTTCCCAACGCCCTGCCCTAACCCAAACGCCATGCAGATTGGTACAAAACCCTTCGTTCGCAACTGACTGGTGGATTAGTTTGATTTTCTGTCACCTTGCGATTTCTGGAGAAACCAAAATCCGCTCCATAAAATAGGAAATCCCGAAATGATACAAAAAGTTCTCGGCTTATACGCCAATTCTCTACCTTCACGCTATTGCTCAAAACAATCCCATCGGTTATTTTTGTCGTTATAAAAGAAAATGATTTTCGGCCAGATCCCTGCTCCAAATTCCGTTATCAATCTTATGAATGGTTAAGTTATTTTGCATTCCAAAAAAACCCGTTTTTACAAACTAGGTTTAACATGGGTAGAGAAGAGTTAGCAAATATAGTTTGCCAGTGGACGGTTATTTTGAGCAGCAAAACACTGTGTATCAATTTCTTGGTTGTTTTTTCCATTCTTGTGACCAATGCAACATAAACCAAAATGCAGACGGCACTCTGCAAGAGACGCACCTCCTTAAAAAATTTCTCCATGAAGATATTCGGAAGGAGACGAAAGACAACAGGAAAAGGTCAGAAGAAGAAGGATTTCGTGTGGTAGAGTGAAGGAATGCGAATGGGTGAACATAAAAAAAAAACCAAAAGTCTCTCGTTTCTTGAAAACATTAAAATCGGTAACCCCCAACGGAAATTATCTTTTGAGAAAATATTGGAAGACGTCCAAAACAAAACACTCTACGGTTTTTTATCGTCGACATTCAGACTCCCGACGAATTAAAGAAAAAATTTAAAGACTTCCCTTTCATTATAAAAAATAGTCTCGTTTTTCGAAAAGACATCGGTCCATACATAAAAAATGGCAGAAGAGTATGGCATTTTTAAGAAAGAACAAAAAAATTTAATCAGTAGTTGTTTTGCAAAACAATCTTTAATTAACTGGGAAATTGCCAAATTTTACTTAGAAATGGGTTTGAAAATTACCAAAATTTACAAATTTATAGAATTTTTTCCACAAAAATGTTTTGCTCCTCTGGCACAAGACATTGTGAATTCAAGACGGTTGGCCGATACTGACAAAACCAAAACTTTCATAGCTTTAACCAATAAATTAACCGGAAACTCTCTTTATTCTGCAAGTTTGTTAAATAAGGAAAAGCACCAGAACATTACTTATCATTCGGAGGAAACAGTCAACAAATTTATCAACGAGCCACGTTTTATTCATTTGGACGAAATTAAAAAGGATATTTACGAAGTAAAAAGTTTAAAAACAAAATTGTTAACGATCTCCCTATTCAAATTGGACTCAATGTATACCTCATTAAAAACTTCATATGTTAAAATTCTTTTATTTGTTTCCAAAAAAATACGTTCCAGATCGATATTTTGAGCTGTTAGAAACTGATACTGACTCTATTTATTTTAGTATTAGTAAAAAAAATTGGACGACTGTGTTCCTCCCCATTTGAAAGCTAATTATTTTTGTGACAAATTAAAGTACTTGACTTCAGAAGTGTGTCCTGATCACGAGAAATCCTTCATCCAATATAAAATCCAAGTACGTAAAGAGCTTCTTTGTGGTACAGAATTTTAATATCGCTTTAAACAAAATCGATTTCATCAGAACCATAAGCTTTTCGGGACGCTCTCAGCAGTGGCAATCGGGTCAAAATGGGACGAACCAAAGAAAATCAAGGTATTTCTAGTCTCAACAGTTAGGAGAAAGGTGCTGTGGTCTCAGAAAGGAGAAAGGCACAACTGCACAAAATTTGGTTAAAATTCAAACTCTCGTCGAAAAGCATAGAGTATGTTAAAATAATCTTATTGGTAGTATCACAACGCTCCTCTCGTTGTTTGGAAACGGAAGATATGAGGGTGTTATCTGCAATTCAACTGGAATTTTTGCCCAAAAAGTCTCTGACTTTTAGAAGGCATCAACACCAGAATCAAAAACCATCTCTAAGAATTAATTTTTTACACAAATAATTTTCTGCTGTCTTGTAATACTTATAACTTGATGGGTCTAAAGCTCTGGGCCTTGATTCTATGTTTTAATATTAATGCGAGAGTTACTTTTAATTCCTAGGTACGTAACTTCCTTTTTTTGCTCGTGCTCATTCAAAATTTCTAAAATCTAAAGAAAAGCACTTATTGTCGTGAATTCAGAACCAATAAAACCTGTAGAAAACTTCAAAAGCTATCACCTCGTATCTCTCCTCTCTTTCCCCAAAACAATTCTCGAGAGACTTAACTAGGGTGGCGTCGAGCAAAGCCAAATATTCATCCGTTGCACCCTAGAGAGCAAGCTGAATTTTGACCAAAAAGCCAACCGCAGATCAATTCGTTTTTTTATTTAATACATAGAAAAACCTTTGGATGTTAAGAAAAAGGATGTATGCTGTAATACTCGCTCTGACAGCTGCTCATGACTGCCTAGCATTGTGGTCTTACTTGCAAGTTGCTGACCTCTTCCAGATAACTACATAGTCAGAATGGTCATGGAACTTGCCCAAAACCAAAATTTTACCCTTGCTACTGGTCTGTACAAGCAAAGCAAACTTCGATGTCTGAGGAACGGCGTTCCTTAGAGATCGGTCTTGGCTCATTTTTTTCAACTTTTATACACAAAACTCGCCTATGCGGATCCGCCTATACGGACTCTCTTGCATTATTGCACTTTCTCAAAACTAAAAGGACTTTAAATCAAGATGTATTATTTCTTTTACCCTTTTCCCGAAACTCAGTCACTCAAAGACGGTGACGGCCACTTTTCATTTTAACAAGTGAGAACCCAAACCTGAGCTAAAAGTTTACAATACAAAGAACTTTTAATATTCTGTTCGATCCCTACATGTCTTGAAGTTAAAATGGAAAAATTGGTTATGTTTCCTCACAACTTTGTGGCATTGCGCAAAAAATATCTTCATGTCTCACGCTGTTGATTTATATTTAATCTACTCGATAGCTGAGTACTTTGCAAGGCGTATGCTGGCCTCATAAGTAGTGTCTTGAATAACGCCTTAAACATTTGGATGCTTGCGTCCCACCCCAACAAACCACTCACCAATTCTTTCAAGAATCAAGCCAGCTGAACTTTGCCAACTAAAATGGAATTCTCCTTGTCTAACAGTGAAACTCTGGATCCCATCTACTGCAAGTAATTCACACGACTTGCTTCCGGAGATTTTGCTGTCCGACTGAATTTAAAAAATTTATTTATTTTATTTATTTTAATTTTGGAAGAGAGGTAATTTTTAAAATCCACTTAAAAATTATAGCAAGCAAAATTAAACATTTCATTTAGTTTGTAAAATTTTTATTAAAAACTTAACACCTATATATAAAACTTGCAAAGTTGGAAACTATTTCAATTTAAAATCTAACACACCTGCGCTTTTGTTATCAAATGTTGTTTATCGCTTTTCGTGCCCGTGTGATGGGGGTCTGACTTACATCGGTAAGTCAACACGTCATGTGATAACAAGAGCAAAGGAACACTTAAATTTAGGCTCTTCGGTCAAAAGCAAAATAAAAGATCATATTATTGAATGCGATTTGTGTAATAAAAAAGATATGGATAGCTTAATACATCGTTTTAGTGTTATAAAGAAATGTTCCTCAGATTACGACTGTAAAACAGGGTGTCGAACCGGACCCGAACCGGATCCGTAAACCCGTATTAACCGTTATTATTTTTTGAACCCGAACCGGAACTGAACCCGAAAAAATAAAATTTGCTGAACCTGAACTGGAACTGAACCCCTAAAAATAAAATTTGCTGAACCTGAACCGGAGCTGAACCCGTAGAAAAAAAAATTGCTGAACCCGAACCTGAACCGGAACTTTATTTTAAATGGATCCGGTTCGACCGTTTGATGCTCTAATTTTAATTTTAAAGTTATTTGTAGAAGAATCAGAATTACAATTTTGTTTTTGAAGTTGGCGCAATTTTTTTGGTCACGATACTTGTTGTGTGGCAATACAGAAACGTTATAAACGACTTTTTAGGCGAGAAGTTAAGGCAAAAACATGTCACTTGCTAGATAAAGAAAGCGAAATCTTAAATATATGCTAAAGCAGTTGTTCTTAAGCTTTTTACAGTGCCATACTATTAAAAAAAATACATATTAATATAGAGACGTAGCAAACATAGTGAAACCATCGTTGGTGAAGCAAAATTATTTGACGCCATTAAAAAATCAAAGCTGCACAGTGCAGGCTGTTTGGGAGCCACTCGACTAAAATTTAGTTACGTGGAGAAGTTTAATAAAAAAAGCAGTGTAAACTTATCGAATGATTCGAATTCAGTATAACTTATAGTTGCCTCAAATGGTTTTCACTAGCATGATAGTATCCCTAACAGTCGAGATTGAGTAAAAAATATTGTTGAGCAAGCAATGCAATAAAGTTAATTAATTTTTGATTTTTCAAAAAAACAAAATTTTTTCAAAAAAAAAAAACAAAAACGTTTATCTAGCGTGCTTTTTCATTTATCAAGTATTACGTTAAAATTAAATTTTTGTTAACTTTCAGGCTTACCAAAATTGTAGCAACAGGACAAATAACTTTTAATACAAGAACCACATATTTGCTGGTTCATTACAAAAGTTTTGCGTCAGTTATCTTTATGTAGAATGCAACCGAAAAACCATAAGCAAATTACATTGTTGTATAAGTTACCCCTGCAAACAAAATTTAGTAGCACAATTTGACTTTGAGTTAAAACTAAATAGTTTTGGTCGCCAATAGTTAGCTTGGCAAACAAAACATTATGGAGGAGTCAGAGTATTTTTCTGCCAATATCAAGCTAGTGTTTATCAAAAAAGTTTTTAATCAAATGCTGAAAAACCATTTTGCTGGTTTTACGAATTGAGAAATGATTGTCTCCCGTAAATTTGAATTTGCTTGAATTTAAGACTTTTTTTAAACAATTGGACCCACACCTAATTTTTACCCTTTCATCGCTATACACTTATAAAAATAAAAAGCAGCAAGTTTTTAGTACCAGTTTGTAAGCAAGCAGTGATCAATATACAAAATTGCAAAGTTTGATTTCAGTTATCTTAAGAAAAAAAAAATCTTATACAACAAACTGATTTAATTTTTAATTTATTACTAGTTGTAATTGTTAAATCAAATGTTACCGTTTGAAGTTGCCACAATTTGTTTGAGCACTTGTGTGCCAATAAAGAAACGTCATAAACGACTTTATCAGCTAAGAAATGAAGAAAAAATATGTGCACTAGATACATGAACGTGCGCCAGGAGAACCAAAAGGGGGACTCGCTTTTTCAAATTTTAAATTTTACAAAATAACACATAAATATGCATTAAAAACTTCTAAAAGTTAAGGCTCGTTTCCACTACGAGCGTGGAATAGAGCATTCTTTGTTTCTTTTGACCATCTTTCCGCTCTTAAAATCTAAGTGAGCACATAAAGTCAATAAATCAAGTAAAGAGTACAGTGGCGAACAAAAAAAGTAAGACTTTTTTATTTTTTAAGATTTTTTAAAAATATCATTGTTAAAATTGAAATATATTAATATATATCAAGTAATATATCATTAAAAGAGCACAAAAAATTATATTAAATCCAATATTAATTTATTTTTTTTTAGAAATATAATTCAATTGCAACTATAGTGGAACCTTGGTTGGCGACCACCTCGATAACACGACCACCCCGTTATCAGGACCACTTCAGTGCGGTCCCAAATAATTTACTATGGTAATGCATTGCATTCTGTTTCAATAACGCGACCACCCCGGTTTCCAGACCAGGACCGCCATATTTTGGTCCAAAACTGCAAATTTAACTCCGCTAAAGCGACCACACGTGCTCAATAATTTGCTTTTTGTGACCAAAATAATAAGGTTAAATTTCTTTTGTGATCAAAACAATAAGATTAGATGAGCGCGTGCACACACACAAAGAAAATGCAATTGCGCAATGAATGATTAGTGTGGCAAACAGAACTGAATTTTATAAGATAAACTTCAGTACTAACAGTTGTTTAAATTCATTCTGCAGTATCTGATAAAAATAATGGCACTTAGTAAAAAGAAACCGAGAGAACTTTCAATCAAAGAAAAGGTTATGGTAATACAACAAAAAGAAAGTGAGGGAAAATCTCAGAGGAACTTGCTAAG
The DNA here is from genome assembly GCA_963680785.1 of Diplosoma virens. Classification (NCBI taxonomy): domain Eukaryota; kingdom Metazoa; phylum Chordata; class Ascidiacea; order Aplousobranchia; family Didemnidae; genus Diplosoma; species Diplosoma virens. The sequence continues at coordinate 6,806,881 of OY796894.1, read as the reverse complement.
ATTTTCGGCGTTAGCAAGACTCAAATAAAGAACACACTTAAAAGAAAGGCAGACGTTTTGGTTGCATATGACGACAACTTATCGAATGACCGGAAGAGGGTTAGAATCTTTCAATTTGAAGGAAATATCGATTCACTAACTTTCCGATGGTTTCAAAGAGCTCGGTCTTTAAACCTACCGATAAGTGGGCCTCTGATTCAAGAAAAAGCTCTAACTTTGCTAAATCTCTGAAGAAAAATGGCTTTAAAGCCTCAAACGATTGGTTAAACAGGTTTAAGACACGACATAGCATTTCTCAGGCTGTTATTTGCAGAGAGAGTGGCTGTGTTGACGAAAAAGTCGTGCAGAGTTCGAAATCACGCCTACCAGATATTACTGCGGGTTACGCCACTTGTGACATTTACAACAAACAATTGCTACAAACAGGATACTCCAAAGCAAAATTCGCTAACACGACCACCCCGCTAACGCGACCGCTTGATGACGGTCCCGTAGGTGGTCAGGTAAGCGGGGTTCCACTGTAACTTATTTTTAAAAAATTTAATTTAATTTAAAATAAAAAATCTTACTTTTTTGCTCGCCACTGTACTCCATTCCACGCTCATAGTGGGAAAAGAGTCTTTATGCGTCAATTTTTTATTATTATAAACTTGAATGACTAAATGTTTAATTTGTTTTATTAATTTTTTTACTTCTTTCCGCGCTTAAAGGCAAAACGAAGCAAAAAAATCATTAAAAGAAACAAAGAATACTCCAATCTACGTTCGAAGTAAAAATGAACCTTAATGACGTTTCATAACTAGTAAACCTTCTGCGTGAGGGCCGCCACTAAAAAATTATCAAAAAATTCTTAGACAGGTGTATCAGTGGCTAGTCGAAGAAAGATCTATATAAACTCATGTAAACGCAATCTATAAGAAAGTTTTGAGATCACAAAACAACAAAAAACTTCCGTTTCCGCTTTTGGCGCTCGCATTGATAAATAAATTTATTGGTAAGACTTGGTTTTTACAACCAAGACCCATGCCGGTGAATTAGTTTAATTTAATTTTTTTAAAACTTGTACCAGAATTTTTTAAAAAACCCTTTTTAAGAATATTTTTTGTGTTTCCGACTGTTTGCCATCACTCCTCCAGGAAGCGCGTCTACGGGCGCCCATGATAACATGAGGTAAGAAATTGTGTTTACAGTCCTAACGCTTGTTAGAAATAGATAAAAAATATATATTCCGAACCCGAACCGGAGCTGAACCGGAACTGAACCCCTAAAAAAAAAAGTTGAACCTGAACCGGAACTAAACCCGAAAAAAAAATTTTTGCTGAACCCGAACCGGAACTGAACCCGAAAAAAAATTTTTTGCTGAACCTGAACTGGATCTGAACCTTTAAAAATAAAATTTGCCGAACCTGAACCTGAACCGGAACGTTATTTTAAACGGTTCGATTCCCTGCTGTAAAATTCACGAAGCGTTAATAATTAAAAAACATCAACCTAAATTAAATAAACAACTGTATGAAAATGGCTCGTCTTTTTTACTACAACTCTTCTAATTTAGTCATGTGATTTGCATTATTATTATTTTTTTTTCTCTTTTTTTCTCCTTTTTTTCTGTGAATTCTGACGTTGTTTTGTGTAATTGTCTTTGCCTATAAACTGAATTAGTAATAACAGTGACAGCATAAACTTGAGAAAATTGTTGTTTTTTTTTTTTTTTTTTTATATATATTTTAATTTATTGTAATTGTCTTTATGGTTAAAAATTTTTAGATGATTTTAAACAATTTTAGATGCTTTGATAAGGACTGATGATAGTCGAAAACGTTCAGCTTTTTAATAAAAATTTTACAAACTAAATGAAATGTTTAATTTTGCTTGCTATAATTTTTAAGTGGATTATTTATTTTATCTCTATATTTTTCCTCCTGACTCACAGGAAAGCGACGGAGGCGCTAATACATAGGGTAAGCAATTACCCCAACCTGCTTCCGGAGATACCAAGATGTTGCTGTCCGCTTGTAATTTAATAGAGATATGACTGTAATTTAGAACTGCTTGCCAGGACCACCAAGCAGGGGAAAGTGCCGTAAAGTGTCTTTCCCAATGACACAACAGAATATCGCAAGTGGGTTTTGAACCGAGACCGTGTTGGTCACGAGTCTGGCGCTTTAACCACTCGACCATGCTGTCGACAATTTTTTAAAGACTAGTGGAATTGCTGTCGACAATTTTTTAAAGACTAGTGGGCTTCTACCAGATGCATTACTGCACTGATAGAAGCAGCATTGCGCATCACGCACACCAATGACCAGACGCTAAAAATACATTGAGTTGTGGACAGACAGCACAAAGAGTGCCATATGTGGCATTGTGTATCATACACACAGAGCTTAAACTTACTGCCAGACCATGGTTTAAATTTTAAATTTTCATCAGGGATATTCTGGTTATCAAGTTTGTCACAGGGCTGGTCATATGTAATGAAAAAAATATAAGATTTGTGGGCTTCTACCAGATGCATTGCTACACTGATTGAAGCGGCAAAACCAGGGTAAGCAAAGGGAGCATCTGACTAGATAACGCATGTTCTTCGATGCTCCCGACCATTGCGCCAATTTTGTTTGCTTGCTGTTTGTATTTATATATATTGTTGTGCGTATTGGTAAATAAACTATCCATCTATCTATCTATCTATCTATCTATCTATCTATCTATCTATGCCTCATAAGAATTCAAAATTCGAAACCATGGTTTGGCAGTGAGGTTGGGTTCGGCGTGCGTGATGCACAATGCCACCGATGGAATATTTTTTATTTATTTTTTTATTTTTATCTCTATATTTATCCTCCTGACTCGCAGGAAAGCGTCGGAGGCGCTAATACACAGGGTAAGCAATTACCCCGACCTGCTTCCGGAGATGCTAAGATATTGCTGTCCGCTAGTAATTTAGTAGAGATATTACTGTAATTTAGAACTGCTTGCCAAGACCACCAAGCAGGGGAAAGTGCCGTAAAGTGTCTTTCCCAAGGATACAACAGAATGGCGCAAGTGGGTTTTGAACCGAGAGCATGTTGATCATCAGCCCGGTGCTTTAACTACTCGACCACGCTGCCGACATACCATGGTTTAAAGTTTTAAACTTTCATTAGGGAATACTTTTTAGTTCTATCTGTTCTACACGTATCACGCGATATATATTTTTTTAATTTTTGTTTTTAACATGATTAAAATTTGAAGCAAACATCAGTGCCGTAAAATATCTTGCCACAAAGACACAACAGAACCAAGTAATTAGGTTTTCAACGGTCTATTGGTTAATGCTGACATATCCAACCTATTATAATGTTATTAAACAATAATAACTGCAATTAAAATTATCGTGATATAGCCACATTTCGAGATGCTAAATTTTGTTATTAAAAACATGAAATACAAGGCGTTTAAATGTTGATAAGAAAAGGTCTATAATTTCTCAAACACCTTATGCGTTGTCAGGCTTCTTAATTGCCATGCAAAAAGATTTCCATGGTTCAATTTTACTATAACAAATTTAAAGAAAGTCATGAAGCCTTAATGGCGAAAGAAACGTACAAATAAGCTATTTTTACCAAAAATTGTGACATATTTATAACATTTGTGAGCTTTGTCCACATCGCTCATTGCCTCGACCGGGACTCGAGACACAGTGGTTCGAGACCAAGACGGAAGCAAGACTTTGAAAAGCGCATCTCAAGACGTCTTAATGTTTCGAGACATCCATTTTTGTCTGTCTATTTAAAAGGATTTTTTTAGTCTACTATTAATCATGAAAAAAATACTTTTTAATATAACAAAAGTTTTTTCATAAATTTGTTTTTAAAACGGGATTTTCCCGAAAGAAAAACTATTTTGTTTTGTTTTTAAAAAATAATTTGAAGATAATTGTACGCTCGCGTTTAATTCTTGGTCTTTTTAGCGTTATATACTTCTTTGGGTAAATGCAGAATGCGTGGTAATTATTTAAGGTTTTATTGGACTTGATAATAATGAAAATTGAATTTACACCTGTTTAGACTTGAACTCTTGGTCACTTTCATCTGCATGTGCGTCTTAACAAAGAAGCTTTACTCTAACTTACAGCAAGACAATCTGATACACTCTCTAAAACAGCAAATAAAAACATAAATCGGACAACTATAACATGCCATCTGCGAAAGCAAGTTGGTGTGATTGCTTGATAGATGCTTTAAGACTAATGTCTCAAAAGATTTTAAACATTGCTGTGGTGTTTTATCATTACATAATTTTTTTTAATATCCCCCTGTTGTGATATTGTGCAATCGATGACGTAGTGTTTTCTTAAACGCTCTAATCGTAATCAGCGCCTTCTGCTCGAACAATTATTGGACACGCGCATCTCCAAGCATAATTGTTAACAGTTAAATATGCGCCTTTACTTCGGTTCTTCAGTCAGTTCGAGTTATCAAGCTACTACAGCAAACGAACTAAAAGCATTATATTTTCAATACGGTTGTTGTTTGGCTAAGTACTTTTGTGAATATTTACTATTGTTTTTTTTTAATAAACCTGTGTATTCGTGCAAAGATACAACAGGCAAAAGTGGCGACGAGGATTCAAGGAACTCAACTGCGTCAAGAAAGAAAAAAGAAAATTTGTTGATTTTGCATTACAGCTTGAATTGTCGACAATGAGTGAAATTTCTGAACTGATTTTGTTGTTAAACAAGCAACACCAAGAGCAAATGGCAGTTTTACGCGACGAGCAGAACAAGCAACACCAAGAGCAAATGACAATGCTTCAAGAGCAGATAAAAATTTTACAAAGCAGCTTGAACAACCCGCGAGAAAATGTTCCAACACCGATGGCAAGTTTTCAACCATTCGATTCCACATCTGAGTTATGGACTGATTATTTGGCAAGGTTCCGAACATTCGTCACTGCTAACTCTATTCCCGACAACAAGCAAGCACAAATTTTTCTTACCAACCAATCTAACTCCGTTTACAAAATGCTTAGCAACTTAGCGGCTCAGCAACAACCTGTCAAAAGCATACATGAGCTAACGATGAATGATATTCAGACGTTTATGGCAGAGCAGTTTGATCCAAAACGGTTTGTTGTCAGAGAACGTTTCAAGTTCTGGTCTGACATGAAACGCAAACCTGGCGAAACTATTCCTGAACTGGCAAGCAGAATACGGCAAGATGCAGCTACATGTGATTTTCAATCCATTAAAGATCCTTTAGATGAAGCCTTGCGAACTAAATTCATCTGTTCGGTCGATAACGAAGCAGTTTTGAAGACACTCTTCAAGCTCAAGGACGATGAACTGAAGTTTAGCAACGCCATCAGAGTGGCTCCAAAGGAAACCGTACACGGTCAACCTTCTACGTCGGTGCAGAAAGTTTATCACGCAAAGTCCAAAACTCCAAAGAAAACCGCCTGCTTCAGGTGTGGAAATTCTGGACATTTTAGCAAAGCTTGTCCCCACATTAAAGCTATTTGCAGCTTCTGCAAGAAAACAGGTCATCTGCAATCTGTATGCATGTCTCGACTCAGAGATAACAGCAAGCTTGTGAAACAACAGATGAAATTGGTGCACAAAGTCCAATGTTCTGTTTCACCCATCTATCAAACTATTAGACTTAATGACCACAGAATTAAGTTTGAAATTGATAGCGGAGCCAGTGACACATTTTGCTGTGAAGCGACGTGGCAAACGCTGGGTAAACCCACTCTACAACCTGTAACAATTCGATATCAAGTTGCTGAAGGTAGCCCGCTACCCGTCGTGGGACAATTCCAATCAACTGCAAGTATTGATGGAAAATCACCTGACGTGACCTTTCCTGTAATTGTCACTAAGGTGCCCAATCTAAATTTACTAGGTCGTCTGGCGATGATGAAGTTGAAACTCACCAACTTAACTGATCACTTAGCTGACCACAAGTTTTGATGGGGAGGAGATGGAAGATGATGTCGATAGCGTTTTTTTAGTTCGAACAATCAGTCGTCAAATCAATCCTGACAATCCATTGCTTGTGGTCAGAGAGACTGCCAAGGATCCAATTCTTTCCCAACTAATGCGATTTGTGAAGGAAGGATGGCCGCATGCATTTTCGGAAGAGCTTAAAGACTTCAAAAAGTTAGAAAATTCGTTGTCAACAGAGAATGGTTGCGTTTTTTACGGCTTACGGGTAATAATTCCTTCAACCCTACGTAATCATATTCTTAAATTATTACACCTTGGACATTTCGGCATGCAACGGATGAAACAACTTGCCAGGTCAACTGTCTATTGGCCAAGAATTGACTTTGACATCGAGAACTTATGTCGCAAATGCACTTCCTGTGGCCAATTTCAAAATAAGCCGGATAAACCTTCAATCCATCCGTGGATGATGCCAGAAAAACCATGGTCAAGACTCCACTTGGACCATGCGATCAACTTTCTGGGAAGAAACTGGTTAGTCCTTGTAGACGCTTATTCAAAATATCCTTGCATTCATCCAACAACCTCAACGTCTTCGAAAAGTACTACTGCTATACTTGAACAAGAATTTGCTCATTTCGGATATCCCCACACGTTGGTGACCGATAATGCCACAACATTCATGTCTCAAGAGTTCCAAGCTTGGTGCAAACAACGAGGCATTGTACATCTCACCGGAGCACCTTATCATCCAGCAACAAACGGTGCTGCCGAGCGTTTGATACAATCGTTCAAACAGGCATTGAGAAAATCCTCGTTACCTCCAAAGGAAGCTTTGCAAGAATTTTTAATGCAGTATAGAAGGATTCCTTTTGCATCGGGACTGTCACCAAGCGAATTGTTGAATGGAAGAAGAATTCGCACCAAAATTGACACTTTGGTTCCATCCATTCCGCATCTCCTGCAGGGAAGACAGTCAAGACAAGCGAGCAAGCATTCAAATACTGAAGACTCGGAAGTGGTTTCGAAAGTCGAACATCATTATACATTAGGGGACCCTTGTTACGCACTGTACTTCGGCCCTAGAAGAGATCGTGACCCACGATGGGTGCCTGCGATAGTTACGAAAGTCCATGGTACACGAAGCGTCAATGTACGAGTCATTCCTCGAGGACCAACTTGGAGAAGACATCTTGATCAACTTCGACCTCGATACGGTTCGGATCAAGATGATGATCCCTGTGAAATCCCAACGAGTGTTTTGTCTACAGAAACACTTCCAGCCGGGACTGACCACGCATCTAGTTCTTCTTCGATGAACCAACGCAACAATCCGAGATTACCAACCGGAGACGAGTACGGGCGACACAATCTACGACAATCAGCGAGAACAAAGAGACCTCCAAAAAAATATTGTTGCTAATATGTATATATATTTTTTTGTCGTAGTTTAACGCTCTAATCGTAATCAGCGCCTTCTGCTCGAACAATTATTGGACACGCGCATCTCCAAGCATAATTGTTAACAGTTAAATATGCGCCTTTACTTCGGTTCTTCAGTCAGTTCGAGTTATCAAGCTACTACAGCAAACGAACTAAAAGCATTATATTTTCAATACGGTTGTTGTTTGGCTAAGTACTTTTGTGAATATTTACTATTGTTTTTTTTTAATAAACCTGTGTATTCGTGCAAAGATACAACACCCCCCTACAGCAATAGGAAGGAATGAAAAAAAAGAAGCAAGAGGAGAAGAATCTCGTGAAAAAGTGAGTAACCACAGCAGGGATTCAGGTTAGTTTTATTGGTTGGTGAAACTAACCTGAAACCCCCTTTTAGCTCCAGGATGGAATAACAAAGAAACCAAAAGAAAAAAAGGATCTCTAAAGAAGTGATAGTAACCACAGGGAGATCTGGGTTAGTTTTACAAACAAAAATTGCTTATGATGACTTCTTAAAGAGACCTAAAATTACTTAATTAAAATTATTGCTATCAACTGGTTTTGTTGTTTTAGAATTTAATTAAATTTATAACTTTAGCATATGTTAATCCATCCATTTTTATTGTCTTTGTAATCTGTAAGTGTAAGATACATTGGTAACAATATATTGTGGTTTTGATCATTTTATGTATTTATGTATTTATTATATTGACAGCTTATATTGCGAAATGTTTACTTTTATTTTGTGGAAATAACTTTATTGTTCAATATAATATATTAAATGGAGTCAACTGATCAAAAAGATCTCTTGCTAATATTGTTTTAGCCATTTTTATTTCAAGGTCTTTCCAAAAAAGAACTAATTATTAGTTAAAGCATTTGAAAAAGCAAGTTTTATTATAAAGTTTTCTATGCTTTTGTTTCTTTTTTATGTAATTATTTTATAGGAGATTTAAAAGCATTTTTATTAAAAAATTAATTGTAAAACTGTTAAGAATGCTCACATTATTTAATAACCAAGTGTCAACAGGCCTGTTTTGTTTTGATTAAAACTCATTAGGAAACTCTAGCTCAGTGGTTTTAAGCTTTTTAAATGTATTCCTCCTTTGCTCATTTTAAAATTTTTTATTCCTCCCTTCCATAAACCAAATAACATGTTTTGGTTAGAAGTATCCAAGTTAAAAAAATTTTACTGGTCAACAACAAATAGTTTTACAACTGTCACTTTTTAAATTTTACTGCAACAAAAGATTTCTAGTATGGCTTTGAAGAAGTTTTAGCTATCTGCTATTAGGTAATCTAACAGACATTTTCTCTTTTGCTTTTTTTAATAAAATTTGTTTTGAAGCCAGCATTCTGCTTACATGATTTATCTATGTTGAGATCTGCAGTCCAAAAAAGTATTTTTAATCTTAGTGATAAATGACTGTACAAACTGCACAATAGACAATGATTTGATGTAGTATATAAATTTTTCTTTCATTACAATTGATAAAGTGAGCAGTTCCCACGAAAGCTTGTTAGATTAAAAAAAACTTATTCAACTTTAGTTCAATTTGTTTTTAAATTTTTGGTTAATTTTAATTGTTGACTCAGGCATTTCATTGCATCTAATCAAATTATAGTTTAATCAAAGTGAAATGTACAATAAAAATTTATTTAATTTGTTATTAATAGATATATTTATGTGTTTTTACAGATGGATTATCTTTCCTCTGCTGAATCATTATGCTCAAGTCACTATTTAATTAATGTATTGTGTGATAATCTTGATATGGATCAACTCATAGAGATTGTTGATGAACTGTGTGGGCAGGATGTAATATCAGAAGGTAAAAGGTTATTTTTGGAAAGGCTTTAAAGTAAATCATAATAAATCAACTTACATGCACATTTATATTAATTTTGTAAAAAGATTGTCATGAAAATTTGAAAATCAATCTGGAAATTGAATCTTCTGAAAAAACTATCAATATGCTTTTTATATATTTAAAAAATGAGAACCCTGATGATTGGCAAAAAAAGTTGGTGAATCCATTACTTGATACAGGTATTATTAATATTTTTTGTTTCAATTAACTACAGCTAATAATTTTTTTGAATTAAAACAAAAGTATTATCTTTTGATATTTTAAACTTTATTGAAGCATTTAGATCTTTAACAATAGAAATTTGGATAAAGTGCAAAGTTTTTCCCCAATGTTAACTGTGCAAAAATTTTTTCCCCAAGAAAAAATTTTAATGAAATAAACTGACTCTAATCCTTTTCCTAACCCTGCCCCTAACCTAACCCTTAAAAAATATAGTCAAAATACAACTTGAAAAAATTTAACAAAAGCTAAATTTTTAAATGTTGCTTGTTTAGTTTTAATCTGGTTTGTTCATTGTTTCTAGAAGTGGTCATATTCACTTTACCTTGTCAGCTACCCTCTACTTGCAAACCCCATTTTTGTTTTTTTATGAGAAAGCAATCCTTTAAGACCCTCCACTGGCACTTTCCACATTTTTTTGCATGGCCTTGCTTTTTTTTCCATCCACTCCAATTTCAATTCTTTTTTAAAGTTTGTTATCATCTCTTCTCATCATATGCTCAAACCACTGCACTTATTTTACTTTTGCCAAACCAATTATTGATTTTTTCAACCTAAGTATATCTCTTTTTTAATAGTTTTTAACAGTTTAGCAACATACATAGTTTGTATTATAGCTCTCTCAATTAATCTCAAAACTGTTATCTCATTTTTTTCTTAAGCCCCAAGTTTTACTTCCATACAATCTGGTAGATCTTACATAACTTTGGCATATGAATCTTTTCATTATAAATAAAAAATTTTTTTAGTATCGCTTTGAATAATGTCAAACTCATAGTAGCTAAAAACTTTTAACAAAATTTTTATCAATTATTTATTACTTTATTTGGGACAAGCCAGAGTAAATTAAGATATTTTTGGTCTCAACAAGTTAGAAAAAGGCATTGTACAATGTAATAGTTTTAAAAAGGAGAGATAAACTATTGAGCAATCTTAAAAGAAAAATATTACAAAAAGTGTACCATTTGTTTACAACATTGGTTATTTAAAATGTTTTAATGTCTACAAAAATTCTTTTTGTATAGACAGAATATTAATATTTTTTTTTAGATAGGGTAGGCTTGTAATAAAGGCTGCCTCAAGTAGACAAAAATAAAACAAATTGCATGCTATGCAAGAGTTTTAATATGTTTGTCATCATACTGCTCAATGTTCATTCTCTAATATATGTTGTTTTATTTCAAATTCACAATCTGAATTATTACATTTTTGTTTAGAGCAGGATTTCTCTAGACTTTGGAGAACAAAATGAAAAAATTTGAAGCAGTTTTGAAGTGATGATTTTTTTGGGACTATATTCTAAGCAGGAGGTCACAGATGTTTGATAGTCGTTGAAAAAGGTCCACAGATTACCAAAGTTTGAAAACCACTGGTTTAGAGGATCTGCCTGATTAAGATCATTTCCACATTCTTAATCTTTTCTCTCATTGGTTGACTCTTTCAGCCAATGAGAACTCTACTTTCTTCCTTTATAAATTAGTTCGGTTTCAATTCTGCTTCATTCTGACGATTTCCCCTGAAGAGTGTCAGATGAAAAGCTTTGGGAAGAAAAATCTTTTACTTCAAGCAATTTCCACATTTATTTCAAATGGTACTGCTGCCTTGCCTGGTTTCATTTTGTTTATAGTTTTTAATATTTCTTTGTTGTTTTTCAAAAGATCCTTTTACAACACCAACTTCTGTTATCTGGTCACATTTATTCTCTTTATTCAATATTTTTTCCCATATGATCGATTCCTTTTCTATCATTGTCAATAAAAGCCAACTTTCTTTCTTTTTTCTTTCATACATCTTCTACAGGGTTTAGCAAAATAATCTGACACATTTGTAGGTTTAATAAAAGCCAAATAAAATAAAGAAACAAAAAAGTGTTTTCATTTTTGAAAAGTAGATATAATGCCATTTTGTTTCATTTCTTTATAGTACCATTGTTTTTCGTTTCTTTGAGAGAGATGTTCCCTGGTCGTTTGATCTCATTGTGGGGTGCCTGGTCATTTGATCTCATTGCGGGGTGACATTAGTTGGCCCACCCATTCACCTGATTTAAATCCTTGCAATTTTTTCCTCTGGGGATACCTCAAGTCAAAGGTGTACATTAACCACCCCTGTTCTATTGAACAACTTAAAGATGCAATTCGTCAAGAAATTACTGCCATTCCACATAAAATGACCTGTCAAGTTATAGACAACTTTGTGAACGCTTTTGACAGTGTGTGGACAATAATGGATCCCATTTGACTGATTTAATTTTTAAAACCTAATGAAACAAAATGGCACTATATGTACTTTTCAAAAATAAAAACTTTTTTTACTTTTTACTTTATTTGGCTTTTATTAAACCTACAAATGTGTCAGATCATTTTGCCGGACCCTGTATGTTTAACATCTTTTACTCTTTTTATTGATTTTATAAGCTAGAAAATACTATTTGGACTAACTTGCATAGCCATAATCTCCTTTTCAGTTTCTGTCTCCATAGGTTTTTAACAACTTTCTTTGTTCTATTCAATTTTTTTTATGGATGTTTCTATAAAAAACTTTTAAGCCTAAAAACATTTTACCAGTGGTTTATAAATCAATTTTCTTGCCATTTTATTGAATCTTTGCTTCTTTTTTATTGTTCTTAACTTTGGGAGTCCATCTGCACATAATACTTATCCTACTTTTTTTCTAAAATTTAGTGCCATTAACTAATTCTGTTGCTTATTTGTACTTGAATGATTTTCTTTTCTAATTCTTCACTTTTACTAACATTTCATGCTTTTATTTCTAAATTTGTTTTCAGACCAACATAATAAATATCTTTTTTTTACTTTCTATAAAGCAAGCTTCTCAAGATTTACCTTATTTACAGCAAGAATCCACTTTGCTTTTCTTCAGTTTTTGAAACAACTTGATTTCCTTTTATAAAAGCTTTCCACAGTTTAACTTTCAGATCTCACTTTCATTTATAAGTAAAAAAATGTTTAAAAAATATTTACCTTTTTTGGACCCAAAAGGGTTGTCAAGGACAGTCCACTAGTTTTAGTTCTTATTACCTTGGAAATTTTTAGAGTGTTTTTTTATGGTCATGTGCTGTTGTTGATGCCAATTAATTTTTATGTAATAGCCTATTACCTAAACAAGTCAAAACTGTGTCTCACTGTAATTTGGCTGTTGTGATTTAGCTTGAACAGGCCATCCAAAACTATTTTCCAACTGATGGTACTGAAAATCACCACAACAGCTATTAGTTTCTAATGATTAAGCATTATTGGTTTGTTAAATATACAAATTAATCCAAGAATAATTTTTTAAAAAATTTTTGGTTATTATGTCAATATAATTACATTAAATTTTTTATTAAATTGTGGCTATGTTTTGTAATTTTGATAACTCATTTTATTTATACACTATATTTTTTGCAAAGGAAACACTTTTCTGGCTGAACTTATTCAACATCATGCATCAAATGACAATGAAGACTTGTGCTGGTTTCTTGAAAATTGGAATTCATTAAAAAACAGAAAAGATGATTTTTTACTGCTTTTACATGATCAACAAGATATTATGTAAGACTTATTAATTATATATTTTACTTAAAGTTTTGATTAGAGTATCCAACTTGGATCTGTACATTTAACCCAGGTTTTGAGTTTAACAAGTTTTGTGTTTTAAAAACCCCAGTTTTACCTCCTTCCAAAATAATGCTCTAAGTTTCTAAACATCAAAAAATAACAAAATGTATTACATAATTTTGTTTTACACAGCACATTTAATTTTTGTAAAATTGGCACATAACAATCACAGCATTCAAAGTGTCATCATTTAGCCTGTTTCTGATTTTTTGTTGCAAAAAGTTTCATAGCAGAAAATTCCTGCTCTGGTTTTACAGAAGTTACAGTCTAGTTGTGAACAATTGTTTTTTTTGTTTTTTTTATAATTTGTGATCCAACACTCTGAACTTTTCTGTTTGCTGCTACAGCTCTTTTAGAAAGGCTTGAAATTTTTTTAACAAAGTCATAATCTTAGTAGGCTCACCTCCATTGTTATCTTTATCATTAACTTTGCAAGCCAATTAGTTTCATGGCTTCATTAACCACATCAATTGTCTCTTGGTTTGAACAACCGTTGTAATACCTTGGTAGCCAAAGCAGTAATTTCATTTTTTTGGATTCTGATACTAAACGTATCACATGAGTGTTAAAGTGAATTGGGGGATTTGAAACATTCTATTAAGTTGAAAACATCAGCATTGCATTGCTCTTGAATACATTTTTTAAATCTCTCCTACAAGTAACATCAACATTTAATGCTTTTTAGCTCTTTTCTGTGTTTGTTATTCTCTTTCTATTTTTTGTTTCTTATTGTGCCTTCTTCTCTGCTTATTTTATTAAAATTTCAAAAGCTTTTTTTTCTTGCACTAACACTAACACTCTGAGAAAAAACTTAAGAAAAGCATTAGTTAACTCTAGCATTATAAAAGTTATTTGATTGTTAAAGCACATTTAAGTCACTTAATGTTAATTTTAATGTCATTGTGTTTTGCTGGAAAAACTGGGTTTTCAGGGCTGACTCCTTAGTTTTGACTACACTAGATATAATAACCAATTAGCAAAATTGTTTTGCTGTCATTCATGAATATAAAGTTCTTAGATTTGTCTTTCAAAAATAAAAAATAAACAAATATAATGTACTTGTAAAATACATTTTAGAGCTTTTGTATGAGTATGGTTACAAATGCAATACACTTAGTGCTTGACCTCTTTTTTGTCATGCTGTCTTTTTGTAATTATGCTAATTTTTTTTCTTTTAAACCTTTTTTTTATTTGATAATAACTGTTTTTTTATTGAACACCATGCCTTTTATAATAACTTTAAGATTCTATGGCATTTTTTTGTAATAGTATTAAAGAGTTTTTCACTAATAACTCTACACTTTTGTCATCTTAACACTATTCAAATTTATTTTTTGCTTTTAGTCTTTTTATCAATTGGGTATATCTTTTCTAAGACTGCAGCAGTAAAAGTTCAGGTGTTTTATTTTAAGCCTTTGTTCTCCTGGTTACTAGTGGGTAAATTTATTGAACTTTTTTATGCTGACATACAATAATGTCTCATTTTTTTTGTGTTAAGCTGAAAAGAGAAAAACTAACAGTGTGTAATGATCACTGCAGTTAGTAAATGAATATTTCAAGATGTGAGAAGCCACCTTTATAAATTTTTTGATGACATTGATTGACATTGTTTGACATAATGCTTTAATCATTTTGATTGACATATGCTTAAGAGTCAATAATTGCTCCTTTTGATTTGTTTTATTATTATTTTATTTTAATGTTAAGTTAATTTAATTTTAGTTTAAAGCAACCCAAACAATGGCTACTTTCTTCTATCCAATACATTCAGCAACAAGGTGATTCAGTCATGCATAAGTTAGTTGCTGAACTCAAAAAAGAAAAATCTTTGGTAAGAAAAGTTTTAGTTTATTAATTAAAATGGTTTGGTATGATTTTCCTAATTTCTTAGTTTCTAATTTCCTTAATTTTTTTGATTTGTTAGTTTATTTATGGTTTCTAACTACGGTTAAAAAATTTTGCAAATTCAGTTTCCTGCAATTGAACAATTTCTGAAACTATAAAGTTGCAAATATTGCTTATTAAAATTTAGAAAAAGCTTTGCCTTTAAAAAATTTAATATTTTGGTATCTTAGGTGAATTCCCAATACTGTGTTCTAGCAAATGATATTAAGAAATCTTTAAAAGCTTTACATACTTTGCTTAATTCTGGCTTAAATAAAGAAAATATAATAAATTTGGGAAAAAGATTGTATATTAGCAAGTATTTTCCAAAAGGTAAGAAGATTCTTTTATTTTACTTGATTAATTTGTTAAAGTTATAAAAAAAGTTATAAAAAATTGTAAGAATTGTGTGTTCCACATTGCTATAAAATTTGTTTGAACGTTGTCTCACTTATTTTTTTGTTTTTCTAAATTTCTCCAGTGAAACCCAACTTTGCTAACAATGCATGGAACCACAGTCATGCAGTTCTTGTATCAGTCAGGGCGGTCATATTAGCAGATTTTATTTTACTATGTGTTGTGGTTGTTGTTGTTGTTGCCCCTCCTCCAAGGATATCTTGGAGTAGCCATGCCTTAATCCCTCATAGAGTCCAATCTAGATTCCCACTCTTGGATTACCTCTGCTGCTTCTAAAGTTTTTTTCCACAGATTAGTGGTGTTGTGTTGTGTTGTGTTGGTACTTGACTACAGTTAAAGAGGTGATTAGTGTCATGTGTGTGATAAGCATATGTGGCATGTAAGTATCAGGGTTCACTGTATGTAGATAGCTTTACAGGAGTGGTGATTTGTTGGCTCTGAGCTGTGGTAATTTTGTATGCATTTGGCTTCTTAATCATCATTCAATATTTTTTTGATGCACCAATCTACAGAAAAATGTTTATGCAGGCTGATCAGAATAGATTTGTAGAAAAATGTTTATATGTAGTACTGTATAATGCTTATCATAATGTGTCATAACTTTCATATGCTCACAAAACTTCAAACCTGTCATCTTTGTAATAAGCTGCATTATTGTATTTTTTTGTAAAAGATATATGTTAAACAATTTTGGTTCAAAAATTAAACTATTTAAATATCTTTTTTTTTAATTTAACTATTTGATATTAAACTATTATAAATTCAAGTAGATAAATATTTGACCATGAACATCCCTAAGTTTAACAGATTTAAACAATTTTAAATGCAAGTTTTCATTCTTATCAGCTGAACAATTTACAATTGCCTTTTTAGTTGTTTTAGTAACATAATAAAGCTTTTTTATTGATGTTTTAATGCTAGTGAAGGTAAATTGAAACTATTTATTTTCCTTCCAAATTGGCTTGCTGACGAATTTGTTCCATTGTATTGGTCCCACCAAATTGTCTTGCTTTGATGAAAAGCTCATCTGGCTGGATGCCTAAAAGTATGGGTAGGTGTCTATAGGCATCCAGTGACTAAGCTCAAGGCATCATTATGGACACTATGAATGAAGTGAGTGTGAGTGCTGTGAAACCAGACTGGTGTGCCAGAACAAAGTTCAAGTTTATCCATGATTAACTTACTGCATTAAAATCCAGCCTGCTGTTTAGGAAACAGTGAACTTACCAATGATAATGAGATTTGGAGAGAACTGAGTTTTATTGTACTTTACGACTTTGAGACTGAAGTTTAGTTATGCTAAGAAGACAGTAATGACAGCTGCTTTTCTAAACAATGAAGAAGCCAAACTTGACCTTAATATTTACAATAATAGTAAACTCTTAGCATTTAGTTAATTATAACCTATCTTAGGGTAAAACTAAAGATATTCTTCATGCTTTATCACCATCTTGATGCATTGTGCAAAAAGATGTCCTTGTGCATCAACTTGTAAAGTGACTTGGTGGTTTGGAATGGAGTTCTGAAACTATAACACTGCATTTTGCTGCTTTATCTCTGGTCTACTCTTCACTAATATTGGGCACCACTCTGTTTTTACAGTACAAATATTAATTAAAAAAGTTGTGACCTGAATGATACCATGTACATTATTGTTACATATCACTCTGATAAAACACTTACTAATTTTTTGGGAAATCCGCTTGCTGAGCAGAAACACTATGGCATTTTTTTTATCTAACTGCTGCACCTTTGATTTGATCATTGCATTGTCTATTAATTGGTTTTCCAGATATCTGCAAAAAGAGACTGATATCTGGATGTCTGTTTGCCAACTCTAAAAAAATCTTAAAGCAGAACTTGCATCTGTGCTGCTGATTGGGCAGAATTACAAATATAACAGGAAAGTTGGTCAACTCAATGACATATGGATTGACTTTGGTCATTTCTATTTATTTATAATTGGGTTTAGCTTTTTTATTTTGACTTTGGGTCAAACTCAATGACATATGGATTGATTTTTGGTATTTCTATTTATTTATAATTGGGTTTAGCTTTTTTATTAAATTGCATGTGCAGTGCCAATACACACATTTTATCAATGTGGCCCTACATCAAACTCTATTTTCATCCCCTGTTTTTTGTGTTTTAGTTTAGACTGGATTCCAAACAACAAAAAAACTTACATAAAGAATTTACCCTAAATTATTTTTGTCAAAATTTTGACTGTGAAAATTTAAGGTGTCTTTAACAAAAATAATATTTCGAGTTAGGGACAGATGGCACTAGAGAGTACCACCTGTGGCATTGTGCATCACGCACGCCGAACCCGAGCTCACTGCCCAACCATGGTTTCGAGTTTTAAACTCTCATCAGGGACAGTCTGCTTAATCGGGTTGAGTTGCAGAGCTGGTCATATAAGAAAAGGTAAATATAAGATTTGTGGTTCCTACCAAGTGCAAATCTGCACTGGTAGGAACGGCATTGTGCATCACGCACGCCGTATGACCAGATGCTGTAATATATCGAGTTAGGGACAGATGGCACTAGAGAGTACCACCTGTGGCATTGTGCATCACGCACGCCGAACCCGAGCTCACTGCCCGACCATGGTTTCGAGTTTTAAACTCTCATCAGGGACAGTCTGCTTACTCGGGTTGAGTTGCAGAGCTGGTCATATAAGAAAAGGTAAATATAAGATTTGTGGTTCCTACCAAGTGCAAATCTGCACTGGTAGGAACGGCGTTTTGCATCACACACGCCGTATGACCAGATGCTGTAATATATCGAGTTAGGGACAGATGGCACTAGAGGGGTTGAGTTGCAGAGCTGGTCATATAAGAAAAGGTAAATATAAGATTTGTGGTTCCTACCAAGTGCAAATCTGCACTGGTAGGAACGGCATTGTGCATCACGCACGCCGTATGACCAGATGCTGTAATATATCGAGTTAGGGACAGATGGCACTAGAGAGTACCACCTGTGGCATTGTGCATCACGCACGCCGAACCCGAGCTCACTGCCCGACCATGGTTTCGAGTTTTAAACTCTCATCAGGGACAGTCTGCTTACTCGGGTTGAGTTGCAGAGCTGGTCATATAAGAAAAGGTAAATATAAGATTTGTGGTTCCTACCAAGTGCAAATCTGCACTGGTAGGAAGCATTGTGCATCACGCACGCCGTATGACCAGATGCTGTAATATATCGAGTTAGGGACAGATGGCACTAGAGAGTACCACCTGTGGCATTGTGCATCACGCACGCCGAACCCAAGCTCACTGCCCGACCATGGTTTCGAGTTTTAAACTCTCATCAGGGACAGTCTGCTTACTCGGGTTGAGTTGCAGAGCTGGTCATATTTTTAAAGTTTAGCTTAAAAAATACAAAATTTTAAACCCTCAAAATTGACCAAAAAACTAGCATTCAGTGTTGAAAAACACATTTAATTTAACAGTCTTTGCACAATAAAAGTCTCAAAATGTGAAATATCAAGGCAGATGAAGGTTAGCAAGACTACTGTACCTAACATCATTAAAATTTCAGAAAAAAGTACCTTCAAGGACAGCAAAAAACAAACCATATAAGAATTTTTAGCAGTGGAAATAAACATTTTATTAGGAAGAGAGCAAGAGGCTAAAATGGCATAAAGAAGATTCAAAGTTAGTAAAGTTCAAAATTAGTAAAATCACTAATTAGTGATTTTACTAATTTTGAATCTTCTTTATGCTATTTTAGCCTGTATTTTTTCAGCACAGCTCTTAGGAGATTGACTCGCTCTCTTCCTAATAAAATGTTTATTTCCACTGCTAAAAATCCTTGGATGGCTTGTTTTTCTGCTGTCCTTAAAAGCACTCTTTTTTTGAAATTTTTAATGATGTTAGATACAGAAGTCTTGCTAACCTTCATCTGCCTTGATACTTTACGTTCTGACACCTTCATTGTGCAAAGACCAGTAAATTGAATGTTTTCAACACTGAATGCTTGTTTTTTGCCAATTTTGGGGTTTAAAATTTTGTATTTTTTAAGCTAAACGTTTAAAATATTAAATGAAAAAAAAATTAAAAATTGACATGTAATAATCTATTTTCAAAACCTAAATGTGCATTCTGATGCAAAAATACTTGGTATTACGTGATTAAGAAAAATGTTAAAATGTTATAAGAATGTTAAAAGAATCGAAATAGGAGTTCATTTTTGGGATTGTTTAAAAAATAAAACATTTCTACTGTTTATTAACAGGATTTTCAAAGCTCTTCACTTCTGGGGCCACTTTTCAAAATTACCTCAAAATTGCAGGACGTGGTTGGTTGGAAAATATCTCAAAATGCAAAAAACAATTGTTAACGACCTTTTTTGGTCTTCTCATTTGCAAAAATTTTTTTTTCGGTAGAACAGGGAGCCATGTGTGTTGAGTGTCTGAAAGGGAGCCACGGATCAAAAATATTAAGTCAATACCCTTTTTCATTAAACATTTTATTGTTCGTTAACAATGCAAAGTGTTTCCCAAGGGAAAGACCGCCGATTAGTGCCCGATTCTTAACTTTTAAACGTCAAATGTTAACTTGAAGCAACAAACTGAACTTTGAATTTGTTCTGACGTTTTCTTTTAAATTCGTGCGAAAGAGCGGTGTTAACCCAAAACAACATCTGTACTAGTTATATTTCTTGAAACAGTTTTAGTATATTTTTAATTTTTGATCACATTTTATCAAGTTTTTTGTTCGGTAGTCATAGGTATGCGGTTTTAGACTATAATTTGATTTTCACAAGCAAAATTTGAAAGCTCGGTGGAAAGTACAACTCCAATTTTTTTTTCATATGTATTAATAAAAAGATTAATTGCTTTTTCAAATTTCACACTAGTTGAACGTTTTTAGGTGAAATAAACCATCACTTTGGAACAAAAATTTGTGTTTTTGTGACAAATGTTGCTTTGAGTTAACTAACCTAAAAAAATTGTCATGAATATTAATATTCAATTTTTCTAACATTTTGTAAATTTGTTTTATCAAAAGAAAAAATTTGGTCCTTTAAGAGTTAATGATTTTTCCACCGGTAGACATAAAAATATTAGCTGAACTTCAAATAGGTTTCGACTCAAAAAAATATTTAAATTGTAACAGAACAGACTTAAAAACAAGATCATTAAAATTTGGCTGAGAAATCATTTGTTTTAAAACTTTTTCTTGTTAGAGTACAGGCGTGCACAACCTTTTTATTGTTGCCGGCCGCATTACGGAGTGAATTTTAACTAATGGCAAATTATATGAAATTACTTATCGTAAAATAACGAGTTTTGAAGATGCCATTTACTCCTACCGAAAAATGTAATAAATAAAATGTCACAATATTTTGAAATTCTTTTCGTTATTCATAGATATATTTAGTTAATGGGTGTTGAAAATTTATAACACATTGTAATATGGAGCAAATGTTAAGGTGATCATATGGCAAAACATTTTTTTTATCAATATCATAATCGCCTTCACGTCACCAACCCTAACCCTAACCAAAACATTCTATTTCGAATTATTTGTAGAACGTTTCGTCGAACCTTTCTGTCGACGATCAAGATGTCCCCATGGATTGTTTACAAAACGAACGCGACAAAGTCTTCTCTCAGCCAGTGGGTAACATTCAATGTTTATGGCTGTTTGCTTGTTGGAGTTTCCATTTAATCTATTAATTGCTATTTGCTTATTGGAATTTCTATTCAATCTATCAAACGCGTCAAATATCGTTAAAATTAAGGATGTAAATTAGATTTTAGAATGAAAAACGATATTTTCATTTGTTTGTTATTTTTATCAAATGAAAGAATAGTTTTCCCTAACAATGAAATATTAGTGATGCTTATTTGCTATCTATCCCAAAAAAGTAAACACAGCAATAATCCAACATAATTCAGTCAACTTACACAGTTCAACATACACACTGACAAAATTAATAAGCTATTTAAGAAAAAGCAGAAGTGATTAGGTAAAAAAAGTTTTATTTTTAGCTGATTTTTTTCAGATTTTAATTGGCAACGATAGCTGATGTCATCAACTTACCGTGCATTCCTATTATTAATTTTTGATAAATTATGTTGTGTGTTTGATTCGCACTTTTAATCTCGAAAATGTTTTGTTGGTAATTAAATTAGGACTTTTGATTTTATTCAATGTGTGTTTTATAGAAGCAAATCGACATTCCTTATGAAAACGAAACTCTCGTTAAACCGTCATCACCACCTGCTGCGCGAGTACGTACATAACTCACTATCCGGTAGAGTTGTTTTTCAAAAAAACTAAAAAATTTTTTTTAAAAACTAACAATCTCGTATATGCAAGTCTATGTATATTTATCCCCTCAGACAGCAACACCACTGCTTAGACTGATGTCTTGGTTCCTGACGGGTTTGGGAAGGAATGAGCAGGGATTCATACATATTAACTGCACTAAATATCTCACCGTAGCCTCTCTCTCTCAGCCGGACGTTGGGCTACTAGTTATAGCGCTAAGGCTCATGCCATTCTTCATGCTCTTGAATGGTATACTCTCATTTTCTGTGCTGTGATTATCAAATCGTCACCTTATTCTCTGATTCCGAATGTGTCTTGACAATTCTCTCTGCTCTTTTACCATATCTAATACCCAAATATCTTACTGACTTTCAATCTTTCCCCAACTCTTTATTCGACTCCAAGGTAGTCCATTTTCAATTGATACCTGGTCTCTCGTCTCCTCCAGGCAACAACTTAGTAAATACTCTTGCTAAATTTCGATGGATATCCAATGGATCCAATGAATACCTGGTCAGTCCTCTCTTCCAGGCAACGACATAGTGGATACTCTTGCTATAGTTAATGTCATTGATGACCCCTCCACCATACTACTCTCTCTCTCACCTCTTATTTCCTCCCAACATTTATTCTTCTTCATCAGTTAGAGATGTGGTATCCAATCTGTTTTTTTCAGCATCAAGTGTTTACTGTATGCTTTGAGGAGCTTTCCTCTCTCTGCTTGCTGTGCCCGCAGTCATTTACACTGTAACAAGCTCCACTTGATTAGTCTAGCCAAAGCTTCTTCGTGCAGCAACGGCAGTTCCGAATTACAGGACATTTTCCATCTCGTGCTAGACTGCACTGCTATTGATTTTTACGCCTGATCATCTCTGGTCACTCTCACTATCCTGGACCTCTAGTCTCGTCCTTGGGGATTTCCTGATTATTGGGACTCTGCGGAGTTGATCCGTCCCTTAATCCCTAGGAATGATTTGGATAAGCCCAGTGCTTTAAAAAAGCTCTTACAGAAAAAAGATTCAAATGTTATAATAGAATACCTTTCTCCTCGTTTATAATGAAAGTGTTAAACTAAAACTATGACGTCATATCCGACGGCAGTTGTTTGAGATTAGTTATTGATGAGCTGGTCTACTTGCGCGTCCGTTTTTAAAGCTACAAGCTTGATTTTATGACTTTGTAAAGTGTAGGAATGTTATGACGTTCTAAAAATTCCAAAATGATAGTAATATGAAAGTGCATCCAGACTCTGTACATTCATTCCCAGGGCCGGTACTTGAACTATTTGACCGAGCTTGTTCAGAGCAGATTGGGTTAAGCTCGAACCCATTTATCGCTGGCAAGCTTTCAACTGGTTACCATTTGGCAATTTTTTATATTAGGATCGACAAAACAGTAGGCTACCTGTGAAACTGATTAGCAATGATACCGTTGCTCTTCTTACAGCATTATAAAGTTCATAAAGATATCTTAATTTATATAAAGCAAACAAAAAAACTAACATCAAGAATACAAATATAACAAGTAGTGTCTAGTTTTCTGGTCAATGCGTTCTAACCCGAATAAACTGTCTGCACGATTGTGTTCAACCGCAAGTCAAACATTAAGTTGTACCAATACAAAACAAAATTTCTTTTTACTTACAAACTACGGGTGAAATAAACAAGTCCTAACAGGTTTGCAGTATTGAAAACATAACATTGTGACCAAATGTGTGAAGTATTTGATATGTTAAGGCAAGTTACAAGTCCTGAGTTTTTGTTGTATTGATTCATTTAAAGATACAGAAGAACGTCGATTATCCGAACTAATTAAGACCAGGGGTGGTTCGGATAACTTAATCGAACAAAATACAATCTTGCATAAAAAGCATCATATACACATATGGTCATTTATGGTACATTATGAGCAGTATAGTGATTAGTCATTTTTTTGTTTTAAGTTTGTTATTTTTTTCGTCGCTGCCAAATCTCTCATCCTTTTTAGAAGCAGAGTTGTGTTGAACAACACTCATTCTGTCGTTTATACCATGCTATTGCATTGTCTAACAATTTTAGTAGTGTTCAGATAATCAATTGCGTTTTACTGTAAAATTTATACCCATTGTTGCCAAATGTTCAAAGATAAAATAATCTAGAATCTCAACAAAAAATATCTAAAATAAATTTAAAAAATAATAATCCACATAATAATCTAAACATACCAAAGTTACATTTTCAATAAAAAAACAAAAATTGTAATATAAAGAAAAATAATTATTTATATCAATACGTCTTTTGGAACGTAAGTAAGGTAACTTAAGTACAATAATGGATATTCCAATTTAGGGGCTCGAGGCAAGAATTTTCAAAAATTAATGTTGTCTAAAAAAAAAGAGCTTTGATCTCGGGTTGCATATTTTTCTCCGAAACTTATGGTGTCCTCTAAAAAAAAAAAAAGGTCTTCACTTCCATTTGCTCTCAAATTTCCCTATTTTCGTCCGAAAATCAGGGTATTCCCTAAAAAAAAGTGTTGTCACTTCTTTGCCACAAAGAACAATACAAAATAACATTTGTCAAAATAATCTAAATATATCTAAATGAAATGCTAAAATAATCTATAAAATAATCTAACATCTAAATGGGTATTTATTACATCTAAATTATGCGAAAATAATCTAAATCTAGATTAAAATAGTCTAAGTTGGCAACACTGTTTATACCGCTGGAATATTTCTTGTAAAGCTATTTTTAGAATAAACTTGACTGATTGATTATTCGGTCATTTCCTCTCTTTAATCGAGTCTGTTACGTCACAAAGAGGAACTGAATTGGTATTGGTTTGCTTTAAATTTTTGATTTGTTTTTGTGATATTGCGTCTGGGACCAAGTAAGCACAGGTTCTAACTTCTTAAACCTGCCCTACACCTGAGTTTAACTAGCGTATACGTTCGACGTACGTTTGTTTGTTTGTTTGTTTATGAAATTTGTACACTGAACGTATACGCTGAGCGTAGAAATTAAACGAACAAACAACACTTGCTTTAATTGATTTAGTTTTCTTTGACAATGATTAATTATTTTCAAACTTTTGAAAATAAGAAAGATGTACCCGGGTTTCTAAACTATGGGTGCATAGCGATTTACCAAGGGGTTCCACAGTAGTTTTCTATAAAATAATAATTTGCTATAAAATATGAGTTTTTTGGCAGCGTGTTCGAGTGGTTAAGAGCGCGGTAATAGTGATCGACACGATTGCGGTTCAAAACTTACTTGGGTCATTTTGTTATGTCCTTGACACTTTACAGCATTTTTCTTGCTTGGTGTTCTTGTTAAGCAGTTTTAAATTTCAGCAGTCTTTGGAACAAGGGTGTTGAGTGTGTCTGGAAAGGAACCCTGAAACATATAAAGTTGAGAACCACTGTGCTAAAGTTTTTATTCAACTACTGTTGCGGACTTGATAAATTTTTATTCGAGTTCAAGTTCGAATACGAGTTCTATTCTATGCTGTAAAAATTGAAAGCTTGATTAAGCCCATTTGCACAATAACTTAAACTTCTTTTAAAAAATTGAAAAGCTTCCACAAAAAGATAAATGAAATAAAAAAATAATGAAACTGGCTGTCATTAACAAAATAAAACAAATTGTTTTAATGAGATAAAATTAAACAGAAAACGAATACTAATTGACAACTCAGTGGTCTAATTAGAAGTAAATGTACAACGCAATTGTATTTGAAATTTAACAATTTAATATTAAAAGTAAAATCCAAATATTATTTTCTTTTCAAAATTTTTCAATTGATAAACTCAAATTCGATTATATATTTTTTGAGTTCAAGTGCAAGTTCAAGTTCGGCAAAAAAAGACCCAAGTTCTTCAAGTTCGTAGTTTTTCTTTTAATCCTTTAACCTTTTCTGGGGTCCATTGGGCCCCAGAGGCTAAGTCAACCTATTGCTGTATCTCAAATCTATTGGAAAAATTGAATATATCTTTTTGAGAATTAGTTTTTTTAGCGTAGGTTATTGTATTCTAAAGTTTTCTGTCTATATCTCCTGAAACCCAAAAGCTAAGGGTAGCTAATTCTGTTTGTGTTTTTCTAGAGTCCAATGCACCCCGCGAACAAAAGTGATTATTTCAAAAATATAAGTAGTAATTTATTACGCTGATTTGTACGTTTTGAGGTCTGTGAGGCTTGACATTTCAACTGACATTTATTATGTCGAGAAATACTCGTACTTCCAATTACACGGGAAAACGATAATATTGAGCGAGGCAAGAAAAGCACTTGCAGCGCACAGACACGCTCGCAAACACACTTGATTGCCGGTATTCTGCTTATTTTGGTATACGTCATTTGCAGCTTTGCTTTCGTCCGTTTATTGCCGCAGCTGATTGCAGCATAAAAACGTTTCAAGTCATTAAGTTCTTGACTTTTTATTTTTAGGCGTGGTATATAAGAACTGAGAAGTTATGTTTCAATACATGGCATTACGGTTTATGGTTTGTTTGATTTTCATCCAAGTTTGAAGCATCTTTGTTACATCTAAAAAAGACTTCGCCAAAATTAAAGAAAGTTGTAAACTCGTTCCAAATCAAA
The DNA here is from genome assembly GCA_963680785.1 of Diplosoma virens. Taxonomy (NCBI): domain Eukaryota; kingdom Metazoa; phylum Chordata; class Ascidiacea; order Aplousobranchia; family Didemnidae; genus Diplosoma; species Diplosoma virens. The sequence continues at coordinate 6,780,643 of OY796894.1, read as the reverse complement.
TAAGTAATGACGTAGTCATTGCGTATGTATAGGTAGGCCTATGCATAGTCCTACGAGCTGGGGGGGAGGGGGCAGGGAGGCCATTTTCCCCCAAGTCTAAAATTTAAAAAAAATCAGAATTTTTCGGGAAGCCACAAGAAATTATTGGGAAAAAATTAAAAATTTTCGGACAGCGACAGGAATTATTTGGGCAAAACAAATCTTTTTGGGCACCGCTAAAGAACTACTTGTGTAGGACAAAGTTTGCAAATGTCGAAATATTATTAAGATTTGAGGTGAAGACTTTTTTTTAGTTTTTACTAGCTTTTTGGAACAAAAATAGAAAAATTAAATATGGTTTTTAAGTGATGACATTTTTGTTTTTTAGTCTTCACTACGTTTTGGAGACAAAAAAGGGAGAAATTAGAAACGGTCTATAAGCGATGTATTTTTTTAGTCTGCACCAGAATTTTAGGTCGAAAATGTGTGATTAATTTGTTTCAACTTTTGCAAAGCCACAAGATCATGATTGGTGCAAACGTCGATAAAATTTGGGCCAAACTGTTTGTCCGCCCAATATTTTTTGGCTAATAGGGCATTGAGATTATATATAGGTTATCAACTTTCATACTTGTTTAACTTTACAATATGTTTGCTCAGGCAACTGTTTAAAATAAAATTGTTATTATTAAACGTGTTAGCATAACTTCTAGTTAAGTACCTCGCGATACTACACAAAACAATTGTTTACAACAACCAAGCAAAAGTGAAGCTGTAAAGTGAAGTGATTAAATGTGCAATCACTCTGGCTTGACATGAATGACTATAGCTCTATGAGGTTGGAGGCAGGGAGCAATTGCCCCCCAAGACTAATAAAATTTTGGAAAAACTAGAATTTTTCGGGCACTGGCAATGAATTATTGACAACTATTTGGTGTGAAGATATTTTTTGTCTTCACCGGTATTTTGAGAGAAAATGGAGATATTACATGTAAACATCACTTGTTTTTTCAGAAGAAAATGTGTGAAATTTTGTGAACTCTGTGGAATACTACAAGATCATGATTCGGGCTACTGTCAATAATATTTGAAAAAGATTGCATTTCCCCCCTCAATTTTTGAGCTGGAACAGCTGTGTGAAAGACTTAGATATAAGTGGTGATATGAAAAAATTCAGATATAAATAAGTTACACGAGAGATGTGCTACTTTTAGCGCCCACCTAACCAGTAACAATCTTGCTGGTCTTAATTACCAATCATAACTCAAGGCTTTACAAAAAAATTGCCATAAATGTGATAAGCAAAGCCGGCTAAAGTCAATACACTAAAGTCAATTTTTTTCAGGGCTTTGTTATTTCATCAAACTTATACGATGTTAGTTTTAATTGCTCAGGTTTATTTTTACTGAGTATTATAGGTCAAAATAAAATCAAAATTTGTCAAAATTTTACTTCCAAAATCGCATTTCTTGCTTTTTAAAATTTTTCGAGAAGCAATAAATGCTTTTAATATTTTATACTTTTATCAGTACAACCGAAAATTTCGAGAGCTGAGAACCTTAGCGTCAACCTGAAAACTTTTTGCCCTTTTTTTTATAAGTTTTAAATCAACAATATAAGTCTTACACGTTTTACAGTATTTCACTAACAGTTGAGCCGCTCCTGGAGACTTTCAGTTAAAAATTCTTGATCTCTGGTAAAAATGTTTACCAATTTATAATTCAGTAAAAGTAAAGTTTAACTTTATTTAAGTGAAAAAATGAAGTGTTTTGCTGCGTGGCCGAATAGTTAAGAGTGGCATTGAAGGCGAACATGATAGACAGAGTCGCGGTTTTAAATCTACTCGCGTAATTCCGTCGTATGCATGAAAAAGACCCTTTCTGGCACTTTCCTCTGCTTGGCGATCCTAAAAAGCAGCTCTAAAATTCAGTGATATTAATAGTTTTAATAAAAACTAAAAAAAATTTTCACAAGACGGCAATTTCTTATCTTTAAAAGCTGTTCAGGTCAATATGTTAGTGGTTGCAAAGTGTAAAAAATATTTTCTTAATTTTGAATCAGGTATAATAATGTTTTTATCAATGCAATAGATTAAATGTACTTTATTTCACTCTAAAACGGAAAAATTATTATAAGTTATAACAAGAAACTTTTTATGATATTTTGAAATCGCGTTTAGCGCACGCAGACAAGCCAATCTTCTATGTATTTTCAAAACAGCCTTTAGCAGACATGGGCTTCGCTTGTTTTACGAAAAACGCATTTATATAAAACTTTCTTAAAGAAATCCAGATAAATAGCTGTTATTATTATTATTATTATTTTATTTTTATTTTATCTTATCTCTGTATTTATCCTACTGACTCGCAGGAAAGCGACGGAGGTGCTAATATATGGGGTAAGCAATTACCCCGACATGCTTCCGGAGATGTCAAGCTATTGCTGTCCGCTTGTAATTTAATAGAGATATGATTGAAATTTAGAACTGCTTGCCAGGACCACCAAGCAGGGGAAAGTGCCGTAAAGTGTCGTTCCCAAGGACACAACAGAATGGCCCGAGTAGATTTTGAACCGAGACCATGTTGATCAGAAGCGCGGCGCTTTAACCACTCGACCAGGCTGCCGTCAAGAACTGGTGAGAAACCTAAACCAAAATTAAATTGGCAACAAATTATAAAACTAAGAAAAAAGAATTTTGCAACATTTTATGGCTCGATGTATTTTTAATGAAAGGGACGGCAAAATCATTCCAAATTATTTTATAGTATCACAAAAAATTTTTTTATTACAGATAAGAAATATATATACATCGCTATCAAAAGTTCAATTTTATCATTTACTGTGGCACGTTTACTATAAAAAATGCAAACGCCAAGTTTCCGAATGGGCCTCTTCAATTGCGTTCGCTTGCAAAATGAACTGCAGGCGACTGCAAGCCTATGTTCCGTAACGATTCGATAAATTTGTTGGAAAGCATGTCCACGAGCTAACTACATTTATTAAAAATTAGAATCTTTAACCTGGATTTTGAGAAATTTATAAGCTTTCTTAATTGATTAACCCCAGAAAACCCACGCTATTAAGCAATTGTAGAAAAAAAAAATTTTTCACGTAATTGGGTAATTTTTATCTTTTATATTTTAAAACTTATTTTAAAAATTGTGTTGGGGCTCATTTTAGTTGTTTTTGGGGATGTGACATATATGTCACACTGGGCCTTTCTGTATGTTTTAGCGGCAAAATCGTAAAATTTTTTTAACTTTATTTGACACAGTAAAACAAAATAACAAAAAAAAAGTATTTTTTAGGAATATTGACAACTGCTACAGACTCTGATCAAATAAAGAAAGTAAAATAACAGAATTTAAAAGGTTTGAAAATCTCATGCTTTCAGCTACGAATTTGATAATTTCCGCTGTAGCCGAAAGCATGAAGCCAACAATTTTTAAAAGAAAACTGTTGTCATATGACTTTTAAAAACCAATAAAAATCAGTTTAGAATTATTGCATATGGATCACATTAGGTGTTGCCAATTGTTTTCGTTCCAAAAAATTAAAATTTTAAGAGTTAAAAACGTTTAAAGTTTATGTTACACATATGTCACAGTGGGTTCTCTGGGGTTAATCAGTAATATTGCTTCCGCTAAAAAATTATATATGTTTGCTCAAAGCGATTACCGGTACTTGCTTTCGAGGAAGTCAAGATCTAGGGCAGAGGTGGGAAACCTACGGCCCTCACGAGTTTTTTATGCGGCCTCCATGACAAGAGAATTATGTGTCAATGACTCCTGCTGATAAGAGAAATCAGTTTGTTTTACGACGAAAATCAAGAATTCTATTCAGGTTCAAAGTGAAGTCCTTTTTTTTTATTTTTTGTTTTTCTTAGAGAGCACATCATTTTAGGGACGAAAATCAAGATATTGAAGTGACAGATTTAAAATGAAGACTTTTTTTGAGATCACTGTTTTTTAGCGACGAAAATCAAGAAAATCAGGACAGATTCAAAGAGATTACGCTATTTTCTTAGGTATTTCAACTTATGCAACTTCCTTTGTCATAAATTTTAAAACCTAGTTTTCAATAACAAAAAGGTTTCCATCTTTAATCTAGGATGTCAAAACGGACTTAATTTGAGAAAAAACATTATTAAAAAATTAAAAAGCAAAGATTTGGTATACAACGTCTTCGTCGTCGACGTTGTTGTATGATCATATCGACCAATACTGTTGCTTTCTGTTTTAAGGGTCGTCACCATCATAGCCCTACAGCGTGAGCCGATTAGTTTGGATTAATTTTTTATCAGCTTAATTTGTTAAAAAACTCATTGGATCAGTTCAATTTTTATTCTAACAATATTTTTACAATATACTTTTACAACTTTTACTCTTACAATTTGTAGATTTAACTGAAAATGACTTTATGTCGAAATCGATATTAAATTAAAATTAAGATAAATAAATTTTTGGACTGATTCTCGTCCTCCTAATTGAAAAATTTTAATTTTTATCATCAATAAAATTGACGCTAACTGTAGAAAGTTACTTGTTTTTTTATCGAAATGCATATTCAATAAAAGTGAAAGGTGAAGATCTTCTTTTGGTCTTTACTATAAGTTTAATTGTTTTCAAAATGAAGCGATCGAAGACACCCCGCTGAGCTGCTATAGTTGTTTCCCAACTCTTTCATCGGGCATGTTAAAAAGGTTGAAAATCACTTGGTGTAACCGATTCAACGCTTAAATGGCTGGCTAGTTTATTATTTTTTAAAAGTTATTTTTTAATTGCATTTTTTTGGCACTGCTCAATGTAGTAAATTCTTGATACTTTTAATTTCTACCCATAATGATATTTAATATTAGACTTTAAAATTTTCGTTGCATTTGCTTTGGTGTTAGCAACGAAGATTTGACTAGTCAAACTTACATTCCAACATGTTGATTGACATACATACTTGTTACAGCTTTAATATGCCCATGTAGCAAAGCAAGTGTTTTTTTGGTTTTTTGGTTTTGGTTAAATTAACTTACTGCACCACGCTATTATTTAGTTTAAGCGTACACTTAAAGAAAGTCACTGTTTGCCACTGCCGACTATTTCCTGGAAGTCAGGAGGATAAAAAGAGACAAAAACGACAATAAAAAACCAAATTTACAATAAATTTTTTTGAATGCATGTTGAAATTTTTATACCAGTGGTTTGCAACCTTTTTAATTTGATGATCCCCTTTAACCGATATTTAAAACTGAATTTCCCCCATCGGAAATTCAGTTTGTAGCCGAATTAGTATGTTTATATCAGTATGCAGAAGAAAAACTAAGCTCGTACCATTTAACCTAAACTCGATAAACTTTTTAGACTAATATTCATCTTTACAAAATCATTAGTATTAGCAAATAAAAAATGCTCAAGAACTCGGGTTCTTAAACTGGGGGGCGCGAGCAAATGGCTGCAAACTGAATAGATACAGTAACTGCATTAACATAAGATAAGTGGGAAAATGAGAAGGAATGAAAGTGATTAGAATATACGAGGGTCAGTCAATAAGTAATGAGACTTTCTCAATTACTTTGGTGTTCTTGGAGTTATGCAACTGAAATTTTATGTGATGATTATGAATGGAGTTGTCATCTTATTTACAACAAAACTTGTTTATTTTCAGATTACTGTAGGTGTGACGATAAATTGAAATGACTACTAGGCTAGGAAACAGCTCATGCTTGGAACAAAGAGGAGTCATCAGATTTCTGTTGGCAGAGAGTGTAAAATCATGTGAGATTCTGTCTAGAATGCAAAGACAATATGGTCCTTCCTGTATGTCTAGAGCAAACTTCTACAAATGGGTGCAAGCATTCAAAGATGGACGCGAAAGCATTACTGATGATCTGAGAAGTGGAAGACCTGTGGATGTCTCTACCCCAGAAGCAGTACAGGCAGTTGAAGACCTGATCAAATCTGATAGAAGGGTCACTTTAGATGAAATTGCTACAAACTTGGACATCTCCCATGGCACAGTGTACGCAATTGTGCGTGAGAAGCTGCGTTTTTCAAAAGTCAGCTGTCGCTGGGTTCCAAAGATGTTAACGGATGATCACAAAATGCAGCGCCTGATGGCTTCCAGAGCATCACTACGCAGATACAGAAAGGAGGGAGATGTATTTCTATCGAGAATAGTGACAACTGATGAGACCTGGGTCTTTCATTATGAACCTGAATCGAAACGACGATCAATGGAGTGGAAGCATGTTTCTTCCCCAGTGAAGAAAAAATTCAAATCTCAGAAAAGTTTAAGGAAAGTCATGCTCACTGTGTTCTGGGACAGAAATGGGCCGATCACTATCAGTTTCTTGGAAAGGGGCAATACTGTGAACTCAGGGAACTACTGTGAGCTGCTAACTCAAGTGAAAAAAGACATTAAGAACAAACGGAGAGGACTTCAATCAAGAGGTGTGATTCTCCTTCAGGATAATGCAAGGCCCCACACAGCAGCAAGAACCCTAGCCAAAATTGAAGATTTAGGCTGGAAACTTCTAACACACCCACCCTACAGCCCAGACCTTGCACCATCTGATTTTCACCTCTTCGGCCCACTCAAAGAGAGTATGAGGGGAATTCACTTCCAGACTGATGAAGAAGTGAAGGCTGCTGTGAGCAACTGGCTAAGGACCCAGTCCACGGAATTCTATGCCAAAGGAATAGACAATCTAATATCAAGATGGAACAAGTGTGTTGCAAAGGAGGGAGACTATGTTGAAAAATAAAAAAGCATTTTTTGATTACCAGTCATTGCAAACTTGAGTTATTAAAAAAGTCTCATTACTTATTGACTGACCCTCGTAGTTTTATAAATTTCACAGTTCAGTTCAGTTCAGTTTTCTTTTATTTCTGCTCCGCCACATAATGAAAATGCAACTATAATTTAATAATAAATGTAAGACTGCGGATTAGAAAAAGGAAGAAGCAACAAAACGAATGTACGTTGTAGCTTGCTAAGATAGCAATAAATTATTTTATAGACGTTGTATTACAAGAAGCAATAGTCAAATGGTACCACAGTGCTTGATATGCTTTAAAAATCTCAGCAATCGTGCAATTTGACCAAGTTGTTTCCAGCGTCATCTTCCCACAATACACTCTCGCCATAAAGGTAAACTTTCAGCCATTTTGAAACAAGAAAGACTGTCTGAAAAAATTGAAAATTGCAAGTAAGTGCTTTTGCCAATCTTTGTCAGCAGAAATCGTAGAACCGTTATTTGAAATTGCTTACAACATGATTGCTAAAGAGAAGAAACCTCACATTGGTGAAACATTGATTAAAACGTGCATGGTAAAAGCAGCTGGCCTTGTGTTGGGAAAAGCATGCAGCAAGAAGAATCCTGTGCAAGAAAAGTATAGGTGCTGTAGCTATACGTGCACTCCTTCCGTTTTCAACGAATTACATGAGAGAAAGTCATTTTTCTTCCTAGGTATAAATAGGTCTAAGGAAAACACACAGAAACCAATTTGACTGTGAAGCCGATCAATAACAACACCGCGTTGTCTGATACAAAGTCACGAATTTTAAGCTTTTAATTTCTAAAAAGCAGTTACATCTCCTTCTAATTAACAAAATTTAGCTATTGTAGTTCTGTTTAATGCTGTTAGATTTTTCATATAATAGGACTTGACTTTTATTGGTATTATCAAGGGGGGTGCGAGTTTTGTTTGCATGATGAAAAGGGGCGCGTCTCAAAAAGTTTAAGAACCCCTGCTCAAGAGTATAATAGTTTTATGTGACACAAAAACCACTGCCATTATCACTAAATTGATAGCAGCATTATTAAACAAAAAGCAACAATTAACCATTAAGAAGAGACAATAAAAAACAATTTACTCAATACGATCGCTGACATACCGAAATAAATCGAACTTTTGAAATGTTCTTCATATAAAAATCTATAAAGCATTACAGTTAATATTTAAAAGGTTAAATTACCTGGAAAAAAACCTCCTTTGAAATATAAAATTTTCCCCGGTTGAGAACCCCTGTTTTATACAAATTATTTTTACGCGGAAGAACCTATTTTAGTAATGTTTTTAACGTGGAACATTCATGCATCAAAATAAACTCTCGAAAAAAAAATGCAATTAATCTTTTCAAAACTAATATAAATCAGCGTTTTGCAACTATTTAAAAAAATTTGTGAACTTTTATAATAGGCCAAAAAAGTTAGGTCAAAATAAAGTCAAAATTTAACAAAAATAATTTCATAAAAAAGTTTTAATTAAAAAAAAAATGCCCTTGTGATAAGCTTCGTTGTAATTATTTGGTGTCGGCTTTTTATAATCAAGTTAACTTTTAATGTCAACCTTTAAAATATTAATATATTATGCTGCAGTTTCTGCCATAGTATTTTTAATCATTATCATTAGGGCAGTTTTTGACTTTATATTGACTTAACAATTTTTACCTGTTAGTAAAGCTTTTACGAAGAAATTTCGGTAAAAATGCTAATTTACATTTGTTTTCAAAAATATGATTATATTTTCTTCGTCTACAAGGGAGATAATCTTTTACCTAAGTGATCCACGATTACGAACATTAACAATCAACTCGTACCTAAGTGAACGTGTTCTGCGTAACATTCAATTCGTATAAAAACTTCAATTTACATTCAGACTAGTAATTTCATGCATTAGAGATTGTAAATTTGATGCAAATGCTTTTAATTATTTTCTTTTTATCTGTATTATCCTCCTGACTCGCTGGAAAGTACCGGTCACGCTAAACTTAAGACAACTGTCAAGCGATTATTCCGACCTGCTTTTTTTGGAGGTTTCAAGATATTGCTTTCGGGTTGAAATTTTTTATTTTTATTTTTAGTTTATATTAGAAATATGACTAAAATATGACTAAAAGGGATAACCTGAAAGAGTGCCTTAAAGTGTCTTTCTCAAAGACACATCGGAATGACCTGAGTAGATTTTAAACAGCAACCGTGTCCATTTCGTTCGCCATCAATAGGACGATCTTAACGACTCGGCCACGGTGCCGACTTTTTATAACAAACATGCATTTGGAGACACATTTTCTTTTCACTTATGTAAGTGAGAATAAAAGCTCGTTTCCACTACGAGCGTTGGTGAGGTTATAAGATTTTTTTTACTCTCGACGATTAAACAAAAAAATCAATAAACAAACAAACAATAATCCCGCCAACGCTCGTAGAGGAAACGGGCCTTTACGCTTTAAGGCCCGTTTCCACTACGAGCGGGGAAAAGAGCATTCTTTGTTTGTTTTATTGATTTTTTTTTGCGCTCGCTTCAATTTTAACCGCTCGCTTCAATCGAAGATCAATAAAAGAAACAAAAAATGCTCTTTTCCACGCTCGTAGTGGAAACGAGCCTTTATTTTACCGAATTTTAAAATTGGTAAATGTTTTTATGGTATAGATCAATGTTTTTGAAAATGAGCCACTTGGCTTCTCAAGAGCAGGAGGAAAATTGAAGACCTTTTTTTTAAAGATCACTACTTTTAGGGCACAAAATTGAGAAATCCAAGACAAATTCAAATTTGAATGTTAATTTTGAACTTTCTGGGATAACTGGAATTCAGATCACAAATTTGGATGAAGACAAAAAAACAAAGTCTTTACTTTGATTATTGAGGTGTTTTTTTGGGGATGATTGTACTGGAGTCCTGAAAGGGAGGAATGCAGCAAAAGCTATTAAGAGAGCCACTGGTATATATCAAGGATTTTTGAACTAAACAATGTGCACCAGGGTTGGTGGTACTACGTAAAAGTTTTAGAAGAGGCACAAATCATAATCATCATCATCCATTTTTGTCGTGAAGAAAGGGGTACAAAATGTTTTCCCTACTGCCAGGTGTTAGCCGTTTCTTGCAGCCATGCTTCTACTCTTGCTTTTGTTTGCCAGTTCTTATTGTAATCCTCTTCCCATGTTTTCTTCAACAATCTCCATCTATTGTTTCTTAGGTCTTTCTTTTTATCCTTCATCATAATTTTCATAGCCATTGCTAGAGCTTTTTCTTTGCTCATTTTTTCAACATACCCAAACCATCTTAGTCTTTGACTTTTCAAAAATTTCTTCAATGGTTTAACACCAGTCATCTTTAGTATTAGCTTCTTTTTTTACTCTATCCTTCAGTGTCTGGCAACATATTATTTGAAGCATTCTCATTTAAATGGACTTCATTATTCTTCATTGGCCAGCATTTTAATTCATAACTCTGGAAGAGGTTTGAAGTTGGTAGAATATTGTAAAACATGTAAAACTTGTATTGCTGATTCAGAAATTATAAAAAAAGGAAAAATATTGATGCTAAGGGATTACAGGACCAAATATTTTAGAATACCTGCTATAAATTACAGAAACAAAATATTACAATTGTTCATAACTGCTAGAAAAATTGAAAAATGAAGCAAAAAATAAATTTTTGTATGTAAAATTCAATAAGGTAAAACTTACACTTATAAAACTTGGTTATAAGACTTCTAAGCAACTGAAACTAGAAGATAGTGTAAGTTTGATGACCTAACATAAAAAAATTTGATTTTATTGACTTTAGCAGGTCCTAGTTATTGTCATGTTTATGTGATAAAAAAAAATCAAAAACGAATTAGACAACTCCCCTTATTTTACAATAAAAAAGCAAATGCTTTTTTGTGATGAGAACATTTGCTATTATTTTATGCTGGTTTGTTATTATGACCTATGAAAAGTAAAGTGCCCCTTGCCAAAATAATTGCTTTATGGTGTTGGTTAGCATTTTTGTTTTTGCAGCAAAAATTGGAGATTAATTTCTTGGTCAGTTAATGCTGGCACTGTACCAATGGTCTGGTCATTACCACTTGATTGGCTGAATCAATCAGGTAAAATGTTGTGGATGTAGGAACTGCAAACTCAGTATGCTTTGGTGCATGAATTAAATATAAGTAGGTTTTTTGGTACTTTTGTTAACAAATTGTGGGATATTAGCTTCTTATTTGTCCTCATTATTTGGGAGGGCATCAACTCTGGTCAGAAATAAACAGGACTGGGGCCAAGAGTTTATCATTTTATTACCCCAGGCTGCTGTACTGCCTGGATCAGATGCTGGCACTGATGATGTTAAACCAGCATCAGGTTTTATTATCCAAAACTTTCAGACCTCATGCTCCATGTGGTGTCTGATGTACGAAGCATGATGTTAAGATGTGGTCTGCAGTTTGTTTAGAGGTGCTGGATTTGTAATTTGGTGAAGGAGCAAGATTTTATTTGTGCATGAATGAATGGAATTCTAACACCAGTCTGCAGGCAATTGAGCTTGACCCAAGCTGTTCAGGGCAAGCTCATTCCAACAGGCCCAGTACTGGTCATGGGTGTGAAAGCACAGAGTCTGGATGTATTCTCACAGTACTTTGTGTTTCATCTATAATTTGTCCACTGAGAAATGTATTAATAGATGCTTAGTTTGGCATGGTTGTTGAATAGATTCTGCTCAGCTACACAAACAGTTGTCTAGATCTTAGTCTCTCTTGGTGAATATCTGAGGACTTACTTAAAAGACTGTGCAGAATATGATTAGGGTTCAGAGATCTATAATAAGCCAAGGAAAATGTTACTTTTGTCAGAAAAGCTCACCTGGCTGAATATCTAAAAATATGGGTAGTTGGTTCATTCAAGTGGGATGCAGGCATCCAGTGACTATCCAGTGACACTCTCTATGAGGTGAGTGTGAGTGCTGCAACACCAGACTGGTGTGCAGTACAAGTATCAGGGTACAAGTACCATTTGTACAGTGCAAGTATCAGGGTTCACTCTATGTAGGTAACTTTGCAAGAGTGGTGATTTATTGACTTTGAGCTGTGCCAGTTTTGTATGCAAATTCTGTGGTAATATTTGTTCCTATCATTGAATGTCATAAGGTGTGGTGTTAGTGACTTTGTTGTTTTTTCTGATTATACACAAAAGAGCTAGTTACAAAACAGCTAGCAACAAAAAAGCTGGTACAAAAGAGCTAGTTCCACAAAAGAGCTAGTTACAAAAGAGCTAGCCACAAAAGAGCTAGTGCCAAAAAAGAGCTAGAGCTAAGGCTACAAAATAGCCAGCCATAAAAGGACTGGACATAAAAGAGCTAGTACCAAAAAAGAGTTAGTGCCATAAAATAGGTGGTTAAAAAAGAGCTATGCATTAAAAGAACTAGAATAATCTATAAAGTTTTTTTATATTCACAAGAAAAATTAATAAAAATTTTATTTGTTATGCCTAGTCATAACAAAATGTAATTTTTAAAAATTTCAAGGGTAAGATTTGGGGGTGAAAAAATATTTTAATTTTATTAATTTCCATGTTTGGTAAATTACCTATTATCCAAATATGTAATATTGAAAAACTATAAAAGTAGGAAATTTTTAACCAGGGATAAAATAATGAATAGCAGCACTGGGGCAAAGGCCAGATAGAATTTTAATAAATCATTATTTGCCCTACATATTAGAAACTGTTCTACTAGGCAGGACATATAAAACTGTATTAGCAGAAATCTAGTAATAAATATGCATTAACCAGGCAAATTAAATTTTCCTCATTTTTAAATTTTAATGAAATGGTTACGGTTGTCTACGAACTTTTGTAACAGGGTCTAGCAACTCAGATTATGGCTTACTCCAGTATGAAATTAAATCATGATTAAATAATCATAGTAAATCATGATTAAATAGTCATAGTAAATCATAGTAAAGCAGAATTGCTAATGAATTAAACACAATGAAACTGGTTGCTTACAGCCACACGTGTCTATGAGCAAATGTAATAATGAATGTTTATTACATATAATAAACACTCAAGCTGATGAAATTTTTTCTATGTGTGAAGTATAAAATAACTTAGCAAGGACTAATCCAAAATTAAACTGTATTTTTTCAGAGCAAAAAATGCTTGTATTATGGAGGTTTTTAAATCAAACAAAGATAAGGATGAAATTGCTTTTTGTGGTTACTCTTATAGAAAAAATACCACAAATGTAACAACACAGAGCTGGAGGTGTGACAAAAAATCGTTTTTTGGAACTTTTTCAACACTATTAATTACAAAGCAGAGGGAGTAGTACTTGTAGAAAAGAGAAGTCATAGCCACCCTTCTGATCCTGCCTGCACATAGGTGCTTGTGGCTGTTGATAAAATGACAGATACTGCAGCCACAAGCTATGCCCCACCTCTACATATTATTAGTACCACAACTGTTAACCTTACTGTGGATGCATGGAGCATTGTACCAAAAAGAAAAAGATTGTGTGCAAGAATTCAAAGAAAAAGAAGACAGATTGCAATAGGTTGTAAGATTGAACCCACATCACTTAAATTTTTAGTGCCTGACAGATTCAAATCTGTCACAAATGCAGGTCACAAGGTGTGGTTTTTACTTCATGATGATTTTAAACAAATTGATGAATTTGAAGAGGATAGTGACAATGATAGAATAATAGTTTTTGCCAGTGATTGCATGCTAGATGAGCTGCAGAATGTGTCAACTTGGATGCTTGATGGAAAATTTAAGGTTACTCTATCACTGTTTTTCCAGCTTTACACTATTCATGCCATTTGTGGGTCACATGTATTTCCGTGTGTGTATGCCTTGCTACAAAGTAAAGCAACAACTATGGTACTTATAAATGGCTGTTTCAAATTTTAAAAGGAGCTCACAATGATTTAATCCTCAGTTATGTATAACTGATTTGGAGAGGGCAGCTGTAAAACGCTTTTTGTAAACAGTTTCATGGAGTATCAATGCAAGTATGTTTTTTTTACTTGAAAAATTCAAAGCCTAGGTCTTACCAATACCTACATAAAGTTGCTTGACATTTGTATTGCTTTAAAGAATCTTTGCTCACTAGCTTTTCTACCTCATGAAGAAGTAGTTGAAGAATTTGAGAAATTAGAGGATGCTTTGGAAGATATTGACCCAGATATATCTGATTTTGAGGATACATATATTGGCTGACCAAACAGACACAGAAACAGAAAAAATGCAGTTTTTGCACCTAACTTATGGAATGTCCAGCAACAAATGCATGCTGGTTTACCACAAACAAACAATAAATTGAAAGGGTGGCATAAGGCCATACAAACCTTGTTGGATAGACTTCACCTGTCTATTTGGAGGTTTTTTAGTGCTTTGCAAAAGGAGGAAGATCTGCAGGCTGCTGATTTAACAGCTTTCATGGCTGGTCAGGAAATACAAAAACAAAAGAAAAAGTACAGGGACTTGAATGACAGGCAAAAAGACTTAATAGAAAAATATGAGAATGATGCTATTACAAGAGAAGAATTTTTAAAAGGAATTTTGTATAACATAAATTTCAATGTTTAAATATTTGTAGCTACAATTTTTCTTCATTTTGTATTTACTGTTAATATTTGTAGCTATAATTTTTCTTTGTTTTAGTATTTACTGTTAATATTTGTAGCTACAATTTTTTTCGTTAAAAGGAGTTTTGCTAGCTACAATTCTTTTTCATTTTAGTATTTTAGCTTTTTTTTGGTATGAGCTCTTTTATTTATAGTCCTTTATGGCTAGCTATTTTGTGACACTAGCTCTTTTTTGGTACTAGCTCTTTTGTAACTAGCTCTTTGTGGCATTAGCTACGAGCGTATTTTGTACTAGCTCTTTTCTGACTAGCTGTTTTGTAACTAGCTCTTTTAAATGGACACCATTTTTTCTAGAACTGAGTTTTCATGAGGTTATGGTAATTTGAATGCATTTGAGGTTTTCTCTACATTCCTCAGTTGTTATGCTTTTGGATCTGAGATGATAATGTTAGTGTGCTGATTGTCATGAAAGGTTGTGGCTTTCATGTTTTTGGTTGGATCGGAGTATGCATTAAGAACATGTGGAGTGTGCATTTGTGTTTGAGTCAGTTGCTTAAGTTGAATTGCATGAAGTTTTTAGGATACTGCAAACACTCTTCTTCAGCTTGGAATTTCGAACCTGTGCAGGCAGGAAGAAAGGGAGTCACATAACCAAGACTTTAAAGCAGCTCTTAAAGACTTTAAAGCAGCTCAAGCATGTATTATAAGCTTTGTACAGATGAAATCAAGACCTGGAACTTTATCTGGTTTTAAATGTTGAAGGGAAACAGTGAATTTGTGTGAGAAATTCTCAGAGGTATTCACTGGGTCTGGTGTTGTGGCCTTCTGAAAGTAAGACATTTCTTGAGAAACAAGTTGAGATGACTTCTGGTCAACAGCCTTTTAACTCCCATTTCCGATTAGCTAAGATGCAATAGTATAAGATGATTCAGGACATTGACAAGAAGAGTGTTGTGACCTGCCAGAAAGGTTGTTCAAAATACTTTATGCTTTATGACTTGAGTGTAAAAAGTCAATGCTCCAAACTGCTTCAGATTATTGATCTTTTTGCTTCCTGTCAATTTTGGCAAGTAAAATTGTAGCAGCTAAACTTGATTTGTCTCCCTGAGGAGACTGCAGAAAGGTTGTATAGAGAGATTCAAACTCTACAGAATATACAGGGTGTCCATGAATTAAGGCAACCAACTTTCTCTGTTAAATTAGTGCATTTAAATTCGGTTTTTCTCAAACAACTAATACACCATTTTAAAGCTAAAACTCTGTTCTTTCATTTCAGATATAGCAAAGTTTTCTAAAATAATTATTTCCATGTCTATTGATCGTAACATTGTGATAAAACCCCACAAAAGTGGAGAAAGTAATAGTGAAATAGCTAAACAGCTAAAAATGAACCGCACAACTGTCTAGAAGATCATCAAAAAGTTTCAGGAGATTGGAACTACCCTAGATTGGAACTACAGCAAGCTCTAGGAGAGTAAGCGCGATGCTTGACGCTTGTTGGGTAAGTCCCGGTCATGAGGTACAGCCTTGGAATTACAACATAGTGGATTCTATGTATTCCTTGTTCAGTAAATCCGGGAATAACTTATAACAGCTGCTTTGAGTCCATCTGTCATCCGGGATCTGTAGTCTAGTGGTATAGTAACCTGCATGGAAGACTACAGGTCCCAGGTTCGATTTGCGGTGAGATAAGCATCACTGATGAGCTCTAATAAGAGCAAAACTCGAGTCTGGTGTTTCTCATCTTTATGCAACTTGTTTAAAAATTAATTCCAAATTTCCTCATAATTCTTCAAATATAAAACCCTTTAAATTTGTTCTATTTTTTGATTCTTCAACAAATTTCAGAAAATGCATTGAGACTACATGCATCTTTCCTTACTAACATCAAACAACAATCTTGAACAATGAAAAAACTTTTAAAAATGTTAGTTTTATATCAAACTTTTTTTGAAATATAAACAATTTTTATGTTCAAGATGTATACCATCAGTGTACATATCAACTTGGTCAATCAATTGTGTAAGCTGATGTTAGATTTCTTGACAAAGTCTTTTGCACCCAAATAATTGTTGATTTATCCAAACTGGTCAGACCATCCATTCCATGGGATGGAGAGTGGATAGAGCAGTTGGAAATTATATGGACTGTTGTTTGATCCTTTGTCCCACATTTACATGTTGTCAAGGAAGCCAGACCCCACTTGTACATAGTTGAGCAGAACAACCTAACATCAGTTCAAAGACAATTCAGTTGAACCCAAGCAGCATGCCTTGGAAGATCAATTCCCAGTAGCGAATTGCTGACAGTAGAAATGAAATTATGAAATTGAGTGTTATTATTGCTCAATTTGAGATTCCAAGAATATTCCACCCTGTCAGTCGCTTTATCTTTAGGTAAGGAAGGTCTGTTAGAAGACCTTTGGAAGCAGACACAAAAGGGTGTCTCAATTTTAGGAACTGAGAATGCTCTTGTTTAGCAACAGTGATCTTGGGGCAGAGCAAATGACTGGGCTTCATAGTTTGGCAGGCAAGAGACATTGTAGCTTCTCTGCAGGCAAGGGCTGCAAGTACTGGAAGATATTTTATTGGTGTGGGATGCAGGCATCCAATCACAATGCGCAGTGCACCGTTAATGATAGGATCAATCAGGTAAGTTTAAAAACTATGGCAGTGGGCAATATGCCTCAACAGCTAAATATACTATAGCTAGGGTTGCTGTATGCAAAGTTAGGGCACTAGCACCCCAGCTTTTTTTTGCCAGACACCTGATAAAGAAAATTTTTTAAGAAAGTTTTTTACACAGTGACTCTTGGTGTCATTGGTATGTGAGCAATTTGTCCAGTGCTACAGCAAGATATTTCAGCACAGGAAGGCAGTGGGTTGTCATTTAGAAAAACCAGTAACTCATGTTTTGCCTCCCTGCTATTGAGGTGGAAGGCAGATGACACCGTTTTTGATCTACTGAGCTTCAGTTTCCATTTCATGAAAATATGCCTTGAGAGTTGAGATGTTGTGGCCCTCTAGTGTCTGCCTGTCTCTAGCATTATGTACAAATACCAAGTTGTCAGCATAAGCATATTTGCTGAAGAGAGTCAGAGGCATATTGCTTATATAGATATGCTTATATAGCTAAAATACAAACTCATATACAGTATACGTGAGGCACGCTGTTCTTCAGGTGCCAAAGTTTACTTTGCTTTCCATAATAGTTCATGAGGGTAAAACTGCAGTTCAGGGCAAACTCTAATGAGTTGAACCATGTGTCAGTCAGAAAGCAACTGCAACAGCTTGTAGATAAGGCCACACTGCCACACAGTATCATATGCTGCTGTGAGGTTGACAAACACAACACCAGCCTTTTATTTTTCAAAAAGTAGTACTTAATTTCTTGAATCATTAGAGTGACCTGATTTTGGTCAATCTTCTGCATCAAAAACCTGTTTGTTCATGAGGAAGCAATGGGTTAATGATAGGTTTGATACAGGCAAAAATAAGTTTGAGAATCTTGCAGGGGATACAAACCAAAGAGATGGGATGATAGCTTTTAACATCTCCTAAAGGTTTGTTCAGCTTTGAAACTGCAACAACCAGAGAATATATCCACACTTTAGAAATTTTAAGTTGATGCATGCAGGAAAAGGGGAAAGGACACAATTAAAGTTTTATAATAGGGACAGTTCTGGGCATATGTGGTCTGGCTTGGACCTTTTCCTGGGTTTAATTTCTGAAGGCAGCAACCAATTCAATTGATGTAAAGTGTTCAGTCAGAGAATTGTCACTAGGTGTAATCATTCTCCAGAGTTCAGACACTTCCTGTTCAAAAAACCTGTCTGACTTGTAATCTCTTGCTATGTATGTTTCATTTCTCACCACTTAAGATGCAATGGAGTTAGCAAATATGGGGTACTTTAGTGGGTGTTTGGAGTTGCCAGTAAGATTGTTAATGATACTCCATGGCTGCAGCTGGAATGTGTGAAGTCTATTGACAAATTTCTCAAGAACACATCTGCAAGAAAGCTGTTTATTGTCATTGGCACTTGCAAAAGCCATATTAGAGTTAGTCTTTGTTTCCCAACGGTCAGAGAGAAAGCTGGCTGGTCCCTTTGTACAGAAGTGAAAGGTTGCCAGTTGCTGTCCATGTGGTCAGACAAATTCCATTGGCGTTGTTGGTATTGTAACTTCATTTTATATGCTGCAAGCATAGCATATAGAGACAGGATTCAGAAAATATTGGGACTGCCATGAGTGTCATTTGCAACAGTGGAGGCTTTATAGACATTTATGATTTTATAAACAAAAATATCCATACATAGCCATTTAATCTCCAATTCATTCAAAAACTGACCAGAGTGATTCCAAACCAATTTTTCTCATGTACAAATGTTACAAGCCCATGCTTACTGCTGAGGATTGACCCAGCTAGCAAGTATTGTGGTATTAGTAGCTTTTCTGCAGAGTTGTAGTGGGTTTTCTGAAGAAAGATGATGAAGATCTGATATTTTGAGGCAAGTTGGTAAATCATGCTGATCTTGCTAGCAGTGAGGCTCTTAATATTCAGCTGCAATATGGTTAGTCTTTCGACACCTGTTGGCATTGGTGTTGCACTCTAAAAATAGCATTTTTTTACCATTTGACACTGGCTTAGAAGTTTTCACTATTCTCTGGGGATGAGGTTTTATCCCAGGGGTGGGAAAACTGTGGCCTGAAGCTCAAAACATCCGTAGTAGAACCAAGTATCCCCAATGCTGGTTTAACAAAAGTAATCTCAAGAAAGTCATTAAATGGTTAAGCATGTCAATAAGTACTATATTTTCTCATTTGTTTTTTGTAATCTATTCTCTATTTTCCTGCAAATAATAAATATAAATGTCACCAATAGTTGTATTTTTGTCACTCCTTTTAAGCTCACCTTAAAAGTATATAGCACTTGATGGCCCACTCTGGAATCAAGCCCAGGGCTACCAGATGGGAGTTCAAGTTGATACCACTATGCCACCAGCTGGGGCACCAATAGTTGCAATGTAACTTTTGAATAGGCACATGCAAAATTGTTGTTTGCTGCCTTCTTGGGAAGTGTATAGTAGAAAAGTGGCTTTTACTCCCAAAAAGGTTTTCCACCCCTGGTTTATTCTTTTACCACCTCAGAGATGTGTTGAATAGGCTCTCATTGTTACCATTTGTCTGATTTGCTCAGTTTTTAGGATTCATTATGAGGAGGCTTTCATTGTTACCATTTGTCTGATTTGCTCAGTTTTTAGGATTCATTATGAGGAGGTTGGTAACATGTATCCCTACATATCAACTGACATCATCAACAAGTAATAATAATGGTCAAGTCAATAAACAAGCAAGTGGTATCAGGCCTGTGTCATCCTTGTCAGGACTTATTAAAACACTGAAGCTTGTTAACTCCAGCTGAAAAAATTGAAAACTTAAACAGCTAGCACAACTTTCTGCTTGTGGTTTTTACATCTTAAAAAATTAGTTGCAAGCCTGAATCCTAGGTAAGTAGTTACAACGAGAAGCTCAGCTGGGAAAAAGAATTGTGTTGAATTATTGTTTGAAATGGAACTTTAGAGTTAAGCATGCCTTTTCCTAATCTGAGTTAGTTGACTTGATTATGTGGTCATCATATCAAAACTGCCACCAGTATGCACTTGTGGCTTAGCAGTGCTTTGTGCAGTTACACTGGTAGTGCATTGTTCTCAGTGTAACTACTTATCAAGTGTTCAGGCCCACAACTAACTGTTTGAAGTGTAAAAACCACAAGCAGAAGTTTTCAACTTTTTCAGCTGAAGTCAACAACAAGATGTAGTGTCCTGATAAGTCCTAACAATTACAAGGACAAAACAAACTTGTCAGCACTTGCTTGTTTATTGACTTGACCATTCTTACTTATTGTTTGAAATGAAACTGCAGGGCTAAGCTTGTCTTTTTCTGATCTAAGTTAGCTGACTTGACCATGTGTCATTATATTGGAACTGCTGCCAGTATGCCCTTGTGGCTTAGTGGTGTTCTATGCAGCTACTCTGGTAGTGCATTGTTCTCATTGTGACATTATCAATGTTATCAGTAAATATATCAACCAACATTATTTTGAGTAGTTTTTATAGAAACTTTTGGTTCAAAAATAACTTTTTCTCGAAATCTAAACAAATTTTTATGTTCAAGATGCATACCATCTGGTAAGTATGTGTATAAGGCCTGTCCAAAAAGTATCCGACCATTGGGCATAAAACACACAACACAATAAATATCACAAATTTTATTTAATCTCCTTCAAAATACTACCATTGCAAATTCACACTTTTTTCCCAGTGTCTCTGCCACTTTTGAAAACACCTCTTGAACTCCTATGGAATGCTCCTGAGCTCCATCATTGTTTATTCCATTATGTCCTTACATGACTGAAATCACATCCCTTTTAGCATAGTTTTTAACTTGGGGAATAGCCAGAAGTCACATGGTTCTAAATCAGGAGAGTAAGAAGGCTGTCACACAAGTGTCATATTGCTTTTGAACAAAAAACCTTTGATTACATGGGTGAAATGAGCGGGAGCATTGTTATGATGAAGCTGCCAGTTCTTTCCTGTCCACATGTCTGGCTGCTTATTTTGCACAGCATCATGAAGGTGATGTAAAATCTCCAAGTAGTACTCTTTATTGATTGTTTGGCCTTCTGGTGTGTATTTGTGATGCACTATGCTGCAGGAATTGAAGAAACAAGTCAGCATCACTTTCACATTGTTGTGATATTGTCATGCTTTCTTTGACCTTGGTGATTCCAGATGCTTTCATTGTGAAGATTGAAACTTGTTTTTTGGATCGTAACCATAAACCCAGGTCTTATCACCAGTTATGATAGTCTTCATAAATTCTAGGTCATTGTTTGCACAATCCAGCATGTCCTGAGCAATTTCCACATGGAGCTCCTTCTGTTGCTCTGTCAGCAGCTTGGGAATGAATTTGGCTGACACTCTCTGCATGCACAAATTTTCTGTTAAAAAGGTGTAAACTGATTCTCTGCTTATTCCCACTTCTTCAACAATTTTCTTGAGTGCTAGAAAACAATCTTCCATCACAATTTGGCAAACCTTCTCAATCACCTCCTTGTTTCGATTTGTGGATGGCCTGCCAGAGCATGTCTCACTCTCCACTGACATTCGACCATTTTGAAGCAATTAAACCATTCCTTTATTTGAGTTTGACTTAAAACCTCATCTCCGAAAATTTGCTGAATCTTTTGAATTATTTCAATTTGATTATTATCAAGCTTTTGGCAGAACTTGATATAATATCTATGTTTGATGTTTTCTATCATTACGCTTGTGAGCAAAAAATTGACGATCATGCACTATATGACTGCAATAAATGCTTCAAAAAAAGAGAATGACACTAATTATCAGTTTGAAATTTTTTATGCATGGGCAGTAATTGTGACATTATGATCTGCCAAGCCACTTTACTGGCATGGCATTATTTTTGGTGGGAAGAGATAAGGTTGGATACTTTTTGGACAGACCTTGTACATACCAATTCCCATTAAACATAAAAGACCTATTTTAATAACTATAGCAAAATGAATACCGTAAAACCTCTAACTGAGCGCCACCCTGTTTTTTCAAAAATTGCCGTAAACGATTTACTAATCCAGATTCCCCTGTGGTTACTATTGCTTCTTCAGAGATCCATTTTCTCTTGTTTTTTTTTTTTACTCCATGCTGATGCTGATGCTGAAAGAGGGATTTCGGGTTAGTTTCACTGCAAAAAGAAATTGCTAACAGCGACTTCTTGAAGAGACAGGGTGGTGCTAAATTAGAGGTTTTACGGTAGCTTTTCATTGTTTTAGGTCTCATATGTTGACTGTTGTAGAAAGAATTTAATTAATGTGTGTAAGAAAAGAATCACTCTGTCCCAATAGATAAAGACTTCATTTAAATTATAGATAATGGAAACTACTTTTTTTGGTTTTAAAAAAGATAAAAGTACTGTTATTTTTTTTGCTTTAAAAACAATGTAATTTTTGCTATTTGTAATATAAGTTTTTGTTTTCTCAAATGCTCAATCTGAAAAATTTAAAAAGCCAATCTAAAAATTACCACAGCTTTAAAACATTATCTAATACTTTATTGTATTTTTAAGGATCAGCTTTTTGATGAAAATTTTGCTGAACTGAATAGTGAAAAAAAGTTGGATTGTGATCTAAATGTAAGTTATCTGTCCTGCTTGCTTTTCCAATTCTCTTTGGATTTTTTAAATCAAAATCTTTCACTTTCAATCTAGTAATTATGATAAGACAAGAATGGCTTGCATGTTGTTTTGGTGTGGCTGTTTTCCTGATTATTAAACCCTACCATCAAAATTTGTTAACTGCAAGAAAAAAGTATGAAAATCAGTGATTAGTTAGTATGAACTAGCAAGTAAAATTTGTCTTGCTTTACATTACTATAAACTGTAGTTGTCATTTAATGTAAATAAGTTGCAGTTTTAACACTAAAGGTACATGATAGCAATATTCAACAATCTTAATCCAAATATTGCACAGGTACTTTAGATTACAGCAAAGAGATTTTCTTAATCACAAATCAATACAAGCTAAATTAAGAAGACTTTCAGTAATTATTAACCGAAACACAACAGAAGGCATTGATGAAAGCACTCAAGTGGATCAAATTCAATTCATCACATTGTTGTCATAATATACTATATTGTTGCTTGAATATACAGTAGTGATTCCTAATAATCTCTAAGTAAATTACTGTGCCACTTGCAACACTCTCAATATCAGAGAAAAAGAAAAAGATTCCTGCCTGTAACTGAATTTGAGTCAAAACAATAGTAAAATTGCCCAAAATAAAGTGACTCTGCAAGATGCAAAAAAACTTATAGTGTTTTAGAACTTGTTTTTAAAAAAATTAGCGACATTCAAACCATTGTACATCTGAAAATACAAAGCAGCTTCAATTGTTAATCAAACACTTGCTAAACATTTTATATTATGATGTGTTTATTTTTCTAGCTTGTATGGTTAACTTAAACCACATTGATTTTTTTGCCATTTCTTTTTAAATATTTATAATGTGCAAAAGCAGAGAATTCTTGAGTCTTGTACCTATAAACATTTTCATATTCATCATAGATTTGCACAATTTTAAATTGTCTTGTTTTTATTTGCTTACTACATATGTTTTTTTGTTTTTTCAGAAAAGCTTATAAAATACTTGTATCATAAAACTCTTTCAACTTTATTCTTATTTATTCTTTGTAAGCATTTCTATTTTGATACCTTTGTTTTACGTCTAATGGGTAATGAAAGATTTTAAAACTTGGTTTTAAAGTTATTGATTGACTAGTATTGTTGGTAAGAGAGACTTGACACATTAAGAACAATTTAAAGTTATGATTTGATTAAAAGTGCTAATCAATGCTATTCTTAATTACATTTTTATTAATTACTTTTTTTACTGTTTCTTCAGAAATCCTTTTTTAACTTGTTAATTAATGCAATTTATATTTTTTTTAAATTATACAAGTGTAACTTGTGGCTTATATATAATATACATTTTATTATATAGAAGTTTTTAAAAATTTTTTGGTTGGTATTTATCAGAAAAGTGCTCAATGTTGTCAAGTGAAAGTGATTGAAATTAATTAAATTTCAGACTAACAAATTTAATTTAACATTAATTTTATTTGGCCCAACAGACTGTTTTGCCTGCCTAGACTTTTCAGGAGACAGTTATAATCTTATTTAATTAGAATTTTATTCTGTCTGGTCTGAAATTTAATAATTATATTATTATAGATTTTTTTCATTTTTTATCATTTTAATAAGTTTTAATTATCTCGTACTAAAACAGTCATTTAATTTTTAAGTACCTTTGAAAACTAATTTTGTGGGCTGCTTTTAGATTTAAAAATTTTTTTATAATTAATGTTTTTCAGGATTCAGATGATGAAAAATATGAAGCTGCCTTTGAAACTAAGTGCAATAAAAGCAGAAAAGCTGTAACTCTCAGCAGCAAGTTATATTCCCTGGTGCTTGTTGATAATTGCATTTACTTTATTTTGTTGTAAACTAAGGTGATAAAACCTGTGGTTTACCAAGGCTTACGTTGGGGGTTCTGCTGTCTTCCAAATGTTATGCTTTTGTTGGCCAAGCTTATGAGCTTTATAATAACTAATTACAAATAAAAGATAATAATTAATGTTTTTACACCATTTCGCTGCTAAATTGAAATATTTCTTTATAGATGTGACGACTTTCAGGTTATTGCTTTTGTTTGGGAAAAAAATTAAAATATGGCAATGAATTTTATTTTTTTAAATACCAAGAAAACATAAGTAAATATATCTTTACATGTTTAAGCATAAACTTTTAAGTATATTTACTTGATATGCTGAAGTTTGTCATGAGTTTGCAGCATCTATCGCTGTGATAATGCCACAGAGTTTCCATTTCAGTTTATCTTTTATTGCAAAAAATAGGTAAAAATTAACTATGAGAAAAAATAGTTTTAATTAATGATAGGAAGTCTGTAAAAGACTATGAGATCATCTAGTCTACAACCACCCCAAAGAAGAACATTTGTAAAGCTATGCAAATGCGATGAGCCATAGATAGCTGTAAATCAAGTTTTTGTTAATCTTCTGTGCCACTTCACTAGCTAAATTATTTAATATTGACTTCTGATAAAAAAAAATTAATTAAAAAGGAATCTTGGATATCATGAAATTAGCTCAGTAATATCAGTACTGTATAAAGCTAACTTTCCAGTTTTATTTTTTGTTTTTAACTTAAAAATCTTTCATAATTTTATTATTAAATATTTTAAAATTATTGAAGTACGGGGTGTTTCACCGAAGTGTTGACAAATTAAAACTGAATTATCCAACTTACTATAAGGGCAAAAGAAACAAGTTTTTAATATATAGAATGGAAATTTAATGGGCTTTCACATAAAATTCAAATTATTCAATGTAGCCCCCTTTGTTTTTCACAAGGCGCCTAAGACGTGGAAGTACTTGGGCGCACGTGGCACGCACCACTTCTGGGTCAATTTCTTCCCATGATGCCTTCAGTTTTCGTTTAAGGGTTTCGATATTTGGATGGGATGTTGAGCAGGCTTTTTGCTCCAGAATGGACCAAATCCCAAAGTCCATTGGGTTCAAATCGGGTGAAGAAGGGGGCCATACTTCCTCCCAAAACCCTTTAAAATTGGTCTTGCACCAATGCTGGACTGTTTTGGCTGTGTGGGAGGTTGCCCCATCTTGTTGAAGCATAATTCCTTCTTCTCCCACTGTTTCTTGAACCCAGGGAATGACTTTTTCTTCCAACATTTGACGATAGATAGTTAGGTTAATTTTCACGCCTTCGTCGATAAAGATTAGAGGTGTTTTCAGGCCTGTTGAAGTGACTCCTGCCCAAACCATCACAGAAGAAGGTTTCTGCCTCCTAAATGAACTGCAACGTTCAACTGGCACCATGTCCTTGTTTGGAATCCAAATCCTGTCATTTTGGTGGTTGTGGATAGCTTGGACAGTGAAAAGCTTCTCATCTGTCCAAAGCACTTGAGGCCACGTGCCAACAACAAGTTTCTTGATCAAAACCTTAGCTCTATCAAGCCTTTTCTTCTTAGTGGCATTTGACAGGAGCTGCCTCTTGGTAAATTTGTACAGGTAGACGTGGAGATCATCCTTGAGAAGCCTTTGCATGGTGCTCACGCTTACAGAGGTGTCCTTAGCCAGTTTTCTTGCGCTCCTTGAAGGGTTCCGCCTCAACCTCTCCCTGACCTTCTTAATCAGTTCCTTTGTCCTGATGGGTTTTTCAGGAGTACTTCTGATTCTTGGAGCACAACTTCCAGTCTCCCTGAACCTCTTCACAGCCTTGTAAATACCTCCATGACTCACAAATCGCTTCATCAATCGGAAAATTTTCACAGGTGGAAGTCCTTTCTTGCAATACCCTTCAACGATGTCATTTACTGTCTTTTCCATCTTACTTTTCTAGATTAAATATTCTTATTGATATTGAAAACTTACTCTAGAATATATAATAACAATCTGAAGAGGTAATGCGAAGTTAATAATGGAATAAAGTACATGTAATAACAATCTGAAGAGGTAATGCGAAGTTAATAATGGAATAAAGTATTTGTCAACACTTTGGTGAATCACCCTGTATTAGTTAAAAAATTTTTTTAACAATTAATTTTTTTCCATGTTTTTCTTTTTGATAGATAGATGATAGTTATTTAACTGAAATAGATTTTATAATTAAAAACAGTGTTTTAATTTTAAAAAAATTTTTATTTTATTAATTTTGCTATCCTGATTTTTTTGAGTTTTGAGACTCATTTTTTATAAATGTTTCTTTGATGATAATTTTTTTGAGCTCTGGATCTAGCATGAAAATTTTCTTAAATCTGATTTGGTGTATTTTCAAAGAAAATGAAGGTTTTGCTTATAAAATAGCATTATTTAAGAAATTTTAAAATTGTTCATTCCATTATTGTCTTCTTGTTTCAACTTCAATAACATTTGACAATGTCAAACAGAACAAAGGCCTAAATTAAAGTGTAATATAAATTTTACATTTCAAGATACATTAATTTTAACTAATTTATTAGATTTTAAAGGTCCTTCTATTATCATATGCCATTAAATCTTCATATTTGTATAATTTGTTTTCAGGTTATGAATCGGATATTTGCCAATGTTGCTGCAGGTTTGTGGTTGTTTTTTTTTTTTATATTACAACCAATATTTGTAAAACATCAAAATTAAGACATTCATCTGTCTATAACCATTTGATAAATCTTGAGATGAGAAAAAGAGCAGAAAGAGTTGTGAAAGTAGTTTAATTGCAATTTTGTTTTTTCTTAAGCAAGTTACCCCTTTAAAGGTAAGCAGCCAGACCTTATTATCTTAAGTGTTTTCCAAAGAGCAAAGCAAAAATCAGTCACATAGAGGTATATTGGTGAAATAGTTTCATTTGGTTAATTGCTTTATGATTTCTTTAAATTGATGTCTATGAAGTTGTTCTGTGTGTCAGAAGAAAAATAGATGAACAAAATTGCTAAATCTATGTCCGAAGACAAGTTCAAAATTCCTTAGAACAAGACTTTTTTACATTTTTTTTCTAAAGCTTATTTAGAGAAATTGTAGATAGTGATCATAAAAGCTAGTTCAATTTATTTGTAATAGCATTAAAATCTGCTGATTGATTTGAATAAACATTTTTTGCAATCATATTATTTTTGTTACCATTCTGAAATGTTGCCCTTAAAGTGTAATGTTATTTTTAACAATTCAAAATAGTTTCAATTATAATGTAGAAAAGAATGCCATGGTTTAAACACTTTTAATCAAGAAAAGTTTTTTTGAAATCAATTGTGTTGTGCAAAAAGGTTGAGTTAAGATACAACCATTGTCATAAAAACATCATCTCATCTACACATATCTCAGCATTTAGGTTAAAATTCAATTATATGTTATGATTTGATTGTCTGTTTTATAGCAAAAAAAAACAAGCCTAAGAAAAGAGATAACATTCCTATCTTAAAAGAAGATCAAGTTTCTTTGAAGAGTTCTATAGAGAGTGAAGATTTATCATGCGAACGATTGGAGCAGCTTCCACAAGGTATGTAACCTGCTTGATTAGACATGCCAGCTATTCTTGATAAAATGGTTGACAATAAGAGGGTTGTACTGTATTATGCTGAAACAACTTTTAAATTGTCTAATCTTTTTAACTGTATGAAAGCACAATGATAGTTTTATAACTTTATAATAAAGCTACACTTTTTTAGAGTTTTTTTGGCTCTTTTTAAAATCCTAATGTGAGAAAAGATGAGTTTCTCTAGATAAGTTTGTTAGTATCCCAACTTTACTAATTTTTATCTTAACAAAAGTGGCTTTGAAATCACTTGTGAAATTTTTTTAAGACCCAGGTGCCACCTTGCTTTTTTGTTGGTATGCAGTTTAAATGGTAAATGCAAGAGTGTAAAAATTATTATCTAGATGCAAAATGAATCAGCACATCATTTTTCAAATCATAAATTGCAGCCGAAATCTGCATTGCAAAGACTTTACAAATTGGTTACTGGTGCAGTGTCGCTTTGATCAAGTGTCATTTTGATCAAGTGTTGTTTTGATCAAGTTCCATTTTGATCAAGTGTCATTCAATAAACTGTTGGGTCACACTGTCTACCATAATCTTTAGAAAGTTTGCTGATGCTGATGATTTAGCATTGTTCCACTCTTCTCGAAACTGGAAGGACTTGAAAAGAGCTATAAGCCAAGACATGACTACACTTTCAGCATATCTCCAGACTTGGCAGTTGAAGCTCAGAATTTCATGATAAAAATAAAACTGCTATTTTGGCATGGCTTAACTTCCATTTTAATCTATCTCTATTTTTTGACTATCAATTTGTTGTTTGATTGAAAAAATATGCATTTTGAAAAATTTTTTATTGAATTTAAAAAGTTTGTATTTGTTTTGCAGGCCATTGCATCATTGAATTTCGAGCAATTTTATTTGACTACACTCCTGATGATCATAAAAATTCAACTTTGTGCATCCGTGTAGTCAATGAGTCTGATTATCCTATGCACTACAACATCAAGTAAGAGTACCTGCGTTGAAACATCTAACAAAAGTACTATCACATAAAATGCCATTTTGAATCAACATTGAGTATTCTCAGAACTATCTACAGCATACTCCTACTATTTATGCAGCAATCTCTTTTAGGCCCATTCTTATACTTTTCAAACTATTTGTAAAAAAAAGTTATTTTCTTCTGATGTCTTCCATTTTTTTGAACATTGACTTACCTACACCCTTGTGCAAATTAATTGAAACAAACATCCAAACTTTTATATATCCTCATTTCTTAGCTGAAATAAGCGTAAATTGATTACAAATGTTGACTTTTTCGGAGAAAATGTTTATTAGATTATTTTTTATTAAAATAAAATTTTAATGACTTAATAAATCCTATTATGACGTCATTAATGTGTTCACAATCATTGTTTTAAAACTTTTTGTTTAGGTAGAATTTGTAACTAGAAATTAGAATATTATATAGTTGTTTTAAAAGATGGATGTTAGCCCTAGAAAGCGTGCTAGTATCTTAACTTTACGTGAAAACACAGAAAAGACCTACTGGGAGATATCAAAGATTGTTGGTGTCAGTATATCTACAATAAGTCGTATTATGAAAATGAAGAAAGAAACAGGGTCTGTTACCCCAAAACGCAAAGGAAAATGTGGTCGCAAGAGGAAAACTACCCTCAGAGATGACGCCTATCTGATACGGGAGAGTGTGAAAGATCCAAGAAAGACAAGTGACGCCATAAAAACTACTTTGGGGGAAAAAGGAATCGAAATAAGCTCCTCAACAGTTCATAGGCACCTCCTGGAGGTTGGGAGAAAAGCATACCGCCCTGTTAAAAAGCAGCTCCTTACAAAAACAATGAAGACAAAACGCTACAAATGGGGACTCAAATACAAAAACTGGACAAAGGAAGACTGGAGGCGCGTGATTTTCAGCGATGAAACTCACATGTTTGTCCAGGGTCACAGAAGTCAGCATGTTCGAAGATCACAAAACGAAAAGATTCGCAATTCCCACATTGACCAGCACGTAAAACATCCTCAAAAAAAGATGTTTTGGGGATGTTTCAGTTTTTATGGCATTGGTAGTTTGCACCCAGTTGAAGGTATGATGCGCTCCCAGCAATATATTGAAGTGGTTCAACGAAGAGTCATTCCAGAGATGAACCGATTGTTTCCAAATGGATCTGGTGTGTTTTAGCAAGATTTAGCCCCATGTCACACATCGAAACAAGTCAAAAAATTTATGAATGAAAACCACATTAAAGTGCTGAAGTGGCTGGGAAACTGTCCTGATTTAAATCCAATCGAAAATTTATGGTCCATCTGCAAGCAAAGACTTCGTACAATGGACTG
Source organism: Diplosoma virens (assembly GCA_963680785.1). Taxonomy (NCBI): domain Eukaryota; kingdom Metazoa; phylum Chordata; class Ascidiacea; order Aplousobranchia; family Didemnidae; genus Diplosoma; species Diplosoma virens. The sequence continues at coordinate 6,750,336 of OY796894.1, read as the reverse complement.
CACCTCGAAGGAAAAGCTTATTCAGGCTCTAATTCAAGTGTGGTGCAAGGACCCCCAAATCTTAAAAGATTGTTCAAAATTGGTCGACTCAATGCCCAAATGCATCAAAATGCTTCTTAATAATCGCGGTGGTCATATTATGTACTAATATGTGAACTGAAACATTCATTGAATAAAATATTTTAAAAAAACTAAATTTTTGGTGTTTTTGATGTTTGTTTCAATTAATTTGCACAAGGGTGTATATTGTGCAAATTGTCTTTCTGGCTGCTTGTACTCCATACCTAAAAGAACCCAACACCAGCTTGATAAGTGAAATTCAATCTGATTTACACTTCTTTCTGCTCTCTTTCTTATCTTAAGATTATTATTGGTTTTCTTTTAACCTTGTGCACAAACAGTTGCTCTGACAACCTCATACACAACAAATTGACCTACTGCACTAATGCAGAGAAGCTAGTACTTCAAAACTTTGAACTAGCTGGGTCTTCCTTGAAGCAGGAAGCATGACCTTTTCATGTTTGTCCATGAGGGACTAAAGTACACAACAATCTCCACCAACATTAAAGATCAAAGATGTTGTGCATGAACTTTAATGGTTTTAAAATTTTTACAAACCTCCACCAACATGACTTCAATCTGCAATCTCTCAGTGTTTTTTCACTCCTGTCTTTATGCTCTCAATTTCAACTGTTGCCACATTGATTGAAGTTATGATGACAGCATTGTGGACAATAAGTGCTTGACTGGCTTGGAAAGTATTTATAGTCTTGCCCTCTTATACAATGTCAAAGATGCCCCAAACGTTTACCCTGGTTCCTGGAATACTAGCACTAAAACAGATCTATCTTTTGCTGGTTAGATTTTTATAGTTGCTTACAGGCCAGATATGTATTAGACAAGTTTCCTAAATCACAACATCAATATTTGTTTATTACACCAACAAGTGTTTTCTCTGCTAGTGCCAAGCATGCCTGTTTAACATTTGATGCAACTTACCAAGACTTTTGCAACACCATCAGAAAAACAGTTGAAAAGACTATCCCACATTGTCACTAAAACAATTGTATTCTGTTTTGGGATGCAGAGTATAAATTCCTCTATGCAACATTCCTGTAGTCTTCTGAGGGACACAATTTGAGTTTGGCTGCTATGGCTTTACTGGCTAAATTTGACAGAAAACAGTGGGATTGGTAATCTGGAACAATTCAGACCATTAACTTTTCACACTCTGGTCAAAAAACATGGAGTATATTGAACATTATCAAACGGTAGGTCATGACACTCTTTAATCACTCTCTTATTTCAGCTGATGCTATTATATCTCAGCTTGTTAAAAACGGGATATATATGATATTTTTAGTTGTAAGGCATCTTGACTAGTCCCTCAAGAGGTGTTTGACGTTTGGAGGGCCACAACATTTGACTCATATATCTCTGAGAACTTATCTTTAAAAAATTATCTTCTACTCTCCAACACTTAAAACCAAGTAAATCTCTGGGGCTTGCATTCTGTCTGCCCAGAAGTTATAATCCATGCTAGGAGCTGTTTTGAAGTTGTGGTTACTGATATCTTTTCTGTTTATGCTGACTTGAAAATTCCAAGATCTGGAGAAGATACTTCTAGTTGCAATTTCAAAGCCTTTAAAAAGGCAATTCCAAAGTCCTAACCTATAGAGAACCTAAAAAATTATCAACCAATATCTCTGCTCTGGGTCCCCTACAAGATTATCCAGAAATTTATCTACAATCACATCAAACCAATTACTGATCCATTGTTTCCTAGTGAGCAGGCTGGGTTTTAATGCAGGAACTTTATCATAAAGCAAATCATTCTGTTAATACAGAATAAAAGAATTGTTTTTATGTTAATAAGAAGGCCAGTGCTATATCTATCCATCTGACAGCAGCAGATGCTGCTGTTTAGCACTGTGGCCTTATGTGCAAGTTGATGAAGCTTTTGCTGGATAAGCACATGGTTAGAATGATCATGAAACTTGTCTAAAATCAAAGTTTGATGCTTACTACTGGTGACAGTACACAAAGCAGGCTCCATTATCTAAGAAAAAAACTTGAATAACTTGAAGTGCGTCGAATGACATTTTGCACATTGGCACTGGATGCCTGTGCTCTACTCCAACAAACCAGCACAAGTGATACTTTTAGGCATGCAGAGCCAGTTGACTTTTGGCAACTAAAATCAACAATCTCCTTGGGTAGCTATAGCACTCTTGACCCTGACCAATCAACATATACTTTATAATCTTTAATTGGGTCCTTAGATGCCCATCAAAAAAGACTAAGACATTGATACTTGTTTTGTGCCAGCTGTACAGAAACTACTAAATGATCTTGCCAAACTAGGTGTTTTTGCTGCTCAATGGATCATTTATACGTGGAACATAGAGTTCTGTGAGAGTGCATTCAGGCTTTGTGCATTTATACTGATGTCCAATACCAGGCTTATTAAAATTGGCTTGTCCAAACAACCTGATTTAAGCTCAATGGCCTGCAGACTAATGTTGGGCAGTTTCATTTGTCCGGGGTCTTATTGCAGGTCTGGCAACACTGAACAAATTGTGGACCATGTCCTAACAGCATATCTCATACATTGGCCACCAGATTGAACATGAGGTCTGAAGATTCTGGATGGCTGATGCTGGGACAATATCATTGCTTCCAGTATCTGATTCAGGTAGAACAGCAGCCTGAGGCAATAAAAGCATAAATTCTCAGCCCCATCCTGTTTGTTGATCAAACTGGACCTGAAATGGATGCTCTTTGAAAAGATCTCCATGATCACAAAAACTGTTCCTTTAATAGTCTCATACACTGCTCTTTCAAAAGACTTCCATGATGACACAAGCTGTTCCTTTAACAACTTCATACAGAACCAGATGCTCTTACAACTTCATGCACAAATAATTCACCTATTACAAAACAGAGGATAACAATTTGACCATATTTTTTTCTTTCTATTCAATAAAGTGAAATAATTGGTGATGCATATTTGTTAAAACGTTTAGCTAAGCAGCAGTTATTTTTAGTCATACCAATTTTTTTTTGCAAACATAGCAGTTGCTATTTGTCACATTGATTTTTTGGCAAAAAAAATTGAGAAAGAAAAAGTGAGTTATTTCCACTATCACTTTACTTGTTGCTGTACTTTTTTAAAATGACTTGTCAAACTAAATGTAAATGGTTGGTAAAGTGTAGCAGTAGCAAGGCTTTCATTGAGTTATAGGACAGATGGCACTGTGGCATTGTGTATTAGGCACTCTAAACCCGAGCTCACCATGGTTTTGAATTTTAAGCTCTCATCAGGGACCATCTGGGATTTTATTGCAAAGCTGGTCATATATAAACAAAAAAATTTAAGACTTGTGGCCATCTGCCAGATGCATTGCTACAATTTTTACATATGACTAGCTCTGTGATAAAATCTGGGTAAACAGATTGTTCCTGATGAGAACTTAAAACTCGAAATCATGGTCTGGCAGTGAGATCAGGTTTGATGTGTGTGATACACAATGCCACAAATGGTACTCTTTAGTGCCATCTATCCTATAAATCAATATATTTCTAAGCATCTGGTCATTGGCATATGTGGTGCACAATGCCACTTCTATTAGTGCAGCAATGGTAAAAGCCCACAAGTTTTAAATGCTTCTTTCTTTGTGACCAACCAATAATGATTTTCTTAATTATGGCAAGAAAAAACTACTATAAAAAGATGAGTAGAGAATCATTTTTAGCTGTGCCAATGCTTTAATGAATATGACCAAAATTAGTTTTAATCTGTAATATATTCAACTGATCTAGAAAATGAACACACAGAAGTAATTTGATCTCTTACCATCAAGGCAAATGACAATTACTATGCAAAGCCACAAGGATTCATTTAATTCCAATCATTATTTTGCTTGTCATAAAACTAACAATTTTTAAAATTCACACTTATTGTCACTTTGAAACTATATATAGGGCAAGGAAGGTGTTATGTTAAGGTAAGGTAGGGTGCTGGTGTTTAACAGTTTATTTCTTTTTGGTGTATTTTCCCTTGTTATCATTTTTTTAGCCTGAAATGTTTTCTTTCCAAACATTTTTTTTAATAACATCGAATTTTCCTAGCACAAATTTCTTGATTATTTTGATGTAGGGTGCATAGCTACATCATTCAGTTACAATAAAATTATCCAAAGTTTATTATCAAATTATTTAAACTACTGTATCCAATTGCTGATTTTAATTGCAGTAATAATTTATGTGTATTTTATAACTTTTTTAAAAGTTTAAAGGAATATGAATTGACAATAACCTTGGACTGTCGGAAACCTATAGAATACAAATACTTTATTAGTGATCATGATTGGGAGTCAATAATTCATCCTCCACCGTTCAAAAATTATTTTTTTAATCGTTTCTGGGATTTAAACAAAGGTTTGCAAATTTCAAATTAATTAAATGTAGTTTGTAGTACATATTTTTTTATTGTTGATTTGCTAAAATTGGTGACCTTGTTTTTTGTAATTAAGTGTTGGCCAACAGCTTACAACTTACTGCCATTTGCAATTTTTTTGACTTGAAAAAGCTGTAAAAATGCTTGTGCCACAATTATTTCAAACATAATCAAGCACAAGGTTAATCTGGCATGTATTTATATAAACTGCAAAAAAATCTTATTCCATTACAAAATTGCTGTATTTTTATTATTTTATTTCAAAAATGCAGTTCTGTTTATCTAATACCAAGACACCAAAACAAAAAGTTAAATCTTGTTATATAGGCTATTAAACCACAGTCACCAGCCATTAAAACTTTATGAACCACTAAATTTAAACTTTTTTTGGCACACCATCAATATAATTTAGAAAAAAACCTCTGTAAATATATTTGTGAATTAATAGTCAAGTAGTATTAATACTTTGAAATTCATGTTAAAATTAAATAACAAGTGAAAAAAAGAAATAACTTTTCTTCTAAAATTACCATGATTATGACACTTTATTTCTATTTTTTATGTATGAGGTATAAAAAATTGTTCAAAAATCAAATAAAAACAAAAAAAGGTTTGAAGGTTGTTAGACTTGAATTAACTCAAGTAGTCAACTTGATTTTTTTTGTAGAATTTTTTTCTCAGACCACCAGTTGGCAAGTGCTGCTTTAAACTGATTTGTGTGTTCTCCAAGATTAAAAAGCATTTGTCAGACATGAGCACAATGCAAGAGTTTTTTGTTAAAAACATTGAACACAGGATGTAAATACTGACTTACTGTTGAAAATCAATTTGGGTGCCAAATAAGATTAAAGCACAAATCAAATGATTGAAACATCAATCCCCTGAAAACAATTGTAATGTCTGATGACATATAGCATAGCAAAAATTGACTTTCTTTTTAGTTTCACATTTAGTTTTTACAAGCAAACAACAGAAGAAATGGTGTGTCATAATGTATCATAATGTTTCAAATGTCAATGTGAGAACATAAAAAAAGCTTCTTTAACAATGCTCATTTTTTCAAAAACTATATTTCTCAGTATATGCAAATGCAACAATTCTTATTGTAATTAAAAGTAGAGTCAACCCCATTATGCTTAAAATACAATGTTATTGGAAATTCTTAAATTAAAAACTCATAATACTTTTTTAGATTACATTTGTCACAACTTTACTCAGGAATCTAAAAGGACTAGTTAAACTAGGTAACTCAAATACTTGTACTGAAGTAAAATGGTTTATTTTTACCTATGTCAGCTCTAAAAAAGTTTCGTGCAAGACTGAAGTTCTTTAAACAGTTAATTCTGGCAAAGTATGAATAATTTGCTGTAAAATTTATCTTTAAAAATAAAAAGAAATGCAATTTATAAATATTCAAAAAATCAAAAGAACTTGATTGATTTTTGCAAACTTGACTCTCAAGCTACTTCAAAGCAATTCACAACACCAACAACTGCAAATATTTACTTAGCAACTTTGTCCCAACTAACTATGAGTATAAATTAGTACTCTGATGACTAATATTAAACTTACTTGTTCAGACTCCACAAACTAAAACAATTCTATCTTATTATAGAATTAACTTTCAAGGCACTAATATTGACCCTTGACTACTTAAACAATATCACAGAGGCGATAGTAACACAAATGATTCCTAAGCATTTTTTAACTCGAATTAATGATAAAATTTACAATTACTATATTTACTATATATATCAACCAAAATTACCAGATAAAAGTCAAACTTACTAGATCATGCTGGATATCTTTGATTATTTATTATGTTACATTATAATTGGACAAAACATTCTATGACATCACAGTACAATTGTAAAATACAGTAGTAAACAAGTTATATGAATTATAATATCAAATCAGCTAACAGTATTTAACAGTAGTAGTAATTTTTTCTTGAACAATCTAAAAAAATATTACATAATTGAGAGCAAAACATCAGAATGCAGCCAGCAAAAAACTCATCCTTAAGCTTTTTGTCCAACACTCATAAGGAGATAAACATTGGAATAAAAGAAAAATATAATTGATTGTCTTATAAAAGTAAATAAAGATGATTGGATGCTTAAGAAAGGCATTAAACTGTGTAATCAATGCAAGATTTTCAAGTTGTAAACAAATTCTTTTTGATTGGATGCTTAAGAAAGGCATTAAACTGTGTAATCAATGCAAGATTTTCAAGTTGTAAACAAACTCTTTTTGGTTGTATAAATTTGGCTAGGATATTTTGATGTAAAAAGTTGGCTAGATTTTTATATCAAATTCTCATAGCCAAATTTATATGTTGTAAGGCAAATAACTGAAAAGATGAATGTCCAAGTAAAAAAATAGTAAATTTTTTATCACTGTAATTTTGGGTGCACATAGAGTTATTTAAAAGGTGTTGATCAATTGTGAATTCACTAAACATGACTGGGATTGACGATTTGCCAAAATAAGTGGAAGTATGGTGAGAGTTTGGAATTTAGCCAGTTCTAATAAACTTTGGTAAGTGTTGATGAATTTTATCCTGTAATTGTTGAGATGTGCGGCCTACATACTGACAATCACAGTTGTGAAAAAAAATTATAAAATAAATTGCTTAAAAGTGAAGCAGGCAACATGTCCTTTTGGTTGCGGGAAAAAGTGGGTGAGATGCAAAAACAACAAGCAGTTTCACTGCAAAGAAGCATTTTCCACATCAGCTTTATTTTTACTTTTATGCCTAATTGAAGGAGTCTGCATCAGGGCATTTCTTCCCTGAATGTGAAGGTGATGATGTAAAATTTTTCAATTTGCAGCCAATTGTTTTTTCAATGACATGGTTGGGGTAGCCATTTGTGAGTAGTATTAAAAAAGATTTAAAAGTTTAGCTTGCAGTTTAAGATTTGAGCAGATCATTACAGCTCAATGTACAAAGGTGGAAATTAAAATGATTTTTCTTTTTCCAGGACTAAAGGATTTCCAGTTCAGGTATTCTCCTTTAAATGTGAGTTTATGGTAAACAGATGTAATAAGTTTAGAATCAACCTTTTTCCACTGTACATCAATAAATAGAAAAGATTGATTAACTTCTTTTTCAAATGTAAATGGCAAAAAAGGGTGTTTTCACGCAGATGGTAGGTGCTTTTATGCAGCCTGGGCTGTGAGTAAGTCTGTTCATCGATTTTAAAATGACAGACCGAAACCGAACCTACCAAAACGGAAGGGTATCCACCCATTCTGATGTTCAGTGTGAGTCTGCTAATCAGCAAACGTCCTTTTCAGGATGGGGCAATGCTAGGATAAAACTGCCCTTTTCAGGGCACATTGCCAACAAGTTCCAAAGACCCACTATTCTTTAGCTAAACATTGAAGGCCTCACTGCAAGCAAGATGGACGTTCTTCATCACCTCGCTATGCAGTCTGAGGCACTCATCATCCTCCTGCAGGAGACCCACTGCACTGATGCAGAAAAGTTGGTACTTCCAAACTACTAACTAGCTGGGTCTTCTTTAAGCAGGAAGCATGGCCTTGCCACGTTTGTCCACGATCGACTGAGATACATGCTTTTGGACCAATCTCCACTGACATCGGAGATCGAGTGGTTGTGTGTGGACGTTGATGGCTATAAAATAGTCAACGTCTACAAACCACCGCCAATGCAATTGCGAACCCTGGATCTCCCAGTGTATCCCCACCCCTGTCTTTACGCTGGCGATTTTAACTGTCATCATGCTGACTGGGGTTACGATGACAACAGTCCGAACGGTGAGTGCTTGGCTGGCTGGGCAAGTATTAATTGTCTTGCCCTGCTATATAATGCCAAGGACACTGCCAGTTTGTATTCCGGCCGCTGGAACACTGACACCAATCCAGATCTAGCTTTCACTAGCGTAGGTCCAAACAGTCGCTTACTGGATAGACGTGTCCTTGACAAGTTCCCCAGGTCACAACATCGACCTTCGATTATTACACCACCAAGGTTTGCTATGGCAGTGCCAAGCATGCCTGTTAAGCGATGGAATTTCCGCAAGGCCAAATGGAGTCACTACATTGCTTTAATGAATAAATTTGCAAAGACTTTGTTGCTGCCTGATTCACTTGATGTGGATGCGGCTTACCAGGATTTTTGTAACACCATTAAAAAAGCAGCCAAAAAGACTATCCCACGCGGGTATCGAAATAACTATATTCCGTGTTGGGATGCAGAGTGTGAATTCCTCTATAAAACCTTTCTGCAGTCTCCTCAGGGAGACGACTCAAGTTTGGCTGCTACAGCTCTGCTTGCCAAGCTTGACAGAAAGCTGAGGGATCGATGGTCTGAGGCAGTTTGGAGCATTGACTTCTCACACTCTAGTCGAAAAGCGTGGAGTATTTTGAACAACCTTACTGGTAGGTCATGACACTCTCCTCATCACTGTCCCATTTCAGCCAATGTTATTGCATCTCAGCTGGTTAGAAATGGGAAATACGAGGCTGTTGACCGCAAGTCATCTCGACTTGTCTCTCAAGAAGTGTCTGACCTTTGGAGGGCCACAACACCAGACGCAGTAAATATCTCTGACAATTTTTCACAGAGAGAATTTACTGCTGCCCTTCAACATTTAAAACCAGGTAAAGCTCTGGGACCTGATTCCATCTGCATAGAGCTTATACTCCATGCTGGAGCTGCTTTGAAGTCCTGGTTATGTGACTTCCTCTCTTTCTGTTTGCGCCAACTCAAAATTCCCAAGATTTGGAGAAGAGTGTTTGTGGTCGCGATCCCAAAACCAGGAAAGCCCATGGGTGAACCAAAGAGTTATTGATCAATATCTCTGCTCTGTGTCCCCTACAAGATCCTGGAGAGGCTTATCTACACCTGCGTTGAACCATTAATCGATCCACTGCTCCCTAAAGAGCAGGCTGGGTTCCAACCCATGAAGTCAATCATAGATCAAGTTGTTCTGCTAACCCAGAACATTGAGGATTCTTTTGAGCCTAAAAAGAAGGCCAGTGCCGTATTTATTGATCTGACAGCTGCTTATGACACTGTCTTTCACCATGACCTTACCTGCAAGCTGCTGAGACTACTTCCGGATAAGCACATGGTCAAAATGATCATAGGGCTTGTCCGAAATCGAAGTTTCACCCTTACCAACGGTGACAGCAAGCAAAGGCTATGCTGTCTTAAAAACAGCATTTCTCAGGGATCAATCTTGGCTCCCCTCCTATTTAACATCTATACATATGATCTTCCTTTCATGATTTCCAGAAAGTTTGCTTATGCTGATAACTTAGCATTGTTGCATTCTTCTGGAAACTGGAAGGACTTGGAGGGGACTTTAAGCCAAGACATGTCCACACTGACAACGTATCTCCAGACTTGGAGGTTAAAGCTCAGTCACACTAAGATGGTGACGGCAGCCTTTCACATAAATAATCGAGAGGCCAAACGTGAGCTAAAGGTCTACAACAATGATAGACCTTTACCGTTCTGTCCAACCCCTACTTATCTTGGGGTAAAACTGGACAGATTGCTCACGTTTTGTCACCATTTAGTGACATTGCGCAAAAAACTATCATCACGCGTCACACTGTTGAGATGACTCGTGGGCTCAGGATGGGGTGCTGGTGCTAAAATACTACCATAGCCACCTTGTCTCTAGTCTACTCAGCAGCTGAGTACTGTGTGCCAGTCTGGTGTTGCAGTGCTCACACTTGCCTCATCGACACTGTCTTGAATGACGCTTGCGCATAGTTACTGGATGCCCGTGTCCCACTCCAACAGACCACCTACCTATACTCTCAGGCATCCAGCCAGCTGAGCTTCACCGAATGGGAGCGACACTCTCCTTGGCTTACTGTGGATCTCTGGACCCCAATCATATCTTGCATGGTTTTTTAAGTGGGTCCTCAGATACTTGCCAAATGAGACTAAGATCCAGACGCCCGTTTGTGCCAGGTGTGTGGAATCTTTTGGACAACCTTGCCAGACTTGGCATCTGCACCTCTGAATGGATGAATCACAAATGGAAAATGGAGTACTGTGAAAATGCTTCCAGGCTTCATGCTTTTGTGCCCGAGACCAGTGCCAGGCCTGTTAAGATGGGCTTACCCCGAGCAGCTTGGGTTAAGCTCAACCACCTGCAGACTGGTGTTGGGTAATTCCATTTGTCCATGCACAAATGGGGTCTCGCTCCTTCACCGAATTGCGAGTGTGGCGCCTCAGAGCAAACCGCAGACCATATACTAACAGCGTGCCCTATATATTGAGCACCACATGGAGCACGAGGTCTGACGGTTTTGGATGACGAAACTCGATGCTGGCTTAATGACATCACTACCAGCATCTGATCCAGGCAGTGAAGCAGTCTGGGGTTGTAAAAGGATAAACCCTTGGCCCCAGTTCTGTTTGTGTCTGGCCTGGAGTGGATGCCCTTCAAACGACGACGACAATGACAAAGAAGGGTGTGAAGACTTTTTGGTTGGACATGAAAGTAAAATTAAAGCCAGTGTTGAAAATGCTTTTTTTTACCATAAAACCACTTGTTTTTACATCTTGCCCACTTCTTCTTGAAACCAAAAGGACTTGTTGCCTGCTTTGATTTTTTTAAGCAATGTAGTTTATAATTTTTTATTTCACTGTGATATTCAGTGTGTAGGCTGCACATCTTAACAATTAAAGGACAGAATTTGTCAACATGTTTTAAAATTTATTAGAACTGGTCAACTTCTGAACTCTTGGAACACCTCCACTGGTTTTGGAAAATCTTCAACTCCAGTTATGTTTAGTGAATTCACAACTGGTCAATATCTTTTAAATAATATGTGCATCCAATATTTCTGTAATAAAAAATTTACTATTGTTTTATTTATCTGCTGTAGTAGCCACTTACATCAAATTATACAAGCCAAATTTAAGCGGCTAAAACTGGTTTGTTTACACTGATTACACATTTTGATGCTTTTTTCAAACATCCAATCAACTTCATTCAGTTTTATTAGACAATTAGTTGTATTTTTCTTTCATTCTGATGCTTATCTCATGATGAGTGTTGGACAAAAAGCTTAGAGATGAGTTTTTTGCTGACAATATTTAAATTCTGTACCACAAGCTACTTGTTTAAACATCACAATGGCTTAAAACTTCGGTTAGTCAACATGCTTGAATAAAACAGTAAAAGTTTTTATAGTTTATTGTAAGAGCAACTTACAAACAAAATAAATTAAGTGGGGGGTGGTGTACCAATTATGCAATACTATGTAATAATGGAAAAGATGACATCCTAATAAAAAGCTTAAAAATTACAGTGAAAGATTGAAAATTAACTTAAGAGTTGTAAGGATAAGATTAAAATTATGAATAAAGTGTGACTGCATTAAAATTAGGCTTACTTATTGGCCAAAGCAAGGTTTGTTCTAACATAGATTGTAAGATCACAGTTTTTACCAATGCTCTTTGATATCACGATGCTCACCATAAAGCTGATTTGGGTTAGTTTTTTTCACTCAGGCCTTTAAATTAATTTTTGTTTTATTTGATCCACTGAAATAAGTTTATTTACAATAATTTGGCACTGCAAATGTATCTTTTAATAAATTACAAATTTTTTAGTCAGCTTCATAGAACATTTTTGTGCACTAACTGCTAAAAGCAAAATTAAACCAAGTTTAAATCTATAATTATTGTGTGTCACAATTCAAATAGCAAATGTTTTTCACTGGTTAAAATGTGAGTAAGTCTGCTTTTGTTGTTTGCATGACAGACCAAAACCAAAACTTCCAAAACAGAAGGGTCTCTAACCATGCTTGTGTTCACCCAGGCCTGCTAGTTGTAAATGTCCTTTTTGTATAAAAATATCTATGGAAAAACTGGTTATTTTAGAGAAGATTACTAATAAGTTCCAAAGCCCCACAGTCTCCTAATGAACATTAAAAGCCTCAATGCAAGCAAAATGAACATTATTCATAATTTTGCTGTGCATTTTGAAGCACTTGTCATTTTACTACTGGAAATTCATTGCACCAATGCAGATAAGCTAATTTTTCCAGGCTTTAAACTTGATGAGGTTTTTTTAAGCAAAGAACCCTGCCACTTTTGTCCATGAAAAATTAAAGCACATATTTCTGGGCTAATCTTATCAACATTGGATATTGAGTGGTTGTACATGGATGCTAGTAGTTATACATTGGTCAATTCCTGAAAAGCAATTCTTGCATGGGTACAAACAAAATTTGTTTTTTTTCTCATGTTAAACCTTTATCAATATGATTGCGATTTCCATATCTTGCAATGTTTTTTCATCCATACCTTTATGCTGGCAAGTTTAACTGATAGCATGTTGATTGGATTACATTGCCAACAGGGCAGATGGAGAGTGCTTGGCTAGTTGGGCAAGTATTGACAGTTGTTTCCTTCTATACCATGCCAAGTATGCCAAAAGCTTTTACTTTGGCCCTTAAAGCACTGGCACCAATTCAAATCTAGCTTTTGCAAGTGTAGATACTTATACTTGCTTACTTGACACACATGTTCTACCTAAGCAACACTTACAGTTTATTTTTTATTAAGCTTGTCTTAGATATAAGAAATTAAATAGTTTTTTCAAGGAACAGAACTTCTTTTTTTAAGTAAAGATTTTTTTAGTCTAAAATATGAGTGACCAATGTTTTATTATTTATGTTTTTATGTGTTCATTAACAAAAAGAGTTAAAAATCACTGGAAATGCAATTAAATTGTTTACTTAAAGCTTTCTTTATTGTCACTTTTTTAAAACTTGATAATTGATATTGTTTTAGTAGCTTGAGTTTAGCTAAAACTTTTAAAAAATTAGATTGTTTAAATTTTTTTTAGATCAAAAACAAAGGAAACATGCTATTGCATTTGACATTGTGTTCATGGAAACGTTGCCACAAAATAAGTACAAGCAGATGATTTTGAAGTATTATAAAAAATTTCTTCAAGATTTTTATTGGAATTTGAATAAAAATGAAAAAAATCGAGATTTAACTATGATCTTGTATAACATGTGCATTGACTGGTTGAGTACATTAAAAAATGGATATACATTTAAATGCAAACAAATTGAACATTGTACCTTTAAATTTACACTTCAACAACAGGTAGGAGCTGGTACAATTAATCTTGACTCTTGGGCCTGGTTTCCTCTATGAGTGTTGGCAAGTGTATTTTTTGTTTGTTTAATTGATTTTTTAATTTTTTTTCATGCTTAAGCACTAAGAAAAGCAAAAAAATCAATAAAACAAGCAAAGAATACTCTTGTCAATGCTTGTTGTGGAAATGAGTCTTTATTCTTGAATGATCTCTGCGGCTTAGGTTTTTTTACAGACTGGTGATAGGGTGTTGGTTTTTCATTTATGCAGTTTGAGCAAAGCAATACAATCATTGCTTTCGTGATTGTCTAGATCTGTTGTAATGCATCTATTATAAAGAATTTAGTGTTTTGCTGCTTTGTGGTTGTTTCACACAGAAAGTGGAGATTAAAGGATGTTTAGCTATGGTATGCAAAAACTGTTTGTCAGAAAAGTTGAGAAAATTTGTATAAATGTTATGTGAGAAGTCGAATAAACCATGAAACTAGATAAATAATAGAAAATGGATTTCATTTTAGCAAAAATTTTTCATGATTATATTCATATTTGAAAAATAAAGCAAATTTAATGACTGTGCAGTTGTGTTCTTATTTGATCTTGAGGGTTGTGTTCTCGTTGCATTAATTTTAAATTGGGTCCATTTTGGAACATGCTGTTTAATTTGGTCTTCAAACTTTTGCAATGTGTGACACATGTACTGACTGTCACAGTGGCACTGGAATTGATAAAGACATTACTTTTCTTTGTGGCAGGTATGACATCTTTATGGGAAATAAGGAATATACTTTTTGAAGTAAAAATTACTTTTGGATTGATTGAAGCAAAACAATTAATGTGAAAATTCATGTAATAACAATAGAGATTACAATGTGTGGAAAGAAAAAAGACTAAAAAATAGTGGTTATAGAAGGTAAAGAAAAATATGAGAAAAGGGGGGTGCAGCAAGAAGAAGCAAACAAAGAGAGGAGTAAAGGCATAACTGCAAACAATGGCTAACTCCTGCAAGGATAGAAAACATGTTGTGTCCTTAATTTTGACACAAAAATATTTATGGATGGATACATGAAATTAGATTATTTTATCAACATTAAATAAAACATGTAGTGTGAAAAGCCATTTTCAAAAAGTGTTGAAACACTGAATCATCATATTATTTATAATTGCAATTTTGGTTATCTTAACAGCTTAAAAAAGTTTAGTTTTAGCTATTTTTAGCTTCAATCTTTCTTTGTGTTTAATTTTGATAAATAATTTAGATTGAAATTGTTGAAAATCTTTTGGAATTAATCTCTTGTACAAATGAAACTAATGGAACCCATCGTGTATTGGTTGCATTGGTACTTTTGATTGCCATTGATGATAATTCTGAATTCCGAATTACTGATGTTTTTATTGAATGCACATGTAATGCTTTATCTCTTCATGACATTAAAAAAAATTATACACTTTTAACTTCACATCTAAGAAGATTTTCAAACTTGTGTAATAGCTCTTTTGTGTAAGTATTGGTTCTAATAATGTTTGAAATTTCTATAAAGTTGCTCAAAATTTTTGTGATTAATTTTTTTGTTCTTCCTATACAGGGTTCTCATAAAATCCCAATATTTTAATAAATTTTTAGTTATACAAAACTTTAAAATGACAATTTTACTGACAGAACCATTAAGTTTTTTAATTTATGGTAGTCTTTAAAAAATTTTTTTTCTTTAGAATTTTTTCAGCCAACTCTCATCAGAAAAAATTGTTACTAATGATAAACTGCAAGAAAACATTTTATTTTATTTTATTTTTTTAATCTCTATATTTATCCTCCTGACTCGCAGGAAAGCGACGGAGGCGCTATACATAGGGTAAGCAATTACCCCGACCTGCTTCTGGAGATGCCAAGATATTGCTGTCTGCTAGTAAGTTAGAAGAGATATTACTGCAATTTAGTACTGCTTGTCAAGACCACCAAGCAGGGGAAAGTGCCGTAAAGTGTCTTTCCCAAGGACACAACAGAATGGCGTAAGTGGGTTTTGAACCTAGACCATGCTGATCATCAGTCCAGTGCTTTAACCACTCGACCACGCTGCCGACATGGTTTATATACATAGAGTTTGAGAACATCAAACATATGGCATCTCTGATTGGTTTAGAAAAATAGAGTATGTGATTGATTGTTAGCATGCTTACTTGTGGTGTAAGCAAAAATGTTCCAGTCCATAAACAAATTCTCTCTGGCAATAAAAAGAGCATACAAGTTATTTTGTCAAGTTGGCTTTAAGCATTGCCAGATGAAAAAATGATTGTCCTGTAGCTAAAATCAAGAAACAATTAATATTGAGTGTTTTCACAGAAATCTTGTTATCTAACAAATTTTGACCAATAGCTGTGCCAAAATAGGTATACATTTTGAATGGATTTGCAGTGGCGTCTAGGGAGATCTTTCTGAGATTTAATTTGGTTTCAAATTGATTTTGGAACATGTGTGAAACTTTTTTTTCAGTCATTGGGATATTTGGTCTATGTACACACTATTGCAGTGGCAAAAGTACTTAAATACTGTACAGCATTGTTTTGCCGACAACCAAAAGAAACATCTTTTGAATAAAAAACAACATCTCTTTAGAAAAAAAAAAATTTTAGTTGAGACAAATTCAAAACAATTGTTGATCATTGATTTTGTTTGTTTTTTTAAACATAAAAAAAACTTGTATTTTAGTTATCAATCCAAGGTAATTTTAGATATACTGGACACTTTTCTGCAGTGAATTGTTTGGATACTTAAAAGTTGAAATTTTTTTTTAATTTTGAAAATGATAGCTTCTTCTGGGTATCCATTCTGTTATAAAATTTTTTAAATTTTGCTGGCTTGATCTTTGACCTTTTCATTAAAAAAAATTTCATGAGCTTGATGAACAAGAGTGCCAATGAGATTAATTTTTTTTGTTTTAAATGAATCCCAAATCTGTGATATTGTCTGATAAATGTGGATTTTTTAAAAAACTTTTTGCTTAAGTAATTAAAGTACAAAAACTTTTTGTTTGCTTTTTTGATCAACACATTACTGTAATAAGCATGTCACACTGCTGAGTGATCTAGTGGCATTTTGCAAAAAACTATCCTCAAATGTCACACTGCTGAGGCAACTTGTAGGCTCGAGATGGGGTGCTGGTGCCAAAACACTATGCATAGCTGCCTTATCTTTGTTTTACTCAACAGCTGAGCACTGCACACCAGTCTGGTGTCACAGTGCTCACACTCACCTCATAGACAGTGTCTTGAACGATGCTTTGCACATAGTCACTAGATGCCTGCATTTCACTCTAATGGACCACCTACCCATACTTTCAGGCATCCAGCCACCTGAGCTTTGCTGACTGGGACCAATACTCTCCTTGGCTCACTGTGGATCTCTGGACCCTAATCATATCTTGTATGGCCTTTTAAGTGGGTCCTCAGATGCTTGCCAAGAGAGACTAAGATCTAGATGACCATTTGTGCCACCTGCACAGAATCTTTTAGATAACCTTGCTGGACTTGGCAACTGGGCTTCTGAATAGACAAATCATAAATGGAATCCAGAGTGCTGTGAACATTCTTCCATGTCTGTGTTTTTGTGCCAGGACCGGTACCAGGCCTGTGGGGATGGGCTTATTCTGAGCAGCTTGGATTAAGCTCAAGTGCTTGAGAACTGATGTTGGGTGATTCCATTCATCCATGCACAAATGGGGTCTCGCTTCTTCACCAAATTGTGAGTGTGGTGCTGCTGAACAAACTGCAGATTACATTCTAATGGCATGCTCCATACATTGGGCACCTCATGGAGCATGAGGTCTGGTGGTTTTAGATGGCAAAACTCGATGCTGGCTTAGCAACATCACTACCAGCATTTGATCCAGGCAGTACAGCAGCCTGGGGTAGTAAAAGGATAAACCTTGGCACCAGTCCTGTTTGTGTCTCACCTGGAGTGGATGCCCTTCAAAACAACAGTTAACACATCAAGAAATAGCATTGAATTTTTTTTATAAGTAAAAGACAGAGTAGAAACATATGTAAAATAAAGAAAAGGTTTTTGATTTATTTTTGAATCATGAAAGTTCATAAAATTCCACAAAATTGTTGCAAAGACCAGGGCCAAAAGGATTGCCCATAGCAACACTTGTATATAATTAATTATGCTACTGTGTTTATAATTATATGTTGTATATAAGTACTCATGCCACTGCAATAGTGTGTGCATAGGCCAAACATCCCAACAACTGGATGAACCAATTCAACAACATGCATCTCAAAAAATCTTCCTAGATGCTACTGCAAATTTTTTTTTTTATGTATGTTTTTTTATTTCTCAGCTGCACAGCACAAATCAAAGCACAAAAGCACAATAAAAGCTGAAAAAAAAAGGAAGCAGTAAAAAACGATATACGTTGTAGGACATGCAAATAATACATTGTATAGATACAACAAAATCATTATAATTAGCATGCTCACTGCGCCTTAAAAACAATAAAACACAAACAAATAAACAAAAAGACAAAACAAACAAACTTGAGAGAGACAAATAAGAACTAGCTTCTAAGACTTGTTGTGAATATTTATGCAAAACCATATAGGCCTTCAAATAAAAATTATTTTTATTGCATGCAAATTATAAAATTATTGTGTGGGTAAGTCATAATAAATACAAATGGATTTATAGGTTTGGGTCACAATAAAAAATTTTTAAATATGATTAGCAGATTAGAAACTTCCAATGAAAGGTCTGATGTAATAGAGAGATTTTAAGTGAGTTTGTGTGTGTAACCAATTGGAGAACAATAAAGTCCTGATTGTTCTATAAGCCATGTTTCAGTCACAGATATAATACGAGTATCAGGTTGTGGATTTAAGCTAGTAATTAAAGTCTCAAATTTAAAATAATTATTTAAGTTTTCTAATGATCTCATGTTGATGTTTAGAATAGTAAATCTAAATTTATTATTAAATGACAAGCATTTAGTTTCATTAGAAGTAATATATTTATTTTCATTTAAATTAAAACCAGTTGTGTCATAATCTTCAAACATTAGAAAAGATTTATCATAACTATAAATAGAGTGTAAACTTTGAGGAGATAAAGAAGTACTGTCAAAGGTAGATTCTGATTCAATAGACACATCAGAGAAAGTTGCACAGTCTGGAGTTTTAGATATTTGTGAAGTTTCACAGCATGTGCATAGCCAGTTAAAAACATTGTACAAATTGGGAAGTTTAAAAAAACATTTTTTGTGAAATCCCTTTCCACAGTTACTACACACAATATTGTTTGCTAAATCTATAATATCATTGCAAAGTTTGCAATGATTAGCCATGCAAAAAATTAAAAAAAAAAAATTAAAATAATTACCAAAAATCAAGAAGCTATAAACACAAATATGAACTGTAAAGGTAAAAAAAGAGTGTTGTTTGATAAGCTGTTGGATTGCTACAAAAAGGTAAGGTATAGGAAAGTTTGAAAAGTTATTTAGAAAATCTCACCTGTTCTATATCACCAAAATCATCAAGAATAATGCCTCTTATTTTTAGAGAAGCAAAAAACATCTCCCTTTAGTGTCCAGACATTTTTAAATCCAAACATCTTCCTGGCATCTTTAACAAGTCTTAATCGCCTCTTGGTCAAAGATTCAGTTTGAAAACTAGGGTCAGACTTTAGAAATTAAAAAAAAAAAAATATTTCATTCATTATGGTTCTTTTTATAAATTTAATTGTTATTGGGTTTTCGCCTTTTTTTAGAAGGTAATATATGGCAAATATCAATGTCTTCGTTTTTTAAAGGCTGGCTAAGTTTTAAATTACTGTTTATTTTTTTACAAACATAGCCTTCAAATTCAAAACTACTTGTGTTTTTTGGTACATCTTGACAACCATGAAGAATAAGACAGTTGCTACAACTATATTGTTCCAGGCTGTAAATTCTTTTCTCATGTTGGTATATTTTTTCAGTCATTTCATTAACAGCCATTTTAATCAATGCTATTAGGTTGCCCATCTCCTTCAGCTGTTCAGCTTGCTCCTGGGGTCCATTTATCCCCAGAAGCAGTACTCTGTTCTTGTTTATTTTTTGAGTTGAGAAAATTTTTTTTCATAAGTTTCTTGCATTTTGATTACATACTCAAGCTTTTCATTTATAAGATCCAATTGAGAAGGTGCATTCATCATGAGAAGACAAATTAAAATCATAATTGAATAATAGTACAAACTAACACAAACCTTACTAATTAATACTAACAACAGCACATCACCTGCCTTATTCAAATAGAATGATTTTTTAAAAATGCATCTATTTTGGATTTGGCTATTGGTCAACATTTATTAGATAACAAGAATAAATTTTAACATTAATTGGTTTTCAACTTTAACTGCAGGACAATCTTCTTTTCATCTTGCAACACTAAAAGGCACTTTCATAGAATCACTTGAATCCTCTTTTTTTATTGCCAGAAAGAGTTTGTTTATTTATTAAAACTTTTTCACTTATGGCACAAGTAAGTGTGGTACCAGCCAATCACGTTCTCTCTTTCTCTAAACCATTCAGAAACGCACTCAGATTTGATGTTCTCTAACTCTATATAAATCACATTTTTTCACAGTTTGTCATTGCTAACAATTTCTTTTGACAAGAGTTGGTAGAAAAAATTCTAAAGAAAAGAGTCTTGAAAGACTATCATAAATTGTAAAACGGTTCTGTTAATACTATTAGTTGTTTAAAAAATCCTAATACCTCTTTAGGAATTTTGTTTAGTTTTAAGTAGGTTTTCTGCCCATTAATCCAATAACATTGGAAGTGCATTTTTCTGTACTGTACTTAAAAATTTTTTTGTTCAATTTATTGGCCATGACAGACCAATTTTAAAGCCTCCAACCATTTTGAATTTTTTTTGGGAAAGATCAAGAATTATGTTCAAAGTGATGGCTGCAAATAGAACTCAATTCGAAATCTAATATTTCAATTCACTCAGTACATTGGCTAAGGAATATTGCAACAGAAAAATATGATAACTCATTGATATAATGTAGTTAATTAAGATCACAGTAGTGGCTGAATTATAATTAAACTGATTAAATTTGGGAATAAAAACAACAGTATTGTCACACCAGCATTTGATGCTTACAAAATTAAATCAATGAGTTCTGTCAGTAATGTTGCTTTACTTAATAAACAATGCACAACACTTCCAAATTTTGTACCATGAACTGGTACAATTTTGGGAGGGAAAGACTTCTTGAAATTGTGGATTGCAAAAAAATTGCTTTTTATGGTAAGAAATGGTGTATTTTTCTGTTTCTGTTTATTGTTGATGCAACTTGTGAAAATGCATGAAAAATATGCAAGTTTTTATGAAAGATAATACAACATACTGCACATTTTGGAACAATATTGTTGACACTTATTTTTCATTTTATATCTATATATTTATCATTATGACTTACAGGTAAGTGACAGAGGAGCTAATACATAGGGTGGGCAATTATCCCGACCTGCTTCCAGAGATGCCAAGATATTGCTATCCGCTTGTAATTTAACAGAGATATGACTGTAATTTGGAACTGCTTGCCAAGACCACCAATCAGGGGAAAGTGCCATAATGTGCTTTTTACAAGGACACAACAGAATAGTGCAAGTGGCTTTTGAACCAAGACCAGGTTGATCATAAGCATGGCACTTTAACCACTTGACCACACTGTCGACAAGTTATATTAGAAGTACAAAATCCCACTAGAATAGGCAAAAACTTGATGATTAAAATTTAGCTCACAAGGCCATGACCTGATCTGCACGGATGGTAATGTAGGTAAAAACATGAAAAACTGCATAAAAAACTGAAAAAAATACATTGTGCTAATTACCCCAACAACAACAAGAGCAATCCAATTTTAATCTGGCTAAATATCTCCAATAAATCGAAGTGGCTAGAATCCATCATACTATTTCCACAACACTTCCTACACCTTCTCCCGACCTATACCAATCTGCCACATCTTCTTTCTTTAAACCAATTCTTCTCATGTTTCCTTCAACTTGTTTCCTCCAATTCACCCTTGATCAGCTCTGTTTACATTTTCCATCCTTTTATGTACTATTGTTTTCATCACAACATTTTCGTCAAGTTGTCTGAAAACATCAACATACCACCTCACACCATTCGCCCTTGCCAGCTTATCTGCTGCTTCTTTCAATCCCAACATGTCCATCAGTTCCTCTGTATTCCTCTTGTCTATCAACTTTACACTGCTTATTGTCTTCACCATAGGTCTTTCTGCTCTTCTCGAAATAGCTACTTCATTTTTTCTCAAACACTACATTTTGCTTCCATATAACATAGCTGATCTTACATAGCTTTTATATATCTTTCCTTTCATATGCAAAGAGAATATTTTTTGCAAACTGTATCTCACCACACTCTCTAAATTTCTTCCATGCCAATCTTGTTCTTGCAGTCACTTCAGCTTTACATCCTCCACTGGCAATCAACCTATTGTCAAAATAGCAAAATTCCTTCACAGTTTCCACTTCATCACACATCATCTCCTATTGTGCTTCTCATGCACCATTTGTCACTTTATCACATTTACTACAAACAAAAATGTTGCTGCACTTGCTGTTATTTTTTTCAAGTTAGAACACCTTTTATGAACTTAACTTATAAAAATCCAATGTAAGAAATGAACTCCTCAAACCCTTCTCAAACATATAAAAATTCAATGTAATTTTGCAAGTGATTGCATTGCACAATTTTTCATTTGACATGTATTGATAACTTGTGCCAGTTAATGTGGTCATTGGCAACTAATGGTGTTACTGCTGTATTTTTTAAACTATTCATGTTTTAAAACAGTCTTATTAAACTTTTATGTGTGAATGTATTATTATCAATACCTAAAACATATGTTTGGGCTTTGCTGGATTAAAATATTAACTCCAGTACTGGCAGAAATATATGTTTTCTTTAATTAACTAAAAATTTTGTACAATATTAAAAATTCTGTAGTCATTCACAAAAAAAACAATTGCTAAAACAGGATATTTTGTAAATAAAATAGTAAATAATTTATTGGCTGTACAGAATTTCAATATAGCTTTCAGTAAAGCCATGCCAGAAACTTTTCATCTCACACTTTTCAATGGCACTTGTGACCATGATAGAAGTTAAGAACCATGCATATTTATAGGCAAAGTAAGCATTGCACAATTTACTTGGAAAATAACTTGTATTGTTTTTATTGTGTCACACAAGCAATTGCAAAATCTTGCATGCTGTGCAGCATTGTGATAGTCTGCATTCAGCAATCATTTTACTGAAAGCCATTTTGAAGTATAATAGTTTAAAACAAGGTGGTTTAAGCCACAAACTGAATGTCTCATAAGCATACAACTTGAGTTTTTGTGACCTGCTGAACAATTTTATACACATCAAATCTGGGGCAACTTTTGTTAACAGTGGTGGCAAACTAGTGACACAAAAGCCAAAATTACTGATTGGTTTGATGTGATAATTTTTTTGATTTTCACTTAGATTTCAATTTTATGTTTTGATTTTTTTATTTGGAAACTAAAATTTAAATTTTAAATTCATTTGGAGACCAAAAAAAAAAGAAAAAAATTTTATTACTTTAAAACAATTAGCATTTTTGTCCTGACTGTGGCTTGCAAGTTTTAACAATTGAACCACACTGGTCTAAAATATATATAATTTGTACTATTCAAAGAGTTTTTTTTTATTTTTGTCTTATTTAAAATAAAAAGTAAAATTATTTTGTAAAAACCTGTTTGTTTTTCTTCAGCAATGCTGTATTTTTAAAAATTGTCAAACAATGAAAAAAATTCTTTCTAACTCTGCTCCTTTTGAAAAGATAGCACCAAAGTAACTTATGATGTTTATTATTCAACCAATCAAAAAATGCACATATGGAGTGTCATAGAGTTTTTTTCTTGTTCTCAAGGAAAATAACACATTATTGCAATAAATAAAAAAATATGTGGTAATATTTTTCAAAAAATAGTTACCAAAAAAATATTTTGACAAGATTTTTATATATTTAGCAGAGTTACTTGTTGCTGGTTCTTTTCTAAAGCTGATGTTTAAAAAAGGTTGAAATGCTATTCAATATCAACTTTAATATTACTTACTAACTATTTTTATATTTTAAAATTGAAATATGTTTCCAGTTGTTTAACTTTGTAAGAATTATGTGTCAGAATAGTTGATTTTTTGCCTAAATAAATTTTTTTTCTTTTAGAAAAACCAGGCCATGTCAATCACTTGTTTCAAAATTTGAAAGAGTATTGCAGAAACTGACTAGAACTCCCAACTATTTGCTTGCTTTTCCTCTTTTGAAGCTTCTTGAATCAATTGAAAAAGAAGTTAATATGGATAACAAGCCGCCCACATTATCCCTCAAAATCAAAAATACCTGGACAGATAAAAAGTATCAGAAGTAAGTCTTAAAATTTTAAATAAATAGTTGTTTTTTTTAATCTTATTTCACAACTTTAATTTTTACATTTTCTGTTTTATGTTTTCTCTTTGTATATGTGCTTAAAATTAATTTTTTGCTTAAATTTTACTTTCAAATTAAATGATTGAATGTTTTGGATTTGGTTTGGTAAGTGTAAAAGTAAGTTGAGTATTTGTTTAGTTAACAGGGTGTTTTAATTTATCAAAAAATTAAGCCAAAAAATATTGCATTTTATTTAAACAACTCTAAAAAGGTTAGCAAAAATAGCTGGTGATGTCAAAATCTCAAGATCATTTTAACCCAGGGGTGCAAAACTGCAGTTACACCACAGAACTAAAAAACATGTGTACACAATCAAGATTTGCACAAACATAGTAGTAGTTGTTTTTTTTTAAACTGTGATATTCTCAGAATAATAGTGAAACACCAAAGTTGGAAAATCTTTTGACAATAATATAGTTTAATAGTGTGGCAACTTTCCAGAGCTGAATGTTTCACTTTTAAAATAAAATATGGTTGTACTCAATTTTATAATTCAGTATCCTATGCATTAAAATATTGTGCATTATAGCTAGCTGCCAGTTTTGTTCAAAATCCCAAAAGTCAAAATCCTGAATGACATAATCCCAAACGTCAAAATCCTTAAAATCAAAATTTCAAATGTTCAAAATCTTGAAAATTAAAATCCTGAATGTTCAAAATCCCAAAAATCTGAATACAAAAGTAGCTATGCCAAAATAACTTATGTACCAATGTCCCTCAAATGGTTAAAACTTGTTCATCATCACAAATAAAAAGCAAAATAAATAACACCTTAGCAGATCTACATATAAACATTAAATTAATGTTTTCCCAATTTTCATATTTTAAATAAATCTATTTGATTGATTTAATAAGGATTGTGTGAAAACAATATTTTGGGACTTTACACCTATATACATATAATATAATAATGCATTTATGCCACTTAAACCAGATTTTTTTTTTTTCGAAATATTAAACATTTGGGATTTTGAGTATTTGGGATTCTGATTTTCAGGATTATGTTATTCATGATTTTGACTTTTGGGATTTCAACCTGAACCCTCTAACTGCATGCTTTTTTGAAGAATATAATATTGGTAATATTCCTTTCATATTCATCTCTGAAAATTAAACATAAATATTTTTTCTTTTATTTGAAATTTAATGAAATAAATGGCGCATTTAAAAAAAAAAATAGAATAAATTGATTAAAGCTTAATATTTATGTTTCTAATCTCTCTGTTAGTAGAATTGGATTATAAGTTTAATTTAATTTTAATAGAGTCTTTAGCTAAATTGAATTAATTGCTAATTTTTGTAATGATTAAGTAAATAGTGTGAGCAGAAAATTTTGGTTTGTAATTGACTTAGTGGCCTTATCTTTTTAGCTTTGAGTTATATTGGCTTTTGTCATTAAATATGGAATCAGTTAACAAAGCATTGTCAGTTAAGTCTAGGAATAATTAAATCTATTGAAATGATAAAGAATTAAAATATTTAATTTTTAAATTGAAACACTGTAAGGCAAAATGCACTGATAGAAAATTAATGAAAATGTTTTCATGTATTTGTTAGGATTTGGAGTTTTGGTTTTAAACTAACCCTAACACAGTATAACCAAACTTATATCAAATAAACTTTATTGAATTTATTATAGCACGATCATATTATGCATTATTTTGTCACCTGTCTACTGAGTCTACTGAGTTGCACAGCCACGTAACAATTGATATATATAGTGAGCATGACTGAATAAACAAATCACCGACCGTGGGATACAGAAACGCTTTCACACAAAAGTTCACACGATGTATATTATGAGAAGTGGGGCACGACCGATAAAACAAAGCATAAGCCGAATATAAGGCAAGCATGCTGCAGCCACGCATTTGGCATACATGAATCATGACATATTTTTTTATTAATAGAGCTATATTATCTGTTTTTAAACAAATACAGAGTGTCACCTGAGATGCTTAATTGTGTCATTACTGACAAACATGAGTGACATGCTCAACTAGTGACAGATTTTAATATATTTGGAGCAAGAATGATGTATGGCAAAGCTAAACTGTATGTGTTACTAAAAATTTTATGCACTACCAAACTCCACAACATTTTTTTCCCTATGCTTTAGCTCAGTGTTTTCAAACTTTTAAGATTTGGAAAATGCAACAGCAAGACTCATGCCCCATGTTATTGCATAAGAAAAAATAATTATAAAATAGAGAAAAAATTTGCAATCAATAGGTAAAATGTAGCTGTTTTTTAAAATCTAACTAAAGGCTTTGTAGGAGATTGTGACCCAACAATTTATTAAACAACAGTTTATCAAAACAAAATAATGGGAAAGTATGGCATCACAACTTCCCAAAGTTGTACTCTGATTTTAATAAACTGATTTACAACAAAGAAATGCTTCAATCTACTGTTGAAACTTGCATAGTTAATAACAGCTAACTACAGTTAAAACATTATTGTTCAATAATCTGTTGTTTTAATCAACTGTTGTAGTACCTGCACATCTGATGTCTACTTCACAGTCAAACTTGTTCTTTGGTATAGTGTTTATATTCAGAACTGTATACATCTGTATGAATCTGACATGCATGAATCTGTATGTAAACCAAATTTGGGTATTTTTGAATTTTCTAGATTACTCTGTGAAACAAATTACTTAAAAAATAATATTTTTCTTCATATAAATGTAAGGAGTCTTAGTAAAAATATAAATAAAATTAATGAACTCTGATTTTAATAAACTGATTTACAACAAAGAAATGCTTCAATCTACTGTTGAAACTTGCATAGTTAATAACAGCTAACTACAGTTAAAACATTATTGTTCAATAATCTGTTGTTTTAATCAACTGTTGTAGTACCTGCACATCTGATGTCTACTTCACAGTCAAACTTGTTCTTTGGTATAGTGTTTATATTCAGAACTGTATACATCTGTATGAATCTGACATGCATGAATCTGTATGTAAACCAAATTTGGGTATTTTTGAATTTTCTAGATTACTCTGTGAAACAAATTACTTAAAAAATAATATTTTTCTTCATATAAATGTAAGGAGTCTTAGTAAAAATATAAATAAAATTAATGAACTACTTTGATTGTTACTCTGCTCTCCAGAATTGATGGTTATCAGTGAAGCAAAACTTAAAAATATAAACTGTAATTGTATATCTGTCAAAAATTATCATTTTTATTTATGAAATTCTTCAAGAAACAGTAGAGGTATTGGCATATGTTTAAAAACATCATTAAATTATAAATTTTGTCCTGACTTATGCTTAAATAAAGACTTAGTTGAAGATATTTGGGTTGAAATTAAACCAAATAATTGTACTAAAGCATATGTGATGGGTGGGATTTACTTCCATTCTCATTCATCAATATCTAACTTTCAATTTAAATTAGAATGTGTTATAGAAAAAAAAATTTAGAAGGATTAAAGTATTTTATACTGAGTGATTTTACATAAATTTGCTAAGTTATGCTCCTCCAACTATTCAGTATAAAGAATCTCCTGAATCACTTGGTGTAATCAATCTCATAAATTGTTCTACAAGGTACATGAACATCAAATCTCTATCATTATTAGATCATATATATTGCAATAATTTTACTAAAAATATTTTTTTTGGCTCAATATCTTATGATATAAGTGAACGTATTCCAGTATTTGTGATGATACTCAAAAACAAGGTATCACCAGCAAGGAGACTACCACAAGAAATACTGGAACGAGATTTCTCAAAATTTTCTAAGCTTGATTTTTTAGATTCTTTACAAAGGGCTTAGACAACAGCAATCTAGGTAGAAACCTTTTGGACCCAGATACAAAATTTTCAGAATTTTTGAATATATTTTTAAAATGTCTTGAGACTTTATGCTCCAAAAAAAAAAAAACTTTTCAGAAAAATAATCAAATTTTATTTTAAACCTTGGCTAACAAAAAGTATTCAAAAAAGTATAAAAGAGAAAAATACACTTATCAGATTTCTTGTAAACATTCACATTCATATATTCATTACAAAAAATAGAAATAATGCAATAACACACTAACACATGTAAAATAACAATCAAAACAAAATTATTTTCTGTATCAGTTGGAGCTTAATAAAAACAATAGCAAAAATACAAGGAAGATGATAAACAGCATTATAGGAAAACCTGCCATGGTTACAAAGGTTAATTGTGTACCAGGTTACAAACATTAAATGTCCAGAATCTAATAAAGACTTATTTTCACCAAAAGATATATCTTCATGCTTTAACAACTACTTTACAACAATAGCATCTAAATTGGCAAATTCTCTTTCAAAAACAAGTTCTCCAAAACCATTAAATACTGTTTATATTTTCTCTTCATTATTTATCAAACCAGTAATTGATGAAGACATTATTAGAGAAATTAATTTATTAGACAACAGTAAATGTGATGATACATATGATATACCTGTAAAAATTGTTAAACTAAGTAAATACATAATAGCACCTACATTATGTTATTTAATCAATTATTGCATTTGTAAAAGTGTTTTTCCAAATGCATTAAAAATTGCCAAAGTATTACCAATTTATAAAGGGGGTGACATAGAGACATTGCTTCAAATTATAGGCCAATTTCCATCTTAACCCTCTTTTCAAAAATTTTCGAAAAAAATTCTTAAATGTAATTTAACTGATTTTATTGGGAAGTACAAAATCATATCAGAATATTAATATGGTTTTCAGAAAAATAAAAGCACTAGTGATGTACTTGTTGAATTAGAAAATTACTTGCATTATCAGCAGGCCAACAATAAAATTACTTGTGGAATTATTTTAGCGATTTAAAAATAGCTTTTAATACAGTAGACCACACTGTTTTAAAACAAAAATTGATTGCAATGGGTATTAAAGGCGTGCCTTTTGATTTAATTTCTTAAATTCAACTAAATTAGATAAAAATTCAATAAATATCAATTTACATGTATAAATTCAACTAAATTAGATAAAAATTCAATAAATCATGGTGTTCCATTATAGTTTTCTTGGCCCTATTTTATTTTTTTTATATACAGGGTGTCCATGAATTAAGGCAACCAACTTTCTCTGTTAAATTAGTGTATTTAAATTCGGTTTTCTCAAACAACTAATACACCATTTTAAAGCTAAAACTCTATTCTTTTATTTCAGATATAGCAAAGTTTTCTAAAATAATTATTTCCATGTCTATTGATTGTAACATTGTGATAAAACTCCACAAAAGTGGAGAAAGTAATAGTGAAATAGCTAAACGGCTCAAAATGAACTGCACAACTGTCTGGAAGATCATCAAAAAGTTTTAAGAGATTGGAACTACCCTAGATTGGAAAGGCTGAGGCCGAAAACAGACTGTTCATACCTCTCAACTGATAAAAAACTGATAAAAAACAGACTGTTTGTACCCCTCAACTGATAGAAAACACCAGGGAGAAGCTGCGACACAACTCTTGCTGAAGTTGCAGGAACTTGGCTGCTGCAGCTGGTGTAGGCAAATCCACCATGCACCAACTGTTGAGGAAAGATTTAGGAGTTAAACCCTTTAAGATGCTGCATTGACAAGAAGTCTCAGATTGTCATGTGGCCATGAGGGCCAAAAAGTGCAGGAAATTTTTGCAGGACATTGCAGAAGGCACGCTGCCAAATTTGGTCTTCACTGATGAGAAGAAATTTGACATCCAGCAAGCTGTTAACCAGAAAAACGATAGAGTTTGGGTGTCCTCATCCACGACTGAAGGAAGAATTGTCACCAGATGCCAAAATCCGCAGTCTATGATGGTGTGAGCAGTGGTGACTGCAACTGGGAGATCCCTGCTCCTTTTTGTTCCACCGGGAGTGAAATTGAACTCTGAGCAGTACGTCTCATACATTCTGGAGGGTTGTCTGCTCCCCTGGGCTGAGCAACACTTCAAAGACGAACTGTAAACCCTCCAACAAGACTTGGTGCCCTCCCATGGTTCAAAATTTACTCAATCGTGGATTCTGAGAAAAATCCCCTCATTCATAAGTAAGGAAGATTGGCCAATGTGAAGCCTGGATCTAAACCCATTGGACTACTCCATCTGGTCCATCTTGGAGAAAAGAGTGTGCTCCACTCCTCATCAAACCTTGGAGTCTCTGAAGGCCAAACTGATGAAAGAGTGGGATGCTATACCTCAAGAAATGCTACGTGCCACATGCGACTTGTTTCCAGACAGATTGAAGACTGTAGTCCAAGAACAAAGGAAGTATATATCATTTGAAAGCCTATTCTTTATCCTATTAAGTCATGAGTAGCAATGCTTGTTTTAATTTTTTGTATTTTCGGTAGAGGCCAAAATGTTTGTTGCCTTAATTCATGAACACCCTGTATAAATAATCTTCCAAATGCTTCAAACTTAAAAAATTTTCTTTTTGCTAATGATACAGCACTTTTTGCCTCAGGTGATAACTCAACTTAATTTAAAAAATTAGTCAATTTTCAACTTAAGAAAATTGAAAATTGGTTGCTTAAGAACAAGCTTAGTTTAAACACCCAAAAATCAAACACTATAATGTTTGGTGAAAAGAAAACTGTAAGTAACATGATAAACATTCATATAAATAACAGTCAAATTTGCCAAAAAGACAAAGTTAAATACCTGGGAGATGTAATTGATAAAAATCTAAAATGGAAACCCCATATAGATGAATTAACTACTCGTTTATCTAAATCTGTGGAAATGCTGTATTGTTTAAAAAAATATTTGTCTGTTAATAACTTAAAGCTCATGTACCATGCACTTATAAAAAGCAGATTGCAATATGGCATAGTTCTATTGGAAAATGCAAATCAATCAGCATTAAAAAATTTTAATAAAATGCATAATAGAGCTATACAATACATTACTATGCAACCATACAGAACTAGATTAAATAAGTTGTATGCATTTTCTAAATTATTAAAGGTAAATAAATTGTAACAATACTCTGCAATGAAATTCATGTTTTGTTATTCAATGACAGTGACTTTAAAGTAAATGAAATTCATACTTATAAATTCACCACAAACGTAGCAAAATACATCTGGATTGTTTTGACATTACCTTCACTTAATGCTCATCTCTACTACTTTCTCATATACAGCTTTATTTAAGACAATGTAACTAAATTTTCCAGTAAATAAATATATTGTACCCATTAAAATGTTCACCAAAAAGCAGCAATTCATTATTCATTATGCCTTTAAATTCACAAAATTCAGCACTTTAGTTAGTTGAATGATACATGCTGGTGCAGAGACTAAATAATAAATTCAAATTTTGTTGATGAGAGAAAGAGATTAAATTCTTATTAATGAAAGAAAGACTCAATCTGCTCCCTGCCGAAAGGTGCTGGCATGTCCAACGATAAAAACGTAATTCAATAATGATAACCACCCTTGAAATGCTGAACTTGTCAAATAAGGTCAGCAAAATCCCTCCAAGTTACAACCACCCTTACTTAAATATGCGTAACTCTATGACACCTGATACAGAAAATTATAGTTGCAACTTAAATACGAAAAAGAGGAATTTATTTTTTATCTGCGGTTTCACACATGCAATTACTTAACACAATACAGCAAAAATTAATACAACGGTCACCATTCTCTGAGCCAAAATTCTAGTTAGTGTGTGATAAGAGCAATCCCTGTCTATTTATAATAAATCCAAATGAGGCCACATGGCTTAGATGACAAAATTAACAATAAAAATTAATTTCATGCCTTTATAGAGATCACTACCAAAACGAGGCCACATCGAGATTATCTAATTAGGATGATGCATTTAGGTTATTTCAGTTAATTTAAAAATTCATAAATTGATTGATCTGTTAAAGCCATCAATTATATCACATTTCCTTGCTGTTGGCAGCTGCAACTCATTGCATTTCTAATACGTCATAAAAAATTAATCTAATTTTCTAATAGGTCACGAAAATTCACAAAGAAGCAATTTGCATTATGTAACACATGCTTTCCACACTATGCTGCCTTTAGGCCTTATCATGGTTGTTTTAACACACAGGGGAGGACAAATGAACTAAAACTGATAACTCTTTTCTAAAAAGGAATACAAATGTAATAAAGAGAAACTTTTGATAGGACTAAGTCATAAATTTTATGGTTATTAGCTGATAATAATGCTCTAAACTGCATCAAACTTTCCTAAATCATCAACATTATGACTTGTTTTTATATGAATCAGTATACATATAGGTTGTATGGAGTAAATGGACACTAAACTTTGAATGAGAAACTAGTAACATTACATTAAAGAAGCTTTGCATGCTTGAGAATGCACCGTCTCAAGCAAAATTATAAAAAAATAAAAGTAAAAATATCTCCAAAACTAGAGCCAATTTGGCAAAACTAAGTGCATTTTCAGACTCAGCAACCCCGATTTAACTTCAAAATGATTCAACATCCTTTGCTTTTTGACAAAAAATTTTTTGTTGGCTTGTGTTGTTGTTGTTTTGTAATACGATCATGTTTCAATAAATTAAAAATAAATGCATTCAAATGTCTTTCTATGGACTTTGTTTGATCTTGTTTCATTGCCTGTTATTTCATTTATTAATAATTGTAACAATTTTTCATAATATTCAGTTTGATTGAGAATTACACAGTACAATTGCCTTTTTAACTTTGCAGATAGAAATTTTATTATTTTTTGATGAATCAATTGACATCTTTTTGTTATTGGTTAAATTCGTTATTAATTTTCTTTTATATTTAAAGCACCAACAACTTGGTTGCAGACAAGGTTGGCTAAATGCTCTGGCAGTTTTTGTATTCCTTTTTCTATTTCAGCAAGAATCTGTCGTTTTAGTATGATGTTTGATGACATTGCAAAATTTAAACTATGCACCAAAACTTTGCTCTCATCTTCAGTCAGCATGTGTTTTGAAAAGTTAATAACCTGTATATCTCTTTTTGTTCTCGTTGATGTATCAATTTTCTTAACTTGTTTCTCTAGCTTCTGTCTATAATGCTGTAATAATTTTAAGTAATTATTTTTTTCATTGATTCTATTATTAGTTTAATTGTAGTTAACATTGAATCTGGCATGAATTTTAAAAAATGTTATAGGATAGCTTCATTTCTTTTTTCATAGGTTCTAATTCAATGATAAGACTCATTAATATGGAGTTTAAAAAATTATAGCCAAATTTTCTTGCTAGCTTTTTTCCAGCAGCTGTATTACCAGGAGATTTAAATTGTAGACTAGTGGGTGAAATATATTCTCCAATACAACTATAATTATAAAACAGATGACCTCTGTGCTTTGCAATCCTTTTTTTTTGAGACATTAGCTTACAAAAATTTTGTAAAATGTCTAAATCATAAAGGTTTTTGATGTTACCGTAAATTTTGCTGTTGTTGATATTATGTATATTATTACATTATTTGTTCATGATCTTCTGGTAAAATTACAGTCTAAACTGCTGTTAAATCTGAAAAAAAGAAAATGTTGAAGAATTTGTAAATTTCATAAATTACAAACCAGAAATAATTGCAATATCTGAAACCAATCTTAATTTAAATACAATTTATAATTTTTCAATACCCCAATATTTCTTCATGCATGTTGATTCTAAAACCAATGTGGCAGTGTGGCATTATATATAAAAGAAAATATTAGGTTTAATTTAAGAAATGATTTAATTGTGTGAGTTAAGAAATGCAAAAATTTATGGATAGTAATTGAGCAAAAATCTCTTTTTAAAAGATTAATTGTAGGGGTTATTTATAGACATTCTACATATAAGTTTAAGATTTTTGAAAAGACAAGACAACATAGCTTTATTTGTGGAAAATGACAAAAACAATAAAATAACAAAAATTAAGCCAAAGTATAACAAAAAATTAGCCACAGTAAAACTGAGATTTGACCTTTTGGTCTTCAAGTCAGAAAACAAACTTTCAGATTTATCGATATCACTTGAAGATAAAAAAATGAATGTGTACTTATTGGTGATATTAATATAAATTTAATGATGTCTGATAGCAATCCTAAAATTTATCACTGTATTAGAAGTTTAGAATCTGTGGTGCAATATACATATATTGGATATTTTATGAATAACACAAATGGTTACATAAGACATACTTATAACTGCAAGTTCTCCCATTTATGTATAAAACACAATGTCTATCCTATGTCCACCTGCACTTAGACTACATTTATGTGCTCTTCAAAATTACTGTAACTTTTTCACACATCTGTGGCCTGATATCTCCAATTGTTTAGCTTGATTTTAGCCTGGAGTTGAAGAATTGTGCATGGTTTGTTGATGTATATCTTGGATTTCACAAACCCCCATGAGAAGAAATCATAAGGGGTAAGATCACAAGATCTTGGTGACAATTATTCCATGCTTGGTCACAACTGAGTGAATATCATGTCTTGGTATCATTCTCCATTATCATTCTCCATCAACTGCAATCCCTTTATCAGTTTTAAAGAAAAATGGTTCAATCACTCTACCTGCTTAGAAACCACATCACACAGTTGTTCTCAATGGATGCATTTCATGCTCTTGCATTATTTGAGGGTTTTCATTTCCCCAAATCTAGCAATTTTGTTTGTAGACAAATCCACTCTAGTGAAAGTGGGCCTTGTCACTGAAAATAATTTATTTAAAAAAATTGTTATCCATTGTAAGTCTTTCCAGAAACCAGTCAGCAAATTGCCTCTGCCTCCCATGATCAACTATCTTAAGATTCTGCATAAGTTGAATTTTTTATGAATCCGTATGGAGATCTTAATGTAAAATCTGATGCAATAAGGAGATCAGATATCCAACTGCTGTGAACATCAGCAAATTGATTTTTCTGGATTTGCAATGACGTTGTTTTTCACAAGAACAAGCTGTTCCTCAGTTCAAAGAGAATGTTTCCCCCCCAGGTGTTTTACTGTTAAAACTAAACCAGTTGTTTCAAACTTTGGTTTATAGTTTTCACACAGCTTGCATTGCACATTCTTCATTTTGGTAAAATGTCTTAACAATAAGAACTCATTGTGCTATTGAAAACTGCTTCAAGACACAATATTTCAAGCAACAATTACTAAGCAAGTATCAATATTTTGGAAATAATTTAATTTTGCATAAAGTATTCTGAAAAGTAAAATGAAAAACAATCAAATGGAGTGAAGACACTTTGCAAAAATGTTAAAAGTATGTCCTTAATCCTTAACACACAAAATGTTTACCAAATTTGAATTTGAAACAAGATCAAACAAAGTCCATAGAAAGACATTTGAATGCATTTATTTTTAATTTATTGAAACATGATTGTATTACAAAACAACAACAACACAAGCCAACAAAAAATTTTTTGTCAAAAAGCAAAGGATGTTGAATCATTTTGAAGTTAAATCGGGGTTGCTGAGTCTGAAAATGCACTTAGTTTTGCCAAATTGGCTCTAGTTTTGGAGATATTTTTACTTTTATTTTTTTATAATTTTGCTTGAGATGGTGCATTCTCAAGCATGCAAAGCTTCTTTAATGTAATGTTACTAGTTTCTCATTCAAAGTTTAGTGTCCATTTACTCCATACAACCTATATGTATACTGATTCATATAAAAACAAGTCATAATGTTGATGATTTAGGAAAGTTTGATGCAGTTTAGAGCATTATTATCAGCTAATAACCA
Organism: Diplosoma virens; assembly: GCA_963680785.1. Lineage (NCBI taxonomy): Eukaryota > Metazoa > Chordata > Ascidiacea > Aplousobranchia > Didemnidae > Diplosoma > Diplosoma virens. The sequence continues at coordinate 6,714,563 of OY796894.1, read as the reverse complement.
TAAAATTTATGACTTAGTCCTATCAAAAGTTTCTCTTTATTACATTTGTATTCCTTTTTAGAAAAGAGTTATCAGTTTTAGTTCATTTGTCCTCCCCTGTGTGTTAAAACAACCATGATAAGGCCTAAAGGCAGCATAGTGTGGAAAACACATATCATTCAACTAACTAAAGTGCTAAATTTTGTGGATTTAAAGGCATAATGAATGATAAATTGCTTTTTGGTGAACATTTTAATGGGTACAATATATTTATTTGCTGGAAAATTTAGTTACATTGTCTTAAATAAAGCTGTATATGAGAGAGTAGTAGAGATGAGCACTATGATAAGGCAATGTGAAAACAATCCAGATGTATTTTGCTACGTTTGTGGTGAATATATGATGGGAAAGTACTGATTCAATGTGAGAGATTTTACCAAGAGAGCTTATGAAGCCTACTTTGGTATAAAGTTAGGGGACCACAACAAGTCTTGGGCACCCCACAAGGTGTGCAAACATTGTACAGAAACACTGTGCTTTTGGACCCAAGTGGAGAAGACTAAATTCAATTTTGGTAGAAACACTACTTATACTGTAAATTCAATTTTGGTTCAAAGACTAAATTATAAATTCAAATTTTGGTGATGAAGAGAATAAATTCTTGTTAATGAAGGAAAGACTCAATCCGCTCCCTGCCAAAAGGCACCGGCGTCTCCAACAATAAAAACAGAATTCAATAACTATAATCATTCTTGAAATGCTGAGCTTGTCTAAATAAGGTCAGTGAAATCCCTCCAAGTTACGACCACCATTACTTAAATATGTGTAACTCTATGACCCTTGATACAGAAAATTATAATAACACAAGAGAAAGGATTGAATTTATTCTTTATCTGTGGTTTCACACATGCAGCCACTTAACACAATACAGTAAAAATTAATACAACATCACCGCTCCCCGAGCCACTCTAGCTACTGTCTTTCGAGAGCGATCTCTCTATTTATAATAAATTCAAATTGGGCCACATGGCCGATGACAAATTTAACAACAAATTTCGCTTTTATGCTATTATACAGGTTACTGCCAAAACGAGGTCACATTGGGATTAATTAAATTAGGACAATGAATTTAGATTATTTTAGAAGATGCAGTTAATTTAAAATCTCTAAATTGATTGATCTGTTAAAGGCGTCAATTTTATCACATTTCCTCACTGTTGGCAGCTGCAACTCATTGCATTTCTAATAGGTCACAAAAATTAATTTAATTTTCTAATAGGTTACAAAAATTTCACAAAGAAGTGATTTGCATTACGTAACACCAAGGCAAAGTCAGTTCGATGTGGTTTGGGGTTCCTATGGTACAGCGTGAGCCCAAAAATTACCATAATGATTGTTATTTTTGCATGGTGGTATGTCTGGATGGAATCAGCAAAAGAAGAAAGATTGGTATTATCCTGATATTGAGTCTTGCTCGACAACCCATACCACAGTGCACTGAAGTTCCAGTTCCAGTTTTCACTTTCTTACCTGACCTTACTGCAGATAAAATGCTACTGGAAGCAATGGATGATACTAATAGCAGTGACAGTAGTATTAGTAGCTCTTCCAACATGGCTGCTGCAGCATCTTCACTCAGTGCAAAACCAAACCTTTTAGTTAAGGCCAACTGAATGACCTTTATGGACACTTTATGGAACACCCTATAGATACTCCAACAAGATTTGCTGAAGATAGCAATCCTTCATTATTAGATCATGTATATTCCAAGAGCAATAATATTTGTACAATAGTATTTGTTTTTATGATATTTAAGACCATTTACCTATTGTTTTAGTTATAAAAAGTTTCAATCAACTAATTAACTCAGAAAATGCTGCATATGTTAGGTGCATAAAATATTTTGATGTACTGAATTTTGTTGAAGATCTAGACAACAAACTTTAAGATGTTTATCTTAAGACAAGCCTAAGTAATACTAAAATTGATGACAATATAGATGAGTTTTTGACTACTTTTCAATCCATATTAAATAAACACACTCCTTTTACAAAATTATCAAGAAAAAAGCAAACAAATTATTACAACAACCATGGATTAGTAAAGGCTTAATTATTTCAATAAAAGAAAAAAACAGAATGTTCAAAATTTGTTACAACTGCTATGTTAAATCTAAGATAAAACACTATATAAAAGTACAGAAACAAGTTAACTCATTTAAAAAAATTAGCCAAATAAGAATATTATAGTAATTTTATATAAAGAATATTATACTGACAGTGAAAAAATGTGGAAAACCATTAATGATTTGTCAATTTTAAAAGACCCCATTATAAAGCCAATATATTATCCAACTCTTTTATAATAAATGACTAAGAATATAAAACCTACCCAGAAGAGTTTGCGATGTATGAATTTATTAATAAGATTGGTTAAATTTCAATTTAATATAGAAATAAATGTTAAAAATTTAAAAACCAAAAGAAGAGTTTGCTAATCTATTAAACAATCATTTTTCAAGAATAGGGACCAAAATGGCCAACCAGATACCATCCTCTAATATTTCACACTCAAGCTGTGTTAAAACTTTGTGTGTCTCATCACTGGTTTTAAGAAACATTAGTAAAGATAAAGTAGATGAAGAAATAAACAATTCAAAAACTAAATCAGCTTGTGGCTTGTTGCAAATTAACACTAAATTTATAAAAATAAACAAAAATGTCATAAGCCTGCTTCTTGCTCAAATTTTTACTGAATATATTGAATAAGAAACATTTCCAAAAATCTTTAAATAATCCAAAATAATTCCAATTCCAAAAGTATCTAATCTGTGAGAACTAACTGACTTCAGAACAATTTTTCTTTTTCTTGTTTAGCTGAAGTTTTGGAAAAATTTTATAAAAAAAAAAAAAAAAAAAAATCAAATTCCTTGATGAAAACGAAATATTAACATACCAACAGCATAAATTTAAAACAAATGATTCAACTAGTCTTGCAATTACATCAATGTATGATAACCTGCTTCTTAATTTAGAAAGTAATAAAATTACATGTTTATTGTTTTTTGATATTAGTAATAGGAAAGCCTTTGATTTAATAAATCATAATGTTCTTTTAAAAAAATTGAGTATGTATGGTTTTTGAGATAAAGTTTGGAAATTATTAATGTCATACTTAAAAGATAGAAAACAATGTACCAAAATAGGAAATAACTTTTCAGAATTTAAATACATGTGTAGTGGTGTTCCACATAGGTTGGCATTAAAGCCATTATTATTTTTACTTTATATTAATGATTTGCCAAGTGCAACTAAATGTATTACTACTATATTTGCAAATGATACAAATATACATCTCTCTTATTAAAATTTACACATACTTGAACAAAATATGGATATATAACTGAAGAAAATTGACTCATGGTTGAAATCAAATAAACTATCTTTTAATTTTAACAAAACTAAATATATGATTATATTTAAAAAAGCATCAATACATCATCTTTTAAATTAATCATAAGAAAAAATGAAATTAAAAAAACAAATCATGTTAGATATTTAGGTATTTTTTTGAATTACAAATTAAATTAGGGACATTATGTATCTAATAATATGCAAGAAATTGTCAAAAACAAGTGCCATTTTTTATAAACTGAGGCATGATATACCACTCAGTACTTTGAGAATATTATATTTTTCATTAGTTTAGTCGCATTTAAAATATTTTATTTTAAACTGGGGATGGGCTGATAAAACACTCTTAATGACCATAGAAACATTTGCAAAACAAAATTATAAGGGCTTCTCTGATTAAGAAAATTAGGACCATTTTGTATATACAAAGCATTTAATGTGCTAAAACTAAATGATCTTTTTTATTAAGCAATTGTTAAATTTATGTAGAAATGAATAAATTCTTGGTTGTGCAGAATTTTAAAATAACCAATGGTATAAATATGGTATAACTCTTGTCAGAAGAAATCATTGGCAAATGACAAACAGCATGAAAACTGTAGTTTATATAAGATTGGAACACATCCAAAATAATGCTGTTTCTGATTAGTTAAAGAAAGAGAGCATGTGATTGGCTGTGTGCTCACTTGCACCAAAAGCAAAAAACGTCAGTCCATAGATTAACTTTTTTGGCAACATAGAGAGGGTTTAAGAAACACTATGAAGGTGGCTTCAAGTGTTGCTGGATGAAAATATGATCATCCCACAGCTAAAATTGAATACCAGTTAATAACAAGTTTTTCATACAAATTTTGTTATTTGAAGAATAATGAGGATTTAGAATTAATTTAAGACAAGCCACTTAAAAATGAGATGAGAAGCACCAGACTGTGCTTCTCATCTTTAAGCAGTTTGTCTTAAATCTTGTTATCTACATAATAAATGTTGACCAATACCTGAATCCAAAATAGGGGCATTTTGAGTGGATTTACAATTACATTTAGGTAGATTTTTTTGAGTTTTAACTTGATTTTTAATAAATTTTGGAATGTGTTGTTGAATTCATTTTGCCAGTTGTTGGGATGTTCTACCTACAAACACACTATTGCAGTGGCACAAGCATTTGTATACAATATTACTCTGCTTAAGAGCAGGTAAAACATCCTTTTGAAAAGAAGATAGCATTGTTTTTGAAGAGAAAATTATTCTTGCTGACACTGATACAAAACAATTGTTTACTGTTGGCTTTGTTTGTTTTTTGTATTTAAGGAAAATATTTTCAATTCAAGGTAATTTTAAATATACTGGACACTTTTTTGTGCCAAATCACATGGATATTTGAGAATTGGAAATTTTCTTTTTAGTTCTGGAAATAATGACTTCTTCTGTATAAACATTTTGTTGCAAGATATTTTTAATTTTACTGACTTCACTTGAGAGCTTTTCCAGAGAGTAATTTTCAAGAGCATTTCAAGTGTGCCAATAAGATTAGTCTTCTTCTTCTTTGGTCCAGATGTATCTCAACATGTATACTGTCCTGTAAATGTGGGTTTTCTATAAACTGAGGTAAGAAACTTCTTTTTAGATTTTTTGACCAACACATTAAGAAATGATAATGAATTATTGATTTTTTTTTCGTGAATAAAAACCAAGAATGGGTGTAGAGTATTGAGTTTTTAAAGAAACTGGTTGCATTCTAATTCATTACCGAAAATAGAAAAAGTGTCATCAATGTATCTGAAATAAAAAAAGGTTTAGAGTGTTTTTTAAGAACAGATGTTTGTAAAATCCCACAAAAATATTCACAAGAGCAGGGCTAACAGGACTGCCCATGATACACCATCACTCTGTTGGTACATTAAACTGTCCAATCTGTTCAATAAATTGAAAAATAAAGCTGCATTACTTTTGTTTAACTTGGCTCTGCCACAAATTAAGCTTTGCTATGAAAGTATGAATGTATTGAAGTTATTTATGCAGTTAGTCTTTTGCTTTGCCAAAGCTTGTTTAAATAATTAACCTTCTGAGGTGGGTTTGGTGATCAGTTCAGTTCCCAAGGGACTCAAAAAAAAAAAACTAAAATAAAATTTTTATTAAATTAAAACAAAGAATTAAAATTTTTTTATCAAAATAAGTACAATCCTTTACAGTGACCAAAGAAATTTGAAAAATTGATTTTATTACAGCATAAAATTTTTATGATTCAGCATGTTGTTTATTGACTAAACAACCAGTCTTGATGATGCAAGTAGCAGTGATATTATAGGCTCTTGCCTGACTAGCCATGCTCTTCAACAGCATTTGAAGACTATGATTGGCTGCTTGAATGTTGTATTTGAAGCTAAAACACAAATGATGTAATAAAACACACTCAAGCTTTGTAAAAAAATTTTGTGTTCAAATGCCACACCCGACCTTAAAGAGTTAAGGGTTTTAAAAATGTCAATAAAATATGGCATTGTCATCTCAAACCCTTCTGATGTGAATGACCACAGGAGATCCAGTTTTTTATGAGCTTTGAATCTTACACACAGGTTAGCCTATTTGATGTACACATTACTGTTATTGCATCAGCTTCAAATTATAGACAATACATTTTGATTACCAACAAACAGATATATATAATTCTACTAAATTTTGTAATTGAAATTAATAATTAATTTATATGTTTGCACAACTTTTAGTACTGCATATCTTCTGATTTAAAGAGTCATTTTGGCTGCAATATAGCATTTCATCTTTAATTAAAAAAGATTTCTATTTAAAAAATTTTTATGAGGTATTTTGGATAGTACTAGAAACCAAACTGCTTAAAAATGAGAAGCACCAGACTCAAGTTTCGCTCTTATTAGAGCTCGTCAGTGATATCTCACTGTGAATCGAACTCGCTACATGTGGTCCTCCACGCAGGAGAAAACACCACTAGACCACGCGAGCCCGACAACAACTCGATCACAAGCAGCTAGAAATGATTCCCGGCTTTGCCGTGCAAGGAATACACAGAATCCACTGTGTGGTAAGACCAAGGCTGCACTTCATGACTGGGACTTACCCGACAAGCGTTAAGCATCACACTTACACTCCTAGAGCTTGACGAGTGAAAGAAGAATGTTATATAATTATCATGAGATCATATCATGATAATTATATAAAAAATTTTTATTTTTATTTATTATCATGAATCACAGAAAAGCTTTGGAAGTGCTATAACTATTAATTGTACATACAACCGAACAATAGCATATAATCATTAACTGGAAACTTACCCTAACCTGCTTTTAGAGATGTGAAGATATGGCTGTCTAATTGAATTTTTGTTTGTTTACAGATATGACTGAAATTTAAAGTAACTTGTTAAAAATGCCAAGCAGAAGAAAGTGTCATAAAGTGTTTTCCAAGGGCATAACAGAATGATTCAAATAGATTTTAAGTCACAATTACATCGATTACATTTGCCATCAATATGGCATTTTTAACCACTTAAGGCCTGTTTACACCAATGAAACCAATGGGACATTGAAAAAAATTTGGTTCACACTGAATGAGACAATGCAACATTTTGTTTCAATGAATGAATTTTAATGAAAAAAGAAGTTAGCAGGAACCTAAATTAATTAAACATTTTATTTACATGCTTAACATTTTTGCTTCATAAAAAATTTGAGAAAAAAATAATTTACAAATATATTGGTCTTTAAAGAAAATTTTAACACAATAAGAGCTGATGTTCACTAAGCTATTTGAAGAAATTTATAGGCTATATGTTCTATTTTTAAAGTCACTGTATTTTCAATTATTTACATTTTTCTAGAAATTTTTTCTACTCTACACTGTAATATAACTGTTTGTTCATTTTTTTATTAAATTAGGCTTATAGGCTTACCACAAAGGCTACAACCCCTCCATCCATTTAAAACTAAAGACGAGTAAGTTTCATAACCCAGCTGTTCGTAAACCTAGTTTTTAAAATCAACTTAGCTTATCTTCAAAGTGCAGTAAACTAAAGCAAGAGTCAAGTTTTTTGATACAATTAATCAGTGACAGCCTTACAAAAAGAGAGCCTGGTGCAAGAAAATTAGGGGGACAATTTTTAGTGCTAGAAAACAAAGTAATTTATAAAAAAGGGTCATTGATCTAAGGGGGCTGCTATTTAGTATTCTGAAATAAAGTGATTTCTAAAAAAAGAAAAGTCTTCAGTTTAGGGGGACACTATTTAGTGCTCCAAAATGTAAGGATCACTAAAAAACTTGTTATCGTTTTAGAGGGGCGCTTTTTAGTGTTCTGAAACTAAGTGATTTATAAAAAAAAAGAAAAAGTCATCACTTTAGGGGTGCTACTATGAAAACATAAAGCAAAATTCTGCTTGGGAAAGGGGGGCATGCAATAATTTTTCTTGCTGTTTCCAGTTTAATTTTAATGACTATTTTTTCCATGCTATACTTTATTTTCTGTTCGGTATTAAACTATAATTGGAGTTACCATTTGAAATCACATAGAAATAAGCTTGGGTAATTACCCAAATGATGAAGCACCAAGATTTACAAGCTGAGGTTGTTTTTTAACTATTTCTAAAAACTTCAACTAAAGACAAAGGCTTTCCTTTGATTTTTAACTGCAAATGATCTTTAATGTAAAAATTTTTTTGTATATCACTGGCCAAGGTCTGCAAAATAAGCTTGTTTGTTTTCTAGAAATGCTACTGAAACTTCATTCTAAAATTTTTTTTTAGACATGTTTTTTTAGAAACAAGCTCATTGAAAATCTTTTAAAGCAATACTCTTAAAAGTAAAAATGCTAACCTTGTTTATAGTTTAGTCAAAGGATATTTCAATTTATTTTCTAAAGTCAAAGGCCTATAGGTGGAATTGTTTCAGCTTTATTTGTAATGGCAGATAAATTATTTAAATCATTTTATGTTAATAACAGGAGTTCAATAGATTTAGAACAAAAACCTTTGTTTGTATGACTGTACAACTAAAAGCTTTCCAATATTTTTGTTTAGACAAAAATTTCAGGAAAATAAGTTGCACAAACAATGAAACTGGTGGTAAATTGATTGACAAATAGTTTAGAAAAGTAAATATTTTTATAGACTTGCATACAATCGTAATCTAACTGCCTAAAATTGCCATGAATAATTTCAATCTACCCAGATCACTAGGTTGTGGAGTAAGTTGAGCAATTGGTGCATGACTTCTACCTGCTTGCAGTAGATTAACTATGATGAAACTTATACAAAAAGAGCAACCAGCAATTAACATACAACAACCAAATTTGTACAAAACTTGAACAAGAATCAAAACTAAAATAACAAATATTTAAAAACAAAAAAAATTATTTGGGTTGTGCCAGTGGGAAGAAATATTATTTTGATGGTGACTGCAAGCAAAATGATCTTTATTTAATTTTTAGGCTGGTCATACCACTGTATCCTTATTACAAACAAAGCATCATATCTAATTTTATTATTGTTATCCCATCTGAAAAACTCTGTGCTTATTGATAGAGTAGGTTTAATTTTTGGCCAAACCAAATAAAAAAATTTAGAACAGACAGCATCTTGACATATCTGGGTAATTGGTTGACAATTCTGAGAATATCGAGGCTCGGGTCAATTGATAATTGCTATATAGATAACAAAAAAATTATGCAAAATAAACTTGGGCATAATATGTACTGTTGAAATTAAAACTAACATTCTTGAAAAGCTACAGAAGCCAAAAAAAGAAAACATTCTGCCAGGGCTGGGGAGTAGTGGTAATTTTGGGGTTATTCCTATTCCTACTCCAGAGTAAAATGTTTTTTTAATGCTACTCTTACTCCAGAGTAAGATTTTTTTTATTAATGTTACTTCTCTAAAAAAAGGTCTCCACATAAAATCAGTCTCAGATTTTTTAATTTGTGTGACAAAATTATGGTGTTCTCCAAAAAAAAAAGAATTAGTCTTGGTTTTTCAATTACAATTTTCTAAAAACTCCAGGCAGTATGGCAACTCAATAATGCAGTAGAGGAGTAAGGAGTAATAAATACTTTTTGTTACTCATACTCCTTGGAAAAACTTTGACTCCTCTTCTTACTCTGACTCCTACTCCCCAGCCCTGCATTCTGCAAAGTCTCAGCTTCAAAGTAACATCATACGTCAAAGTAAAATTGCACATTAATGAGTAGTGAAGACAACATGACACTTTGACAATTAAGTCTGCCAGATTGATGCATTCAGCAATCAGCATTACAAAAATTATTCACATTGAGTCAGAATACAAAAAGCACCCTCAACAATTAGGCAACCATGTAAAATACAAAAATAAACACACTTTTATTTAGGTCCAAATATTTTTCATGGTAAAGCCCCATTACACAAAACCTTAGTTATGGGAAATGTCTCATTGGCTACAAAACAGTACTTTTGATTTGCCGTTGTATAAAGAGGCATGACTCATCAGGGAAATGTTTTATTGAATAGAGCTTGAGTAAAGATAAAAATATTTCACCATCCAATTTTGTCCATAACTTGCAATGTCAATGATTAGAAAGTGGTATCTACAAGAAATGTAACTTAAGTGGTGTGTGATTATAAATGAAATTTGAATTCAGACGTCTAGAGCAAGTAAGAATACAACAGTTTACAAACAATTCAAATAGAATATACTCATAATTTTATTGCTTAATCAATTCTAGATTCCAATCCTATCAATTAATCAAAGCTAAAAAACCAAATAAGAAACTTCAGCCCTACAAAATTTTTTCGATATATCTGAAATTAGGGACCAGTAATTGCAAATCAGTTTCTCTAGGTTTTATGTCTCTAACGTTATCATGTGAGTGTGAAATATTTTAATTTTTAATACCACAAACAGTGGGGGCTCACACATTGGAGCTGCAGCACCTTAAATATCTGTGCAGAAGCTGTAAAAGGTTGTAGTGCCTATTATTAAAAAATTAATAATTATAATTTTTGAAGTGTTGCTGATAATATTTGATACTATTGGTTGGCAGGTTGGCAGCTTGGTTGAATGGTTAAAGCATTATGCTTATCATCAACATGGTCTCGGTTCAAAACCAACTTGTGCCATTCTGTTGTGTTCTTGGGAAAGACACTTTATAGCACTTTCCCTGCTTGTTAGTCTTGGCAAGCAGTTCTAAATTTCAATCATATCTTTATTAAATTACAAGCAGACAGCAATCTTGGCATCTCCAGAAACAGGTCAAGATAATTGTTTACCCTGTGTATTACCAGCTCTGTTGCTTTCCTGCGAGTCAGGAGGATAAATATACAGAGGTAAAAAAAAATAAAAAAAAATTTACAACTGCTGCAATGATATTTAGGGTGCTGCAGCTCTGCAGCTCCAATGTGCAAGCTACCACTGACTACAAAATTAATTTTTTTCAGTATTTCTGTAGAAACACCTTCTTGTAGCTGTGAAGTAATGAGGTGAATAAACTTTAGTAAGACCAGGTGTAACAGTAAAAATTTTCTAGGTAAAATTATAAAGTTAAAGAAATTGTTTGTTGCTTACTTCTAAGTATGTTTAACAGTCATTTAAAATAATACCACTAACTCACCAAAATTCTCTTATTAATCTAAGTGCCAAATTGAATAACTAGTTATACATTACTTTATTAGACCATAGAAATAAGTTACATTGACAAAAGTGGAACTTACTGGCATCAACTACAACAAGTAGTAAGTTCCAGAATTTCTAAGAGGTCTTCACTATGTTAGTGTCACAAAATAGGTTTCACTTAATTTTTCTCATGAAGCATCATAAACTTGGAGGATGATGTTAGAGAGACAATTGACCTTTTAATGCAAGAGAATGTACTGAGAGTTCAAAAAAACCTCCTGTAAATATCTATAAAAACAATCAATTTTAAAACAATTCTAGTACACTTTACACCATTAAAAAGTAATGCAAAGTTGTTCACCTGGTGAAACTGTTTTTCTAAGATTCATTTCCAATTTTAAAATTGAAGGATCAACAATTTTGACTAGTTTATTAAACTGGAGAAAGATACATCCATGTAGTCTTTAAAGTAAGATTCTCTTTCGAACATTAATTTTTTCACTAATAGATGGTATTTATCTGAAAAAAATTATGAGTTTTTTAAAACCTGTCAGTTGAATCACAAAAATATGATTATTTTAACAATAGAAACTGAATTTATTTTCATTCTTTTCATCTCTCTATAAATATATCCTCCTGACTTGCAGGAAAGCATTGAAGATGCAATAAATCAGGCAGGCAATCACCCAGACCTGCTTCCGGAGGCGCCAAGACTCCCAAGCAGGGGAAAGTGCCATAAAGTGTCTTTTCCAAGAAAATAAAAGAACGGCAAAAATAGCTTTTGAACCAAGACCATGTCAATCACAATCACTGTGCTCTTAACCACTTGACCATAAATAGTAAAAAAATAAAGACTAAGTATTTATATTTTTTAAATGCTTTTCTTCTTTCTAAAAGTGAGTGAACCCACACAAATATTCTTTATCTTTTCTTTTGAAAATTCAATGCAGCAGCATTAAAAACATTGGCATTCATGTTTAAATTATACTTACTGAAAATATGACAGCTAAAAAGACATTTTTTAAAAAAACATTAACCAAAACAAAAACGAAATAATTAGCAATTTTTATTGCTTATTAGCACAATTAGGACAAATTATCTATAAGAATTCTTGAACACTATAAAACCCATCACTTATTTTTTATAAAAAATCAAGCAAGCATAAGGCAATGTTTTTAAAGCAAGCTTTAGCTAAAACAGATTTAAAATTAGTTTTTAACAGAAATCTAGAATTATGAATAACAAACTTTCCACTTAGTTTAAAAACTGTTAACTATACACTCAACTGCATATTTTTAGACTAGTGTACAAAAAAGAGAAAAATATACTCTAACTATAAAATATGGAGTCTTTCCAAAAAGTCACTGTAAGCAATTTTTTTGGTGAAACTAACCCATAATGCCCATTTTAGCACCAGAATGGAATAAAGAAACTAAGAGAAAAATGATCTCTCGGAAAACAATAGTACTTGCAGAGGGTTCAGGGGGTCTCTTTAAAAAGTCACCATAAGCAATTTTTTCTGTGAAACTGTTTCAGAATCCCCCTTTCAGCACTAGAATGGAATAAAGAATAAACTAAGAGAAAAAAGATCTCTCAAGAAGTGATAGTAATGAACAAAAATTGCTTATGGTAACTTCTTGAAAAGACCCAAAATATGCACAAATATTTGAAAACTGGAAAACATTGTTGAAAAAATCGCATTTGATTTTATAGTGATTATGCATTTTTTTAACTATAAAAAAATCCTGTTACTTGTGAGTAGGTCAATGACTTATTTTTCTAGTATTTAACAAAAAATATTAAAACCAACCAATTACTTAATTTAGGTTCAAGATAATATTACTTTAAGTTAAAGAAACCCAAATTTGTTAAAATTAAGATTAAATTAAAAGAATTATTTTTAAAACAAAAATTACATCAACATTTTAATACTAGCAAGTGAAATTTTGAAAAAAAATGTTTTTTTAATACGATTTTTGGCTTAATTTAAGGAGAAAACAGTTTTATTTTAACTAAGAACAAGTGATTATGTTTATTTCAGAATTTAATGCATCTATATTTTTTTTTACGTATTATTTATTTTGAAAGGTGTCAAAAACTGTTTAAAAAAAATTAAAAAACCATTAGTTTTTCTAAATAACTAGTTTACCTAAACCTGGCCAACTAGTTTTTTTATTAAAGCAAAAAGTCACAATTACATTTGCTAATGAGACTTTTTAGATATAAATATGTCTATTTGTTATTGAAACCAATAAGACCAATGTCATTCATTATCTGTGAATGTCATAATAAAATGAAAAAAAAAAACTAAAATGTTAGATTGATTTATTGGTTTCATTGTGTGTGAACATGATTATTAGCAGAAATAGGACCAACTATTTATAACAATATTTGAATGCTATAAAACCTATCATTTATTTTTATAAAAAATTAAGCTAGAACCAGGAAATGTTTTTATGCAAGCATTAAAAGATTCTAATTATTTGATTTGATTGAAATTATTTCTTTGAAAGGCCACAAAAGGAATCCAAATATTTTAATAATTATGGGTCTTTTAAAAAACTCACAGTGACTCATAAAATTAACTGTAGCTGCAATATATAAAGGCTATTACAGTTAATTTTTGACAAAACCAGAATTATGACTAAGTTATAAAAATGTACACAGAGGACCTTATTTAAGTAATTAAATAGTTTTTTTCTTCTAAAAAAAACTGTTAGCTTACTACTTTTTTGTAGTTTGCTACACTTTTTATCTTTAGTAAGCAAATTGTCTGTTTTTCTTTTATTTAATAAAAAAAACAACTGAAACAAGCAACAACTGTATTTGACTGAAAGTGTTTGATTACTTAATTATTTAATAAGTGTTTGATTATTTTAATTTAATTACATCACAAAGTCATAATGTAATTAAGTTAAAAATATCCAAAGTTGTGGAAAATAAGATTAAAAAACAAGTAAATTTTATTTAAAAAAAATTACACCAACATTTAAGCAGCATCAAGAGCAATTTAAAAAAAATTAAATAATTTTTTTTACATAAATTTCTGTCTTAATTTCATCATAAAACAGTCTTATTTATATTAAAGACCAGTGATTTAATTTTTTTGTATAATTTTATATACCTAGAATTTTATATTTACCTATTATTTTATGTATAAAATGTCAAAAACTAAAAAAAAATGAAAACGAGTAAATTTGGTAAATGACTAGCTTAGTGAGACTTGGCTAACCAGTTTTTTTATTGTAGCAAAATGTTTCAATGACATTTGTCAATGAGACTTTTTAGAAACAAATTTATAAAGTCTCTGTCATTGAAACCAATGAGACTAGTTCATTGTGTGTGAATGTCATAACAAAATAAACACAATCTAAAATGTTGCATTGATTCATTGCTTTCAATGTCTCATTGGTTTCATTGTGTGTGAATAAGCCCTTAGCCTGGCTGCTGACCAAAAATCTAAGAAAACAAACAAAGATCAGCAGATGAAATAATTGGTCATCACCAGTTGTCCTATCTCATTGAAATGCAAAAAGGGTGATGCCTGTATTTTTTTTTTGAGAAATTGAAAGTTAATATCCTTTGTGAGCTTGTCAATACATTTTTTAATGATAAAATCAGAGAGAAGTGTTTTCATGCTTTTTAATGAGCACTCTCCCAATTTGAGACTAGCTGCCTTTAATGTGCATGGTTATATCAATGCTTCACTAATATTTAGATCTTTTCTTGAGGAATTTTGTAAGCTATTTTAAAGGATGCTTCTATTACTTTTTCCATGGAGGATAATTGGCAAAAGCATTGACAACACTCACTGTTTTTATTATATTCAGTCTTTCTTTAAAAGACACCAAATATCTATCTTTATGCTCATATTGTTGATTCAAAGATGTCAAACATGGTTGTTTAGATTTTTATAACATAATACACATTTTTACACCACTTTACTATTCACTATGCAATCTATAAAACTATACTTTAAATATCATGCTTCCTCTATTTTCTATTTATTTTACTTGATCTTAATTTACTGAAAAATCATTTAATTTTAAAATGTTTAAAACTTACTAAAGCAGTTTGTTTTTTATACACTTGTTCTAAAGTTTTAATTATGTGCTGTGCAAGGTGTTTGAAGTGGGGATGGTTTAACTTTGTGCATTTATGAGGAATAAGAATTATTCCTGTTCTATCACAAATTGATTGTTTGGGAAAGCATGTAAAAACAGAGGTAGGGCACTGAGTTTATAACTGAAGGGTTATTCCTAATTCTTTTATTTCAGCACTATATAAATTGTGAGAAGATGCAAATGCAAGGAAATATTTTGTATTAATTTAATCTTTTTGTGTGAGGACACTTGAGTGTTGAGGCACAGGCCAGAAGTGAATTTTAGTCCTGATGAGGCAGAAACCTTTCTGCATTTTGCAATGTTTCAGAGAGTAAAGGGCCTAGTTATCTGTTTACACAAATGTATACTGTAGTGGTTGTTGATAAAATGATATTGCAGGTTGATTCCTTGTGAAAAGTGGGCCAAACATATCTGAGGTTTGAAGAGTTAGAAGTGGCCCAAGTGGTGCTTGTGTGTTAAGCTAAACAACCACAGCATTTAGTTTTGTGAATTCATTCCCAATTAGAGCAGCTGGTAACTGATGGAGGAGGAATAGCAATGGTACAATTGGAGTGCATCTTAGCCCTGAAAAAATAAAACATTATGGATGAAACTGTTTGAAATACCTCACAGTAGTAACTGGCAACTGCAAAAAGTCATTAGTTGGAAGAAAAACATCAGCAAGATTTTAAATAAGTATAGTTATGTTTAGTGCAGTGTGTGGGTAGAGAGATGTACAAGTAATATTCATTCTTCACTAGATTATAACAACATAATTGCAATGGAAGAGCAAGAAAGCATCTGAGAAAAAAACAGCAATATATGCATACAAATACAAAGCAATTTAAGGAAGGCATTAATGTTATATAAAACTCACGCTAGAAAGTAAAGTCTCTAAGAATAAAAAGCCTATGACAAAACAGGAGAGTAATAAATTTGCTATTTGAGCAACAGTAATTTAAATAGCTTACTGTATATTTTACAAAAGATGTAAAAGGCCTGCAAAGAGCACATGAAATAGTGTACAGAGGGAAGAAATTCTGGGCCCAAGGTGCACCACATCTCTCGAAACTAAAGTTAACATTTATAAAATAAGTAATGAAATGAAATCAGGAAAAATTGAAAGAATCCTAGTTAATGTTTTTTCAAAAAATATAGCATGACAGAATACTGACATAGTTTTGTATTGGGATTATGATGACAATTATTCTTTTTCTATATAAAAATCACAGGATTTTAAAATAACCAACTGGCAGTTTCTTAATGATATGCACCCTGCTAAACTAAGCTATTAAGGCACCACAAATCCAAGTTTTTGACCAGCCAAGCCATACAAAAAAAGAAAATAAAACAAATTGAGCTTGGGAAAAATAATAATTTACAATTTAAGGTCTGATAAACCAAGCTTTGTGATTGTTTGCAAACTAAGTATGAAATATGTAATGCAGTAAAAAAATAATATTTTGCACAACAAACATTTCTTAATGCTTTGTAGGAGATGAGTTCACTACAAATTCCTTTCAAAATTGTATGCAATTTGGATTGTCTTTATTCTCAATATTTTTATCACTTACTGTACATTGTTAAGTGTCTGCATTGTTCAATTTGTTGCAATATGCTAAAGGGCATTCCAATTTTTTACTTACCATTCAATCTGCATTTAATTGTTTTGCTAAAAATGAACTTAAATGCTTAAGTGCTCCTAAACTTGAGAACCTTGGAGCATTGGTTTGAAAAATCCAAAAACTTAGTAGTAGATATGAACAAATTTAAAATTCATAAAAAATTTCACTTTTAAAAATATATTTTTTGTGATAGTTGTCAATTGTTTCATAGTTGATCTTTTTATATTGTTGTATAAATGCAGAACTTGTAGTTTATTTAACTTTTTTAATTTTCATGTTGCGTAAAATTGCAGTTAATTTGCTTTTAATATGGTTTCTATTGCTTTTTTAAAAAATTGCCAAGAATAACTATAAGGTACACTCTAGATGTGATATCACAAGTTACAATATTATTAATCTGTATACTTAAATGAAAAAATATTATTTATGTTTTCAAACTATAAATTACAGTTTTAAAAGTAAAAAATCAAATAGTCCTACTGTGTACATACATTTTTCCAGTTTTGCATCCTGGTTGTTTAGGTATCCCTGTTGTTTACCAACAATGATGATTCTGCTTAAAACGAAAAGCAGCAAGTAAACTAATACAGCCATAAATAAAGCTTCAACAAAAATTAATATGTAAAAGTTTGTAGTTTGAAAATATTTATCATGCTTGCTAGATTCAATAAGAAGATTTTGAAGGAAGTTGCTTATGTATTTAAACAACAATTTAAAAAATATTTCGATTTTTTTGTATTGTTTAATAACTATTTTTGCTAAATTATCAAAAATTTTTTCATGAGTCCTAAATATGTTTTTTAATTTAGAGATTTACTTTTTTAGGGTCATATTTGATATGGGAGGTAAAATTTCACTTCTGATTGAAAAGTTTCCATGGATTCAAAAAATCTATGCAGACTTTTTGTCATTAGAAACATCATTCTCTATTTTACAAAAGGTAAAAAATAAATTTTGGTTAATTTAATCAAGGAAGTGCACTGTTTTGCTTCTAGGTATATTTTTTTTGGTTTTAATTTTTAAAAAATGCTTTCCCAAAAATTATATAGCATAATTATAGGCCTACAATTACATCATAATATTGCTGCATAAAATAGAGATATGTTATTTTTAATTTATTAAATAACATTTGAATATCTGCAACATTGTTCATCATGCATGCCTATTCTGATTTTTCTCCTCCAAAATGACCAACTTTGTGAGCATAACTGGAGCAAACAAATTGCCTTTGATTAGAGTTTAAATTTTTTGAAACCATGTCAAGTAGTAAGCTTTGGTTTGGCATGCAAAAATGCAAAATGCTACAATGCCAGATTGCTGCATATGGCACCTTATTGCTATCTGTCCACAATCATATAAGTGTATTTTCATTTATAATTTATAAAATATGAAGTGATACCAGCAAATGTTCCTTTATCATTTTAGAATATTTATTCAAATTAGATCAGTGCTTGTCAATTTTTTTTTAGCTTACAAACAAAGACTAAAAAATGTAGTCACTTGCAATCAAAACCTGAAAAGATTTTTAGAGAACAATTTAATAAAAGAATAAAATGTGATTTTTATTTCAGCATTGGCCAATGATGACTTATTATCAGTATCTAGTACAACCTTTGCATACTCAATCAAAATTTTTATGCTTAAAAAATTCTTCTGCACTCAGTCAAAGAACACTGAATTAGACATTACTTACATAAGTTTTTATATATTTTATGGCCTAAAAATAAAATTTAGTGAATTCAAGATTGCTTCATAAGCAAGAAATCAATTTATGACCAGCAGCAAATAACAATATGTAAATATAGTACTTTTTAAATATAGGGTGTTGCAGCTAAATCCAACATTTGACAAAAAGAAAACAAAATAAACAATAAAAACAAAAGTTGTACATAAAGAGAATTCAAATTTTATTAAGTAACTGTCTGAGTTAAATATTACATTTTTTTCATTGTAATACTGTCATGCTCATCACAGATGCCACCAAGGAGTTAAGAAAAATCAAGATGGTGGCTTTGCTCAATGAGCTCAAGCACAGGTCTGTCAAGATGCTCAGGTTTTCTCTGATAAAAAGAACTTTGACCAGGACCAGGTGACCAACAGGGAGAACAACAACTGGATCTGCAAAGACATAAAAGATGTTTTTGCCATGATGCATTTGAAGTTTTCCTCCACCATCATGATCCTTGGCATCATCTTTAGTGAGGGGCATATTATGCCTCTGTTCTTCTTTTAAAAGGACCTGCAAGTCAGTGCTGAGATCTACCTGGAGATGCTTAAGAGCATGTTGAAGCTCTGAATGGATGAGATCATTACCAAATGTCTCTATGTCTTTCAGCAGGATTCCACTCCTGCACACAAGGCCAAAATAACCCAGGTGTGGCTGTTGAACTATGTTCCTCACCATTGGTTGCTGGACTTGTGGCTGCCCTCCTCACTTAACTTCAACCCCCTTGACTATTTTTTCTGGGGCATGATTGAGGCTAGGACCAACAACACAGTCAACTCTCTGAAGGCTTTTGTGAAGGCATTCACTGCCACAGTCAAGGTCATGGTTGCCAAAGGATGTGACTCATTTTGTGCCTGCCTTGAGATGATTGTTGCTGCCAGTGGTGGTTACATTAAAAAATATTGTAGTATTTAACTCAGACAGTTACTGTATAAAATTTCGATTCTCTTTATCTATAACTTTTGTTTTTATTATTTATTTTGCTTTTTTTGGCAAGTGTCAGATTTAGCTGCAACATCCTATATTTTTAATAATGTTTTTCTATTTACTTGCAGAGTTTGTGTATGCTTTTTTGTTTGATTTTAGCATGCTATTTTTTGAGATCAGCATCAAAAAAAGTAACAGATTAAAAATTCTTTTCTTGTTTTCAAAATTTAATGTGTATGGTCAAAAATCATTCATGCATCAAAAAATTATTTTTGGAGCATAAAATTTGGAACCCTTATCTAATTTCAAAATAAAAAGTATAGGCAATATATTTTGAAACATAGTTTATTTGGGATGTTTTGGAATTGTAACTCATTTCATCATCAACTGCATTGAACTAATTATTAGGCTGAGGAATATGTTCATAGCATTTTTATCAAAGATTTTTATTTAAACAAAATTGAAAAGTTATGGCTATGAATTAATAAATTATGTATTCTCCATTGCTGTTTACAACCTCCTCCCACCTCTCAACCAATTTGTTGATGCCATTCTGCCAAAAATCCCTGGGTCTGGTATCGAAGAATTTGTTGAGCCAGTTGTTTAGGTCTTCTTCATTGTCAAAGGTAACGCCCCTCATATGGTTCGACAAAGAGTGGAAAAGCTAGTAATCTGTGGGTGCAAGGTCCAGAGAATACAGCAGATGCTGAAAGACCTCCCATTCAAGCTCTTAGAGTGCAGCTTTGACGACTTGTGCAACATGAGGCCTGGTGTTGTCATGAAGAAGTATGGTTTGGCCTTATCGATGGGGTCTTTGCAATCGAATAGCCTCATTTATGCAATGTATCTGGGCTATGTAGAGCTCCTTGTTGACTGTGGCATTCCTTTCAAGCATTTCCCAGTGCACCATGCCCTCCCAGTACTACCAAATGTAGATCATGGTCTTCCTTGGATGGAGGTCAGGTGTAACTCTTGGTTTTGGCATATCTCCACGAGCTACCCATTCCTTTCTTTGCTTCATATTTATATACAGGCACCATTTCTCATCTGTGCTGATTTGGTACAAAAAGCGCTGTTTGTGACCACGTGTTGCTCAATGGCAGGGGAGATGTTGAGAAACAATTTGAAGGCGATTTTCTTTGTTGTTTTCGCTAAGCTCATAAGGCACCCAGATTTCCAATTTTCAGCGAATCCCATTGAATGAAGATGATTGAGAATTGTTTTTTGATCGCTGTTCATTTTTTTGGGAAATTTACGACTTGTTTGGCAACTTTCCTCCTACAAAAGTGCTATGAGATGATCTTTGTCAAATTCAGAAGGTCTTACACTGTGGGGCATGTTGTCGATGTCAAAATTGCCATTTTTAAACTTTGCAAACCATTTTCTTGCCATAGATTTGCCTAAGACACCTTCCCTGTATACCATGCAAATGTCCTGGGCTGCTTCAGCAGCTTTTTGGCCTTGATGAAAAGTAAAGAATAGCAGGTGTTGAACATGTTGCTTTTTACCCCTTGGATATTCCGTATGTAAGCCTCACAAATATGAGGGGCATTAAAAAAATATGTGGAATTTTATAATTTTTTATAATTTATTGATACAATCAATCTACTTTTCAACATAGTCTCCATAAGGTCGATGCATTTCTTTAGGCAGTGCTTCCATCCTTTTATCCCATTTTTGAAGTAATCTGCTGACCATTTTGTTAGCCATGTTTTTGCTGCTTGCTTTGCCTCATTAGTGTCATTAAAATAAATGCCTTTCAAGTGTTTTTTGAGTTTTGGAAATAAAAAAAAGTCAGATGGGGCAAGGTCTGGGCTATAAGGTGGATGTGGCAGCAATTCCCACCAAAATTCTCTCAAAACATCTCTTACAATCCGAGAAGAATGTGCTGGGGCATTGTTGTGATGGAAAAAAATTCCACGATGGAGTTTTCCTGGATGCTTTTTAGCTAATTTTGCTCTCAATTTCCTTAAAACTTCTTTGTAATAGGCACTGTAACAGTTTTTTTACCTTCTAAAAAATCTACTAGCACAACTCCTTTAGAGTCCCAGAAAACAGTTGCGATTACCTTCTTGACAGACCTCTCTGACTTGAATTTGATTGGGCCAGATGATCCACGTGTGGAGCCACTGTTTGGACTGCTGTTTTGTTTCAGGATCATACTGGTAGACCCATGTTTCATCTCCTGTGATAATTTGATCAAAAAAGCAGCCTTCATCTGCTTCAATTTTGAGCAAAATTGCCATTGACAATTCACTTCTGAGATTGAGCTGATTTGGGTGCAATGGTTTTGGCACCCATCACATTGAAAGCTTGCTGAGGCATAAATTGTCATGCAGAATCAAATGAGCTGAACCAACTGATATGCCTACAGTCTCAACTATCTGATAAACCATCAATCGTCCATCTTCTTTGACTAGGTTCCTAACAAAATCAATTTTTTTATTGTTTTTTGAGGTTGTTGGTCTTTCACAACCCTCATCATCTTCAACAGCTTCTCTACCATCTCGAAATCTTTCAATCCACTTGTAAACACAAGTTTTCTTTGGAGCATCATTTTTATAAACGATCTGCAGAGCTTGAATGGTTTCTTTTCCTTTCCAACCAAGCTTTACCAAAAATTTGATGTTGGTTCTTACCTCAAAATCCTTACGTTCCATGGGTTAAAAAACTACCTTGATTAAATTAGCTCTTGACAACTTCATTTACAAGCACAAAATGAGTGATAGCAATTATTCTATCACAAAGAACATGCTTTTTATGGCTAGCATGCTAAAATATGTTTTTTTGCTGGCAATCTTGTCACGAGAGAATTCCACGTATTTTTTGAATGCCCCTCATAATAAAATCTCAAAATATTCAAAAAGATGATCAGCACAGTTTTTTTTACAGTAGAAAGAGCTCTATCGAATAAATATATACATTTTGCCAAGTAGTAAAAAATCATTGTAAAATAAAAGAAAATATAAAAATGCTACAAACATATTTCTCAACCCAATAATTAATTGCAAATATGAATATTTAAATTTAGATAATTTATCATATAACAGAATAAAATATTGCAAAAATGTATGGATTAAATAAAACAGAGTTATCTGCAAGTAACTTTAAAATTAAATTGATATAATGGCAATAAACTGGTTTAAGAAATTTGAAATGAATTAATAAAACACTGAATTTAAACATTTACTGTGCAGTATTATAGTTAAAGTAAAATAAAAAAGTATTAAGCGTTAAATAAATACAGTGAAATAGATTGTTTGTTGATATTCATAGATGGATTAAATTTTTGAATGTATAACAATTTTTTCTACCAAATATTTTTCCCAATGATTTGAGAAACCTAAAATTGTGCAATTATTAAAGTCAGTTTTTTGGGTTGAATTTTCAACTTGGTGTTTTGTTACATCAGTTTCTTGTCAGAGTGTCAAATCAGTGTTGTGGTTGTTGAGTTTAACAATCAGATTTCTGTCAGTTTGTCCAATATATGAAGCCCCACAATCACAATTTAATTGACAAATGGCATTGAATTGCTGCAGATGAGGTTGTTTGTTTTTACATGTTTTTAATATATTGGTTGTGTGTATTATACTCAATTGCATGCTTGAGTCAAATTTTTGAAAAAAAAATTATTTCTTTAGAAAGTTGATTAAAAATTTCTCAAACATAGGATAATTGATGTAAACAATTTTTGATGGTTGATCAGATGCATATGATTGAGAAGTAAAATTATTATGATAATGAATTTTAAATAAAAATTGTTTTATATTTTTATTAATGAAAGATTTTGAATAATTATTACAAAGAAGACTTTCAAAAATAGTTCAGATTTCTTTGTGCTTATTTATATAGGTGTTGCAAATATTGTGAGACCTATTTAATAAAGTTTTGCTTAAGTTTGTTTAAATTGAATTGATACACAACTATTTTATTTAGAATAATCGCAAGCAAAATTCAACATTTCACTAGTTTGCAAAGTTTATTAAAAAAACTAAATGTTTTTGACAATCATCAGTCTTTATCAAAGCATTTAAAATATTTCACACAATTTAACAATTAACCATAAACGATAAATACAATCAATTAAAATATAAACAATAATTCTCTCAAGTTTATGTGTCAGTGTTATTATTAATTCAATTCAAAAGCAATGATAATTAAACAAAAACAATGTCAGAATTCACAGAGGAAAAAAGAGAAAAAATAATACGAATCACATGACTAAATTAGAATAGTTATATCAAGAAAGATGAACCATTTTCATGCGATTGTTTGTTTAATTTTGGTTGATGTTTTTTAATTATTAAAGCTTCATGAATTCTACAATCGTAATCTGATAAACATTTCTTTATAACAATAAAACAATGTATTAAACTATCTGTATCTTTTTTATTACACAAATTGCATTCACTAATATGTTCTTTTAATTTGCTTTTGACTGAAGAACCTAAATTTAAGTTTTCCTTTGCTCTTGTTAACAATGTTGACTTACTGATGTAAATCAGACCCATATCACACATGCACAAAAAGCAATAAACAACATCTGACAACAAAAGCACAGGTGTGTTAGGTTTTAAATTGAAATAGTTTCCAACTTTGCAAGTTTTATATATAGATGTTAAATGCACGGCAGAAAATTTCCTAATAATTTTTAAAATGTCTTTTGCAAATATGTGAGATTGTTTCCCCACATATAGAATTTCAACTGCTGCAGTTTCTTTTTCTTTTTTATTTGCAGGTTGCATCTGATTTAAATTTGTTTGTCTACAATTTATAAATTGGTAAAGAACTTTATCAAAAAATTAATTTGGGTATCCATTATTAAAAAACATTGTTTTTAATTTTTCTATTTCAATTTGGAAGAGTTGGTGATTGGAACAAATATTTTTGGCACGATTAGCATACAACTAATTAAGTTTGTGGGCAAATTGCTTTGAAATTCAAAAAAAGCACCCCATTATTGTAAATTATTATTATGCATTTCAAATTTCACGTCTAAAAAGGGGAAAGTGTTAGTAGACTTTTCCATCATAAATTGCAAGTTTTTATGTTATGAATTTAATCTATCTAAAAATTTTATACTATCTGCTTCATTGTTAAATATTGCGAAAATGTCATCTACATATCTAAAATAGACTTTTGGGGTGGAATTGAGTTGCTGTTGTAAAAGGCAGGTTTCCATTTCAGCTAAAGTGTTTCCATTTCATTAAAGGAGTGACAGCATAAACTTGAGAGAATTATTGTTTATATTTTAATTGATTATATTTGTTGTTTATTGTTAATTGTTAAATTGTGCTAAATGTTTTAAATGCTTTGATAAGGACTGATGATAGTCAAAAACGTTCAGCTTTTTTAATAAAATTTGCAAACTAGTGAAATGTTGGATTTTGCTTGCCATTATTTACAAATGGATTTTAAAAATTGCCTCTCTTTTTAAATTATATTTTATTTAGTATAAAATCTGTGTGAGTTGGTTTTCTATTTACAGAAATATTAACATTCTTTTTGGTTCAATGAATTAAAGTGTCCAGAAAATGTAAATTATTCTTTCAATTATTTGGTGAAGAAAATATTGTTGTGAGTGGAATTATAAATCTCAAATACCTCATCTATTTTCTTTGTGATGATCAAAAAATAAAAACAAATCATCAAGATAATGGAGAACATTAAAAAGACAATTTGAATGTGACTGAGCTTTATCTATAAACCAATTTATAAAAATTTCTGCCATGGCAGATACTAAAAGCGATCTCATTGTCATGCCATCAAGTTGTTTGTAAAATTTTTTTTTAACTGAAAACTACTGTGGTTTCAAGTCCAGTTAAGAAATTTATGAAATAGCATAACTCCTTTTATTTAATATGTATATTTTTGGAATATTTCAATCTGTTACATCATAAATCTAAATTAAATATTTTAAATTTAAATATTCATATTGGCAATTAGTTTAATGCAGTTAATGATGGAATAAGTTACAATTCTGAAACATCATAAAAAACTAAGTTTTAAAATATATTGGCATTACATTTTTTTCTAAAATTATTTTTGTTGTAAGCAAGTTTTATTAAATCAATAAATTTCAAAAATTGAAAAAACATGGGTTTTTAACTTACACAATAAGTTAACTGTAAAACTCTTTATAATTTTGAAATAATGTAAATGTATTTTTTTGCAGGAAATGAATGAAAATTTGTCTTCAGTTTCTCTTTTTAGTATAGACATTGCTCTTAATAAACTTTTAAAATTTTGGAAACATGTTTTAAAAAATGATTTAAAAACGGTAATGTAAATCTAATATTAAAAATTTTTTTTGCTTTTGTTATTTCAATTGTTTTTATTATTTTCTTACTTAAATCTTACTAAAATTTTTACTCTTAATAGAACTTTTTGATTTTTTTTCATTTTTTTATTTTATCTCTATATTTATCCTCCTGACTTGCAGGAAAGCAATGCATAGGTTGAATCTGTCTGTCTGTCTGTCTGTCGAAGCAATTATCCCGACCTGCTTCTGGAGATACCAAGATATTGCTGTTTGGTTAATAGAATAATACTTGCAATTTAATAGATATATGCTTGTAATTTAAAACTTCTTGAAGCAGAGGAAAGTGCTGTATAGTGTCTTTTCCAAGGACACAACAGAATGGCACAGTGGGTTTTAAACTAAGACCATGTTGATCATAAGCACAGCATTCTAACCACTTAACCACACTGCTGACATTGAATAGTTTGAACACAAAAGCTATTTTTTCATATTTTTTAGTTATTACATATTTCAATGAAAATATAAAGAATAAAACCAAGCTACTTTTGATTTGTGATTACAAAGTTAATTTTGTTTTTTCAATTCTTTTTTTAGTTAAAGTTTTGTTAAAATCATTTTTAAATAAAATATTTACTTTGTTAAAAAAACTTATTATATCAGTGATATAATTTTTCTGGATGACCATTTTACAACAATTGCTTGTGAGATGTATCTCAATTCAAGTTTTTCATTTTAGCACATGATTATCAGTCTATAACTTATTAAAAAAATTTTTTTATATTTTTTAAAATCTAACTTAAAATCAATTTTGACTATTTTCAAGTCATTTCCAGTTTAATCTTATTCAAGTAGAATCAGTTTGTTAGTTATGCTTAAAGATATATTTTTATTATTATTAGAGGTTAAATAAAATAAAATAGATTATTTCTTAGAAATATATCATATATTATTTGAGATTAAATAGAATCATATAGAATTTTAATTTGATAAGATTTAACTGAAGATGACTTGTGTAGTGGTTACAGGCTTATGTTCAAGTTTAATTACAGCAGTTTCAAAGTCAAAAGGTTTACCACTAACTTTAATTTATTTACAGTACATTTATTCAAATAGAAATAAAAACAAAACAAAATTTCAAATAATCAACTACAATATTAGAGACAATTTGATATAGCATAATCATAACAGAAGTTTAACTTATCTAACCAATGTCTGCTGGAGAGTAACTCTATATATTATAACTCTATATATTTTGTGAGTAAAGCCACATTGCTGTATACAAGTGGGAATTACCACATCGTCATATGATATGAAACGGCAGGATGTGAAATTTGAAAAATGCATAAAAATACTGTAGAGCATGTAAAAGTTAAAATTCAGGTGCTACAATAGTTAATCAAATGACACTTGATCAAAACGACACTTAATTGAATGACATTCATTTGAAACAACTCTTGATTGAAATGACACTTGATCAAAACAACATTTGACTGAAATGACAGTTGATCGAAATGACATTTGATCAAAATGAAGCTTGATTGAAACAACATTTGAATGAAAAAACACTTGATCAAAATGACACTTGATTAAAAAAAAAGATTTATTTTTGTATGTTTCTGTGATTAAACAATCTCTTTGTTGCTGTTAGATTCATAAAAAGCAGAGACAATCAGTAAGAAGGCAGTTTGTTTTTATTTTTTATAATTTTTTGTCAATGTCAAAGTCAGGGTTTTTTAACAAAGTCCCTGAACAAAGTATTTTTAAGGGGGCACAAGTAGATATCTTGTCATGGTTATGTTTTGTTAGATGCCTAATGCTGCAATTTTCTTGCATTCTTTTTACATTGTAGTCAGTTACTTAGGGGGCATTGTGTCATGGTCTTTGCAGAAATCTGAGACAGATTACTATGTTTTTGGGACAAAAAATTAACAAAACTGGGACAGGTTTAAAGTGAAGATATTTTTTTTAGAGATCATTAAGTTTTTGGGACAAAAATTTACAAAACTGGGTCAGATTCAAAGTTGTAAATTTTCTATTTCATTATTTGATCAAGTGTTATTTTGATTAAATGTTGTTTTGATCAAGTGTTATTTTAATGAAATGTTTGGTCAACTGTTGGGTCATGTAAAATTCAATATTTTAAACAAAATTTTATAACTTCGATAATAACTAAAGTTGTATTTTATAAATGTTCAAACAAACCCAGGCTGAACATTAAAAACCCAGATAAATACGATTTATTTACTATGGCATGATAATGCATTAGGAGACACCAATTACATGCTTTCATTATTATTTACTTAACATCAATCTAAGCACTATTTTTTTTTTGGTATCAACTATTTCATAAAGTGTCATTTTTTCCTTTTTTTCAATTTGCTTAATCTGTCTGTCTATGTGTATGTCTGTGTATTTATGGTTCCATTTTTTGTCTTTTTTGTCTTTTTAAATATTAATATTTAGTTTGAATTAGGTAACACAGCCATGCTTCTTATTTTTTCTCTTTCTCAACTCTCTCTATACTTTCTGCATGTTTAACGTTCATTGTTGTGTCGCGTTTCCTTTTCATGCTTCATTGTACTGTACATTGCATATACTTAATAATGTTACTAAGCATGAATAAAATATCATCATTATAATCATTTTTATCATCATTGTATTACCTTTTAACTATTCTATCCTCTATAGCTTTGATTAACTTCTTGCTTGGTTTCCATTTTCTAGACGTTTTTACTGTTTTCACTATATGTTATTTAGCAAGTAGTCTATTTTTCATGGTTTCTGTTTTTAAAGAATTTTTTGGCCTTGTTTTGACACAGTTCATGTTAGAAAATATTTTTTCTACAGCTGCAGAAGAATGAGACAGCACAGTCAAACAATTGAAAAACTTTAAGAGCAGCAAAAATTTAGCATTATCTAATCCATCTTTTACTGTGCCTAATTTATTTCAGTATTTAGAAATAGATTGGTAGCTTAATAATAGACTCTTTCAAGACAATTGAAAAGATTGCCACGAATCATCAAGAATATCCAGTTCTTCTTTTACCTGAGAAGGGAAATGCACAGCTAATGATGCAATTGGTTTGGGTGATTATTTGAGATCAAAAACAGTACCTGGATTCAAGATTTTAAGCTTGCTAATAACTCCCTCTTTAGTAAGTGGGAATCTTTTTTTAATTTGAAGACACAATTCTACAAGAAACTTTAAATTCTTAAATTTTTGCTTATAGCATTCACAAATGAATCATTTATCATATGTGCCATTGCTCATCTTTTAAGAAAAATGTTGTCAATGTGTTTGTAATAGTTACTATTGCAGGGATTGATTTTAAAAGTATTTTTTTCTGCAATACTTTCTTTCCTGATAAAACTACTTAGTATAGATTTGTATTCTACTGTCATATAAAAATAGAGCATGTGCAAGTGAAAATGCTCCAACTAAAATTCCAAATTTAGCATTGTTATTTTCTTTATGATGTATTGGAGAAATAACAACTGTGTTTAGTACCATGCTTCACTAATACATCATAAATTCTTTTTGCTCCATCAACTATATCTGTTTTCACTTCACTTTAAAATATGGAACCAAAGCACCATACTGAATTAATAAAGTGGTGATGAAATTTTCTTGTAAAAACCACCTAGTCTTAGATAATTTTGGCATTTTGAGGTGTTTCATCTTAAAATCATCTTGAATTGATGTAAAATCTCTGAGGCATTTAGTGCTATGAGAAAAATAGACAGATGCATTCTTTATCAAACCATACAAATATATGGGTAGAGCATTTATGGTGTGATTTGCACAGAGGGTAAATGAATGGCATGTACTTCCCAAATAAAACCAAAGAAACATCATTTCTCAACAATTTCTAAAACCCACTTTTACCAATTTTATTGTCAAACAGTTATCACTTTTAAAAGCTATAGTATTTTTAAGGGGAATGCTTTTGTCCATTAGCAAATTCTTGACCTGTAAAGGTTTTTAGCAATTTCACTTTTAACCTTAACTATATCAAGAAGAGCATTTACAACATCTTGTTTTTCTTTATCAAAGTATCCAACTATTACTGCCAAAATTTGGCTCATTGCTATATCCATGCTTTCATCTGGCATAATAAAAAATTTTTTTTGGACAAATATTTGTTATTCTTGTTATCTTGTCAAATGCAATGCCATCAAGAGTTTAGTTTTTTAAGAGCTAATGTACTTGCAATTTTGCTATCTGAAAATGCTCTTGCACATACTTTTGTTAAATTGTCAAATTGGGCAAATAGAACAATATTCAAAGAAAAGTATTCAGCAATTAACAGCTTGGCTCTTGCTGCCTTGTAACTGTCTGATGATGACAATGATGGTTTACAAAAAAACTGAATGTTTTTAACTTTTGATTTGGCAACTACTAAATTGTTACAGTGCCTTCCATCTGTCTATCCTTTAGGACCATGCTTCTATTAGCATTTTTGAGAGTGGTCTCACAACATTTGCAAAAACTGTCATCTTTGTTATTATTGTCTCTCTGCACTTTATGATGAACTACTGCACTTTATGATTAAACATAAATGTTAAGTCACAAAATAAACAAGTAATTTTGACTTTCTCTAGTCAAAGATAACAAAACTAAGCCCACAAATCACTTGCTAATAACCAATAACAGCAATTAAATGGCAGTGTAGTACAGTATCAGTTTAAATCTACTAAAGCATTTTTCATAGAAACCAAAAAATGCTTAGTATTATTATGCAAAATACAAATAAGCAATTTAAAAAACACTCAATACATCATTTACAGCATCACAAGTTCACAACTCACAAAGCATACTAATTTAACTACTACCTTGGTCACTTCTCACTTTCTCCCAGCCTACTGACTACTGGCCTACTGCGGCACTGATCCTCACTCATGCTGCTGAAAACAAGTAAGTAGATCACTCAAATTATGTGACTCGTAAACAGTTGCAATTGCATTTTTTGTGAATTAATATTGTTGTAAGTATTGGTAGAATATTATTAAGGAGTAGTAAGTATATTTCTAAATGTTAAGTCATAAAAGTTATGAAAAACCCAGATTATGTTCTATTATTCAAATAAAAACCCACAACTCAGCTTTAATCTGAAAAACCCAGATCTGGGTAAAAAAAAACAAAAGTGGCAGCCCTGATATACAACTATAGTCAAAATAGATTTTAAATTAATAAGAAATTTTTTGATAATTTGTCAACTGATTTTCAAGTGCTAAAATAAAAAACTTGAATTAATTAAAGTATGATTGAATATTAATTAATGTGTTGAAAATAACAATGTAAGAACTGTTTTGCTGTTAGTTCATTAATGTATCTTTTACTTTTAGTAGTTTTTTTTCAAGCCACTGCAGATCATTTTGCTTTTGATATCTCCATTTGATGCATGTATCTCTTTCTCAAACAAAATTATCAATTTATTATTTTTTCATACTATTTTTTTAATCTTTTTTGTCTCGTATTTTCATTTTCAAGTCAGCAGTGTGTTCATGCTGTTAGAAGCTGTTAGAGGGCCTTGATTTTAATCAACATGATCTTGGTTCAAAACCTACTTGCACCATTCTGTTGTGCATGGAAAAATCACTTTATGGCACTTTCACTTTTTGGAGGTCTTGGCAAGCAGTTCTGAATTTTAGTCATATCTCTAAAAAACTAGAAAAGAAAATAAAAAATTTAGCCAAACTGCAATATTTTGGCATCTTTGAAACCAGGTCAGGGTAATTGCTTGCCCTATGTATTAGCATCTCTGTCACTTTCTTGCAAGTCAAAAGAATAACTATAGAGATTTAAATAAAATGGAAAAAATGTGTGGATCTCATATTCAGAAATACCTTTTATTTACATATCACCTCAGTAACTTTATTTTATCAATTTCAACCAGCTAGAACTATTATACAGCTAATGCTCTTGCTCTTTATTACTTTTCACTGTTATTCATTTTTTTGTCTTGGTCACCTCCATTCTTTGCTACAACACATTAAAATTCTTCAATTAGGCAGACAAGAATCAGTCCAAAACTTGTTAAAATTTACTTTATTTTAATTTAATATCGATTTTGAAATAAATTCTATTTGAATAAGATTTAACTGAAGATAACTCTATGTCAAAATCAATATTAAATTAAATTAAAGTAAATTTTAACAAGTTTTGGACTGATTCTTGTCTGCCTAATTAAAGAATTTTAATTGAGATGCGTTTCAGATGAATTGTTCTGGAATCATCATTCAGTGGGGTTGAACTGATCCACCGAGTTTTTAACAAAT
The DNA here is from genome assembly GCA_963680785.1 of Diplosoma virens. Taxonomy (NCBI): domain Eukaryota; kingdom Metazoa; phylum Chordata; class Ascidiacea; order Aplousobranchia; family Didemnidae; genus Diplosoma; species Diplosoma virens. Next base: position 6,682,645 of record OY796894.1, on the reverse strand, counting down.
TAAGCCACAAAATATTAATACATTTCTTCTGTTCATTTATTCATATATGCACCATTTTATTTTGAATGATGTTTATCTCTCTTTTTTCAGTTTCTTTTTTCATCCCTTTTTTTTAGTTTTCATCTCTTTTTTTCATGAAGTTTTTTTCTCTGTGAATAGTTCATTTAATGTGTGAATTGAATTATTTATTTTGAAAAATTTGTCTCATTTATTATATGTTGGCTCACTAAAATTAATAACTTTAAAATTTTTTTGGGGTTTAGCTAAGTCATAAAACTTACATAACATTAGCTTATGTTTACTTAGCAGTCTTTTTAATGAGTTTTATAGGTTAAGTTAAAGTCATAATCTCTGAAAAATTTTTTTATCAAATTTCACATGCAAAAAACTTATTTCTGGCTTTTTGTTAATATGTTGTTTCTGCTCTGTCTACCAAATATTTTGAAGTCTATTAGTTAGGATTAAGGCTGCAACTTCACAGCATCACTCTTAAAACTCCTACTGCTCTTTATGAGTTCTAAATCAGCAATATTAGTTTTACAATTTTTAAATATTTAACCATCTTTGCACCTCTTCTGGAGACTTTTCATCCTTTCCATCCCAGAGTGCACAATTTTTAGTTAAAAACTATTCACCAATTTAAAATTTCTAAAAATGAAGTATTATCCTCATAACATGCAATTAAAATGTAACATTATGTGTGTTTTTTATAAAACATTTTTAACAATCATAATTGGTAATTCATGAAATTATTTTTTTGAATGCATGTTGAAGTTTTTCATGCATTAATGGTTATGCAGAAAAACGCTTTTTAGCAATGTTTGTAATCATAAATCATTAATGTATGGGATCAGCTAACATTTTTATAGAACTGTGGAAAAAAAAATACAATAATACTTTTTAAAAGTGATGCTATGGCAACTTATAACCAAAGACAAAATTAACAAAAATAAAGTAAAAAGAAAAAGTTGTAGTACAAGTACTACATTTTATTATTCAAAATATTTATAATTTTGATTTTTATTTATAGACAATTAAAGAAAAAATTGGTGATTATTTCATTTATTACATTGAAAGATATTTTCGTTCTATCAGTGAAAATAACAAGTATGCAAAATCAGATTTTCTTTTTACAGATTGTGTATAAATACTTCTAATTATAATTTTTATTTCCTATAATTGTGTATGAGTTGTTTTCAACAATATCATTTATTGGAAATGGTAATATTAAGCAGCTGCTTGCTTTAATTAGAATTGCTTTTAAATATACTGTCACTTAGTAAAATTATGCAGTTGCAACTTAATTATTGTCTTCAACAGTGAGCAGATTAATCCAAATGAAGTATTGGAATGGATAGAATCATTATTAAATTTGATTAAGTGTGACAATTCTCCTGTTTCAATGCAAAAAAAATTGCAATATCGTTGTTTTATTAAGCATATACTCGTATGTTTGATTGTGCAATTCATTTAACTTCCAAATTAACACTGGTAAGATTTTGATTGATTTTTTGTGATTTAAATGTTTCACTGCAAGAGTAAAGTAGTTGGCTTTTTTACAAAAGTTTTGTTTTTGCCAAAATGGTTTTACAAAAAAAAAAAGAAATTGGAAAGTCTAAAGGTGCTTGGTTTACATTGTATGAAAGGTTTTGCTTGAATTATGCAAATAATATTTGAATGTTTAAGAAGTTGTTTTCAGGCTTACACTACAGATGTGAAAAAAAAAATTTGTGAACTTATTCAAAATATTGAATCATTTCCTGCTGTTCTTATTAACACTTCAAATTTTGTGTTGACTCAGGAAGAAGTACAAGTATGAGATATTTTTAAGTAGTTTTTTGAAGTTTGAATAATATTTGGATTTTTATTTATTTTTTTGACATTTAGGACAGTGGTAGGAACATAATACATAGAATTACTATTAAACATTTAATTAGAACTTAATTTTTGAAAGCTTTTTTAACTGCTTGTCAAGTTGACTAATCTGATGAAATAGAAAAAAGTGCCTTTTTTAAGTGAAAAAATTGGAAGATTTTTTACAATTAAACTGCAAGCCTATGAAATAGTTATGTTTGCTACTTTGAAATAGTAAATTTATGTTTATTATTAATGACCAACTATAAAAGTAATTTATTTTATGGACATAAAGGTAATCTTAGATTTTTAGCAAACAGTAAATATTTGACTACAACTACTTTGTCATTTAACCATTCAACAACTTACTTTGTTTTTAAGTTTTGGAATGATTTGTCTTCAATCAAGTGGTCTGATAAAGCTTTAGACAAAAGTTGGAAAGATAACTGCCAAGGAGAAATAGCTAATGCTTTGAAGAAAGTATGTAACAATTATTTTTTAAAAATTTTAAAGCTATTTCATTGCAAATCAATTATTACTTATTTTTTTGTAAATTATAAATAACATGAGGTATTTAGGAATATTATAGAAACCAAACATTTTTTCTTGTTTTTTTTTTATATAATTAAATAAAGCAATTAATAAACTCGAGTCTGGTGCTTCTCATTTTAAGCAGTTTGGTTTCTATAATTATTTTTTTGTATAGACAAACTTTTTATTAACAGATCAGCAAAAATTGTCTTAGTTTTTGCATCAAGTGGCATAGCATTAAAAGTATTTAACTGTAAGTAATTAACTTTTCATAGCTTTTCTTAAAATATGTACAGTATTTACTACAAGCAGAATAAAACTCTTTTTCAATTTCAGAATTCTCTCACCCTCTAGGTTTGATTGATTCTAACCATAGCAATCATAAACTTCTTTCAAGCCATCCCCTGAGTTTTTGACATGCCCATTAAATTCTTTTGTGATTATGCACTCTCCATTTCTTGCCATTACTTATGCACTCAATTTGTTGTACAAATGATCCCTATTTGTTCTCTTTCCACTCTGTGAGAAATGCACAGAACTAATAGACAAAATCTTTTCTTTTAGCAAACTTTTGAATGCTATTATCCTTGCACTTACTTGTTTCAACTCCACAACAACATCCACCAAGTTTTTTCACTATCAATGTCCCTTCTCCCTGTCTTACAAAGTGCTTTGCAATAAATATTATATGCAAACCTTCCTTCCTTTAAAAATTTTTTTTTATTTTTGTATTTTACCTCTTGCAAAGCAATAATATCTACCCTTCTTCTAATAGTTTCCACTACTTCTACTCCACAACCCATCAATGTACCTACATTGATAGTTGCCAGTCTAAACTTTGCCTGTGTTTTTTAGGTAGCTGCATCAAATTATCTGGTCTTTTGAAAGGTTTTCTCAGACACTGCAATTCTACTAGCCTTACTTTCCAACAGGCTAGGCTTCTTTCTAGTAGCTTTATTTGTCCTTGATACCCAGGGGGCAATGTCAAGAAAAAAACTTGTTTTCTTTGTTAAACTAGCAGTAATTTTACATCTGGATGCCTTTCCAGATGCCAAACTTCCTCCTTTTACAGACAGGCTTTGGATCATCCAAGATGGAGTTAATTGATCTTGTTTTATGACTTTTTTTCTTGTTTTTTTTTTATATAATTAAATAAAGCAATTAATAATTATTTTTCAATTTCCTAATTATTTTATTCTAGAAATGGAAAGCAAAAGCTAATGACTTGGTTAATTTTTATGTAAACAAGTTTGAAAAGGTGTTCACAAATGAATTGGTGAAGGATTGCTTTGCTGATACCTTATTGCAAATAGTTGAAGATGATATGGTAAACAGGGGTGTTTGTTTTTATATTGCATTACGCTTTATCAAATATTAAATACGCTAAAAAATTTATAATATATAGACTTGATTGGCAGTACAAAACTTTAAGATAGATTTGAAAAGCATATTCATTTCTCAAAGACTTTTCATCTGACACTCATTGAAAGGAATCTTCAGAATGAACTGAGAGCAATCTGATCATGCTTATATAGACATGGAGAATGAGTCTGATTGGTTAAAAAAGGCAGCCAATCAAAAATTTATCCCTATAAAGCAAAAAATCAATCTTAGGTTACACTGGTTCTCTGAGCTTTGTCTATCTACTCTAGCAGCAGGCTTCAGGCTGAGCTCAACAAAATTTGATCTATCTTGCTTGCTAATGATTGCCCTAACCATATTATTACATCCACATTTTTAAAGAAGATCCAACAATTCAACTAGTCATCTCAACATGGTTTCAAGAAATGCCTGGTTTATCTCCATCTTTCATGGGTGGGAAATGTTTCAACCAAATTTAAAAAACAAATTACTGCAGCCATTCAGCGTTGCTACTTTGCTGTTGAAACACATGTTGTTTTTACAACCAGGCCTATTCTTTCCATAACCAAGAAGGATGTATTACCTGCCCATCACCACAATAATATTGTTTATCAATTTGTGTGCCACTGTGATAGTCTGTACATAGAATATATATTCAAAAGGTTGCAAGAACGCATTAAGCAACATTTTTCCGGCTGTTTTATTGTGTGTTTTTCAAAATGGTGCAATTCAAGTTTGTTTTTTTTTTATAGATATTATATTGCTGCAATTTAAATAACTGGTCAAAATAGTTTTAGGTAAAACTAGGTAGTTTACTTAATTCAATATTGTTAGCAATGACAGTTTATATGCCAGTGTTCTGCAACTGTTTTTCACTCAAGGCACATTTTCATAATTTTAATAATTTTATGCACACATGAATAAAAAAAAAAATTAATCAATAGAAAGTAAATGATAAGAATTTCTTAAACAATTCTAATACAAGTAAGAGAGCTATAATATTTGTAAAAAAAAACCATTAAAACGTGTTGTTATTAGTTTCAGTTTCTTTTTGAATCAAAAATTAAATGGAATATTGTTTCCATTTGAAAGAAACTTAAGTTGCAATAAGTTTATAGTGAAACTTTTCAATGGCATTTTTGAAAACTATTTAATTCCAATATATATGCTTTACATGCTAATTTTTATGAGGTAATTGCAGTTGTTTTATTGAGCACAGTCACTGTAGATCTCAATGTTTAAAAGACCAACCCAAAGTTCTCCATCAACTACTGTTTAACGAGATCCTTTATCCTTTTTGGTCAATAAAAAAGTTGAAAATTTTTTTGGCACAAATAAGTAGTTTAATAGCATTCTTTGCTTGGACTCTTCCAACATTCTGTTGAAGAATTGTGGTTTAGCCATAGACTTTTACAATATATGCTGCTGCTCAAGTTCTTTGGTTGAATAACATGCACTTTAGTTTGCAATGGTTTGCAGTGTTTTTTATTTAAGTTAAAAGTATGGCATAAATCAAATAAAAAAACACAACATTTAGAAGACCAACACGAATTAAAACTAAACTTATCCAAATCCAAGTCATTCAAATTACATTAATAAAAAACAAATAAAATATTAGCTTACCAAAAGATTTTTGAACCAGCAAATAACAACAATATATATGTAATCCAAATGGTGAAGAAGACCAAACAAATTGGCATGATTCAATTTATAGTAATCTTTCAGTATTTCCAAAATATATCAAATAAAACAAAATAAACATTGTAAAGAAACAAACACAAACAAGGAATACAATAAACACAAATACAAGAAAAATTTAACAGTCTCAGATTTTTTTGCAATGTTTAAGCAAAGACAACTTTTGCATTGACATTTTAGCATTACAGCAAAATTATTTCAAACACTGAAGGCAGTATTTTTAAATGCCAGGTGCTTTCCTATAGTGAAAGTATGATTTCCTTGTCTTTCCAAAAACACTAATAATGTTTATGGGGAGTGTAGCTAGAGTTTGATTCAACAAATCATATAGATCAGGATTTTCCAACTTTTTTTTTATTACTGTATATAGCCACATTTTTCAATTTAAAAAATTAATTACCCCCTTCTTAATTACAAAATAATCAGTGGTATTGCTTGCCTGTCTGGTGCTGCAGTGCCAACACTTGGCTCATTATTAAGCCTATCAATGATGCTTTGTGCATTGTGACTGGATGCCTGCACCCTACACCAATAGACAACTTATTTGTCTTAGTAGGTATGGTTTATCTTCCAACTGAGTTTTTCCATGAATGAGCTATGCTATCTCTCACTTGTTGAGCACAAGGGCCTGAACAAATACTTAAAGAAAGGCTCTTTTCCTCCCTTTTAAAAGACATCAACAGCTCAAATCAAGACACCCGTTTGTGCCTGCTGCACTGAAACTTTTAAAGAACTTTTCTAAAACCAGTGTGACATGTTAGGCAGAAACTAAATGGAATACAAAATGGAAAAGTAATACCTCCCACCTATGTACTTTTATCCCTGACACCAACCTTAACCATTGGAAATGTATCTACTCAGACCATCCTGGGTCAGACTTAATTGCTTCTGCATTGGCATTAGTTTATTCTGTTTGACAGTGCACAGATGGGTATGGCTGCAACAGTAGCCTGTAAGTGTGGTGGAGAGGAGTGACCACATCTAAAATCCTTCCCCTTTTTTCATCATCAACATCCTGCCCCATTTCCCATTATCAAAGCAGCAGGCTTGGTCTAGAATCAACAAGTTGATGAGGAGACAGTGGCCTGGCTGAACAATACTTACCATAACATTTGAAGAGTCTTTTGGAATAAAATATCTAACCCATAAAAAGAAGTGGTATTTATTGTATAAATACTATACAAATAATTTAAAATATTTTGTTTATGTTGTTTTTCAATGAGGCTCTTGAGAATGATGCTTTGCTGGAAAATGTTTTATGTTAAATATTGGAATGTTTTTTATGCATTTAGTTTGATCTTTCTATAATAGTTTTTTAGAAAAGTTAATTGTTATGCTGATAATTTATTACTTCTGTTGAGAATGATTGGTCTAGCAGTTGTAAAACTTAAGTTTCAAAAATGTAAAAGTTTTCTCTGTAACAAAAGTATGTTCAGATTACATTTATGCTGTCAAACACTTTGCATTGTCTTGCAGCACACCAGTTGCAAAGCACTGCTGTATGCTACAGCCAAACTACATATTTATACAACCTTTTATATTAATTTTACTGAATGCCAAACTCTATATAATTTATGCTTTATTTAGAAATGCATATGTTTACAACACAAAAAAAATTGTTCATTCAATACCACTATTTTAGTTAAACATGTTGCAAGACATACATGCAACAATAGCATAATAGTTTCTAGAATAGAATGCACCTACTATACCCAAGACTATACTTTTTAAATTAATTTTATTATTTGATAAGCTTTTTAGTTTTTGAGTGACATTGCAAAGTTATTTGTTGTTGCTGATTTTGTTCAATTCCATTGTTATTTGTTTTGTTTTCAAATATTTTTACAAGTAAATTTACAAATCTTTTGCTATTTTTTCATTAATGAAAATTTTTGTTTTTAAGGAGGAAGTAGGTTTTACTTGTTTTAAAAGCCATTTGCAAACTTAAAATTTAAAGCTATTGTAAATTTAGTCATTCTGCTTGCTTCCAACTTACTTGTAAAATTAAACAGATTTTTTATTTTTTTCCCACTAACTTCACAGACATTATTCAAATATTATGGCAATGCAGTGCTGAATTTTAACCTCAGATTGAAGTCCTAGTGCAGATATGCTATCTATAGTTTTCCACTCTTTTATCTACACAACAAATCAGAACTGAGTTAATGTTACAATGCATGCCTTTACCTCATTGTCAGTGGTTCAAACAGTGATTTTATTTTTCTAATTATCAATAAATTTTCACTCTTTATGCAAAGTACAAGTTTGGCATTCTGCTGAATACATTATTTATTGGGCCCCATACATCAATTAGGTTCAAAAATACTCTTTTTATAATTATTGATGACAGTAGCTGACTTAATAACATCAGTACCAGCATCTCACCCAGATAGTACAAGAGACAAATAGCAGAGATGAACACCACAAACTTGTGACATGCTTCTATGTAATAAGAAAGTATTATAAAAGGTTTATTTGAATATTGTTTTTGCAGCTTAATCTTTATATTTTTGATTTAAAAAATCTTCATTGATAAAGGATTTATTTGTTCTTAACTTGCTATTATCTTTTTAAGAAATATATACAGTAAACTTTGGTTAATTCAGATTCAGATAATGTGGAATTTTGCTTAACTTGGATAAAACTAAAAGTACAAATGAATGATTTCCTAACTAAAAGTACAAATGATTTCCTACTATAATTCTTTATAAACAGCTTTGGATTATCTGGATCTTTGCCTAATTTGAATGATTTTGTCTGTCAAATCAAATCCAAATTAACTGAGGTTTACTGTAATAGATGTTAAAATTTATGACAAATAAAACAATTTTTTTTAGAAAATAAATTAAATAAAATTATTTAGAGAGATTTATTAAATTGATGTTTAAAAACTTGAACAGAACAATAAAAAAGAAAGGAAACAATTACTTTCAACCAGCAAAATGTTTAAGAAAAAATTTTGGGAAAAATTTAAGACTAAATGGAATGCCATAAATGTCAACACAGAAACAAAATGTTTAACTGGAAGAGTTTTTTTAAATTTTTTGAATCAATGGCCTCCAGCTGCTGAATTTCTTCAAATTTTATGTAAAATTAGTAATATCTTAGTTTTATAAAACAAACAATATCATATCTATGAATTAATGTTATAATTTTTACTTTGTTAAAAAATAAAGTTATAAATTCAAGTTTTTTTTTTACTTTTATAATTGATTTTTGCCTTTACTTAATGTTTCTTAAACTATAAGTTGAAACAAAATTATGATTTGCAAAGATCTTATAAAAATTTAATGCTACTTTTGTCTCTAATTTGATTTTAACTGTGCTAAAACAGCTTTATATTTAACTAAACTGTATTTTTGTGGATTAAAATCCCTTAATTGTTTTTATATGATTAACTTTCAAAAAAATGTGCCTTTTCTATTCTAGATTTTTAGATTTTTTTTCCATCACATTGCTTTAGCTTTCTGGGTTGCAAAAGATATTGTTACATTGAAATGTTTTGAACAATGCCTTCTTATTTATAAAAAATCATTTTATAAACATATTTTTACTTTATCAATCAGAAGCAGTAGTTAATGGCAAAATACTTAATCTTTGATTTTGATAATCTTGCTTTTTGTTTGGGGAATTCTGCAATCTTCCACTGCATTCTCTGTTTCTCTTTACAAGACCCTATTAAAAAAACCTAGATATAACATGGTCAAGAATATCTGGATAATTCCTTATCTTCTCCAGCTTGTTTTTACCAAAATTGTTTTTTTTTTGCTGCTTCTGTCTTGTGATAAAATCTTGGTTATTACTTTAGCACACACTTTAGATCATGCAGCAAGATGGCTTAAACTGATTTTTTGTTTAAGCTGTGCTCATGTCTTATCATTCAAACTGTTAATGTGTGTGATAAAACAAAAATTGCTTGACTCTAAGATGATTTCAATATATTTTTATGGTGGAAAGTCATCCTGACTTGAAGTTATCCATTATTTCCTTATGGTTACTATTAAAATGTTTTTGCCATTCTAAAACTCATGTTTTTGCTATCACTCTTGCCATAAATTTTTAAAAAAAAGTTAGTTAGCACTCACCTTAAACTTTTTCTCAGTTTCAACAAAATCTTCTAATTTTTTCAGGTGTTAACAACAGTTACATAACAACCATTGGCAAAAAAATTCTTGACAAACGTAACTAAGGCAATTTTACAATGAAGTTTAAAGCCAAAGAAGAAAATGGCTGAGCTTAAAAATATTGATACACTACAAAACTAAGGATTGGTTGCATTGAGAAGTGGCTTGCTTATTGGCATTGAGCTAAGAGCAATTTTGTGAATGTACAGTATTTATTCAAGTATAACGTGCACTCATGTATAATATGCACTGAGCTTTTTGTTGGCAGTTTTGGCACAAAATGTTGCATATTATACTTGAATAAATATGTCATATTTATTCAAGTATTGTGCACTCATGTAGTACCGCATGTAATGCACACTCATTTAGTAACTCAATAACGTGCACTCATGTATAACATGCACTGAGCTTTTCATTGGCACTTTTGGTACAAAATATTGCATGTTATACTCCAATAAATACGGTACGTAAAATAAAAGTAGACAAAAATTTTACATCTAATTCTTGCATTAAAAGGCTAAACATCCAATCCATCTAGTGCTAGACAATATTGTGCAACAATATTAGAAACTTACCAAAACCTATTAAACAGAAAATAAAGTTGTTGAGATATTTTTTAACCTTGATTATTTCACTTTTTATAATGTATTGCAGTCATTCTTCAATCAAAGATTTGTACTCGTCGTCATTATCATCATTTGAAGGGCATCCACTTCAGGTCAGACACAAGCAGAACTGGGGCCGAGGGTTTATCTTTTTACTACCCCAGACTGCTGCACTGCCTGAATCAGATGCTGGCAGTGGTGTTATTAAGCCAGCATCGAGTTTCGTCATCCAAACCCGTCAGACCTCATGCTCCATGTGGTGCCCAATATATAGGGCACGCTGTTAGAACATGGTCTGCGGTTTGGTCAGAGGCGCCAGACTTGCAATTTGGTGAAGGAGCAAGACCCCATTTGTGCACAGATGAATGGAATCGCCCAACACCAGTCCACAGGTGGTTGAGCTTAACCCAAGCTGCTCAGGGTAAGCCCATCCCAACAGGCCTGGCACCAGTTTCGGGCACAAAAACACGAAGCCTGAAAGCAGTTTCACAGTACTCCATGTTCCATTTATGATTTGTCCATTCAGAAGTGCGGATGCCAAGATTGGCAAGATTGTCCAAAAGATTCCATGCAGCTGGCACAAATGGGCGTCTGGATCTTAGTCTGACTTGGTGAGTATCGGAGGACCCACTTAAGAGACCATACAAGATATGATCAGGATCCAGAGATCCATGGTTAGCCAAGGAGAGTGTCGCTCCCATTCGGCAAAGCTCAGCTGGCTGGATGCCTGAGAGTACAGGTAGGTGGTCCATTGGAGTGGGATGCAGGCATCCAGTAACTATGTGCAAGGCATCATTCAAGATACTGTCAATGAGACAAGTGTGAGCACTGCAACACCAGACTGCTGCACAGTACTCAGCTGTTGAGTAGACTAGAGATAAGGTGGCTATGCATAGTGTTTTAGCACCAGCACCCAATTCTGAGCCCACAAGTTGCCTCAACAGTGTGACGCGCGAGGATAGTTTTTTGTGCAATGCCACTAAATGGTGGCAAAATGTGAGCGATCTGTCCAGTTTTACCCCAAGATAAGTAGGGGTTGGACAGAACGGTAAAAGTTTACCATTGTTGTTAACCTTTAGCTCACGTTTGGCCTCTTGGTTGTTTAAATGAAAGACTGTCGTCACCGTCATAGTGTGACTGAGCTTCAACCTTCAAGTCTGGAGATACACTGAAAGTGTAGACATGTCTTGGCTTAAAGTCCCCTCCAAGTCCTTCCAGTTTCCAGAAGAGTGCAACAATGCTAAGTCATCAGCATAACCAAACTTTCTGGAAATCATGGAAGGAAGATCGTATGTATAGATGTTAAATAGGAGGGGAGCCAAGACCGATCCCTGAGGAATGCCGTTTTCAAGACGGCATAGCCTGCTTTGCTTGCTGTCACTGTTGGTAAGGGTGAAACTTCGATTTCGGACAAGCTCCACAATCATTTTGACCATGTGCTTATCTGGAAGTAGTCTCAGTACCTTGCAGGTAAGGCCACGGTGCCAGACAGTGTCATAAGCAGCTGTCAGATCGACAAATATGGCACTGGCCTTCTTAGTCTCAAAAGAATCCTCAATGTTCTGGGTTAGCAGAACAACTTGTTCTACAGTTGACTTCCCGCGTCAGAACCCAGCCTGCTCTTTAGGGAGCAGTGGATCAATTAATGGTTCAATGTGAGCATAGATAAGCCTCTCAAGCATCTTGTAGGGGACACAGAGTAGAGATATCAGTCAATAACTCTTTCGGTCACCCACAGGCTTTGTTGGTTTGGAGATCGCGACCACAAGCGCTCTTCTCCAGATCTTGGGAATTTTGAGTCAGCACAAACAGGAAAAAAGGAAATCAAATAACCAGGACTTCAAAGCAGCTCCAGCATGGAGTATAAGCTCTGAGAAGATGGAATCAGGTCCCGGAGCTTTACCTGGTTTTAAATGTTGAAGGGCAGCAGCAAATTCTCTCTGTGAAAAATTGCCAGAGATACTTACTGCGTCTGGTGTTGTGGCCCTCCAAAGGTCAGACACTTCTTGAAAGACAAGTCGAGATGACTTGCGATCAACAGCCTCGTATTTCCCATTTCTAATCAGCTGAGATGCAACAACATCGGCTGAAACAGGACAGTGACGAGGAGAGTGTCATGACCTACCAGTAAGGTTGTTCAAAATACTCCACACTTTTCCACAAGAGTGTGAGAAGTCAATGCTCCAAACTGCCTTGGACCATTGATCCCTCAGCTTTCTGTCAAGCTTGGCAAGCAGAGCTGTAGCAGCCAAGCTTGAGTCGTCTCATTGAGGAGACTGCAGAAAGGTTTTATAGAGGGATTCACACTCTGCATCCCAACACGGAATATACTTATTTCGATAACTGCGTGGGATAGTCTTTTTGGCTGCTATCTTAATAGTGTTACAGAAGTCCTGGCAAGCTGCATCCACATCAAGTGAATCAGGCAGCAACAAAGTCTTTGCGAATTTATTCGTCAAAGCAATGTAGTGACTCCATTTGGTCTTGCTGAAGTTCCATTGCTTAACAGGCATGCTTGGTACTGCCATAGCAAACCTTGGTGGTGTAATAAGCGAAGGTCAATGTTGTGACCTGGGGAACTTTTCAAGGACACGTCTATCCAGTAAGCAACTGTTCAGACCTACGCTAGCAAAAGCTAGATCTGGATTGGTGCCAGTGTTCCAGCGGCCAGAATAAAAACTGGCAGTGTCCTTGTCATTATATAGGAGGGCAAGACAATTAATACTTGCCCATCCAGCCAGGCACTCACCGTCCAGACTGTTGTCATCATAACCCCAGTCAGCATGACAACAGTTAAAATCACCAGCGTAAAGACATGGGTGGGGAAACACTGGGAGATCCAGGGTTTGCAATTGTGTTGGTGGTGGTTTGTAGACGTTGACTATTTATAGCCATCAACGTCTACACACAACCACTTGATCTCCGACGTCAGTGGAGATTGGTCCAAAAGCATGTATCTCAGTCACTTGTGGACAAGCATGGCAAGGCCATGCTTTCTGCTTAAAGAAGACCCAGCTAGTTGATAGTTTGGAAGTACCAACTTTTCTGCACCAGTGCAGTGGGTCTCCTGCAGTAGGATGACAAGTGCCTCAGACCGCATAGCAAGGGGATAAAGAATGTTCGTCTTGCTTGCAGTGAGGCCTTTGATGTTCAGCTGAAGAATAGTGGGTTTTCAGAACTTGTTGGCAATGTGTCCTGAAAAGGGCAGTTTTATCCTGACATTGCCCCGTCCTAAAAAGGATGTTTGCCGATTAGCAGACCCACACTGAACATCGGAATGGTTGGATACTCTTTTGTTTTGATAGGTTCGGTTTCGGTCTGTCATTTAAATAGCAATGAACAGACTTACTCATGGCTCAGGCTGTGAGAAAGCACCTACCATCTGGGCCAGATTTTTACTGAAAATTAATAAATTTATTTTAAAGAATCATAAAAGACATAATATTTTTATATTAATAATTATATACATGTAATTTATTATAAAAACAATTAAAAAAAACTCTTAACAGCTACTTATGCTCAATTAAGGTAGGTAAATCTGGACAATTTTACAGTTGAGTGTAAATCTTACTTATTTTTAAAAATATATCTTATTTGTTTCATATTTATGATGGCAATTTACAATGAATGTACAAAGTGATTTACTCTTTTAGGCAATTGTCAGCCTAAAGAGAAAAACCAATCTTGGCAAATTGATATTATTCATAATATTTCATCACAAATTAAAGATATAGTGGTTGATTTGAAGAATAGAAATATTCAAGTAGATGATTTGAAAACTTTATCCAAACTAAAAAAGTTTTGGGATTGTTATGATGTAAGTAAGTAATGTTAATTTTTTTAGTTTTAAAGCTAAAATAGCTTATTAAATTTAGTGGTTATTTTATCTTTTATCTACTGTATATTTATCCTCCTGACTTACAGGAAAGTGATGGAGGCATAATACATTGAGACCTTGATCTGCTTCCATAGATGCCAAAATATTGCTGTTTAGTTGAAATTTTTTATATGTATATGAAATATGATTTAAATTTAGAATTGCTTGCTAAAACTGCCAAACAGGAAAATGCATAAAGTGTCTTTCACATAGACACAACAGAATGACATAATTAGGTTTTGAACTGAGATCATATCAATCAGAATTAGGCACTCTTAACCATTCAACCATGGTCCAAAAAAGTGAAATCATTTAACAGATTTAAAGCCACATCTATTCAAATATGATATTTGAAATTGAACATTTTTTTTAAATTCCAAATTTATACAAACACATTTCCACTTTATTCACAAAGTTTGTACAATTTTTGTCTAAATCAGTTGTCATTATTGCTGTTTGAAAGGGCATTCACTGCAGGTTAGACCCAAACAAGACTGGGGCCAAGGGTTTATTTTTTTACTACCCCAAGCTGCTGTACTGCCCAGATCAGATGCTAGCAGCAATGTTGTCAAGCCAGTATCGAGTTTCATCATCCAAAACTGTGAAACCTTGTGCTTGATGTGGTGCCTGATGTATGGGTACACTATTAGAATGTGGTCTGCAGTTTGTTTAGTGGAATTGCACTTGCAATTTGGTAAAGGAGCAAGACCCCATTTGTGCATGATTGAATGGAATCACCCAATATCAGTCTGCAGGCAATTGACCTTAACCCAAGCTGTTTGGGACAAATGAGTGTCTAGATCTTAGTCTCTCTTGGTGAGCATCTAAGGACTCATTTAAAATACCATATAAGATGTGATCAGGGTCCAGAGATTCATGGTAAGCTGAGGAGAGTGTCACTCCCAGTTGGCAAAGCTCAGCTGGTTAGATGCCTGAAAGTAAGGGTAAGTGGTTCATTGGAGTGGAATGCAGGCATTCAGTGACTATGTGCAAGATGTCATTCAAGACACTGTTTATGAGGTAAGTGTGAGGGCTGCAACACCAGACTCTGCCAAGTTGAGGCCACTAATGGATTAACTTTTAAAAAATTTATAAAGCACAGAGGATTCCCTGAATACTTAGCAATAGATAAAAATATGATTTCTTTACTTTGGAAAACATTTTGCTAAGCAATTTATCTAGAGAAAGCCTATCAGGTTTGGATACAAAATGTGGATGTTGTGTCCAAAAGGAGGATATCCACATTCATTTGATCTCTATATGGGTAAAAAAAGGAAATGAAGCAATTGATACTGTTCCAAACATTGGCTAAGGAAAAAACATTGTTTTGAATTTGATTGCAAAAGCAAATCTGCCAATCAAGCATTATCATATATTATTTTTGACAACCATTTCACAAGTATTCCTCTCATGGAAGAACTCATTTCATGTGGACATCTTGCAATAGAAACATTTTGAATTAATAGGAGTGACAAGTGCTTTGTATCTAAAAAGAATTTTTTTAAAACATCAACCATGAGGCTGTGAATTACAGAATGAGTGGTGATTTTTTATTGATATGATAGAAAGATAACAAAGAAGTTACTGTTGTGTCAAATTTTGATTTAACAATAATGAAATCTGTCCAGTGCTACGATGGAAAGGAAAAAAGTTATAAAGGTACCTCAGCCGGCATGTGTTTAACTGTACAATGCTAATATGGGATATGTAGATTCTATGGGTCAGGCAGTAAGCACATATATTAGGTTGAGGAATATGTTTGTAACGTTTTTATCAAAGATTTTTATTTAAACAAAAATGAAAAGTTATGGCAATAAATTAATAAATTATGTATTCTCCATTGCTGTTTATGACCTCCTCCCACCTCTTGACCAATTTGTCAATGCTGTTCCACCAAAAATCCCCAGATCTGGTGTCAAAGAATTTGTTGAGCCAGTTGTTAAGGTCCTCTTTTTGTTGTCGAAGGTAATGCCGCTCATATGGTTTAACAAAGAGCAAAAAAGATAGTAACCCATTGGAGAATATGGCGGATGCTGAAGGACCTCTCATTCGAGCTCTTTGAATGCAGCTTTGATGGACTTGTGCAACATGAGGCCTGATGTTGTCATGAAGAAGTATGGTTTGGCCTTGTTGATGGGGTCTTTTCAGTTAATAGCCTTATTCATGTGATGTATCTGGGCTGTGTAGAGCTCCTTGTTGACCATTGTATTCCTTTCGAGCATTTTCCACTGCACCATGCCTCCCAGTCCCACCAAATGCAGGTCATGGTCTTTCTTGGATGGAAGTCAGGCTTAACTCTTGGCTTTGGCGTATCTCCATGAGCTACCCATTCCTTTCTTTGCTTCATATTTATGTATAGGCACCATTTCTCATCTCCCATGACGATTTAGTACAAAAAGCACTGTTTGTGACTGTGTGTTGCTTAATGACGGGCAAGATGTT
Organism: Diplosoma virens; assembly: GCA_963680785.1. Taxonomy (NCBI): domain Eukaryota; kingdom Metazoa; phylum Chordata; class Ascidiacea; order Aplousobranchia; family Didemnidae; genus Diplosoma; species Diplosoma virens. Next base: position 6,666,152 of record OY796894.1, on the reverse strand, counting down.
AAGAAGCAATTTGAAGGCAATTTTCTTTGTTGTTTTCACTAAGCTCATAAGGCATCCAGACTCCCAATTTTTCAGCAAATCCCATTGAATGAAGATGATTGAGAATCGTTTTTTATCACAGTTCACTTTTTCGGCCAATTCACAACTTGTTTGGTGACTTTCCTCCTTCAAAAGTGCTTTGAGATGGTCTTCATCAAATTCAGAAGGTCTTTCAGTGCAGGGCATGTTGTCGATGTCAAAATTGCCATTTTTGAACTTTGCAAACCATTTTCTTGCCATAGATTTGCCTATGACACCCACCCTGTATACCATGCAAATGTCCCAGGCTGCTTCAGCAACTTTTTGGCCTCAATGAAAAGCAAAGAATAGCAGGTGTCAAAAATGTTGCTTTTTACTCCCTGGATATTTCATATGTAATCCTCACAAATAATAAAATCTCTCAAAATACTCAAAAAGACGATCAGCACAGTTTTTTACAGTAGAAAGACCTCTATGGAATGAATATATACATTTTGCCAAGTAGTAAAAAATCATTGTAAAATAAAAGAAAATATAAAAAGGCTACAAACATATTCCTCAACCCAATAGAATAAGGATGCAACAGAAAAAGTGGTGGTGGCCAATATTTTTCTATCTGCTATAATATAGGTAAATAATGCTCATCATTTAATAAAAGAAAAAGATTAATTCAATGACACACTACCAGTTTATTGAAGCCTTCACTCTGTATTACTGCAAATCATTTGGACAACCTAGCATTCAAAAACAAATGATCACTTCAAAACTGACTGAAATCATAAGACTTCATGGAAAAGATCACTTGATTCTGCCTTGTGCTCAAGCAAAATTATTCAAACAATGGAAAGGTAGAGGCATCATCTGTTTTGCAGAAAATGTAACATAAAATTGCAAAAAATGCAACATTGTAACTGCTTTAAAGCATATTTATATGGATACATGAGCTTTTTTAAAAACCATATTCCACTGCAATAATTTAAATGCTGTAAATATTTATTTTTGGAATAAATGGTTTTGCTGATATTTGTTGTTTTTATACATAGAAGCATTGTGTGTAAATTTTTCTGCACACCTATATTTTCGCTTATACTTATTCAATTTAAGAGAAAATTGCATAGTACATATTTAATAGCATATAAATGCATTCTGCTAAGTTTTGCTTTTTTGCATTATTTTTAAACTTTCAGCCATAATGAATTGAAAGCTTTTGCTTTGTCTATGCCAATGATGGTTATTTTAATTTTGAAACAGATGCTTCTGTCTCTAATTTTTTATTAATTTTTTTCAGACCATCAGGAACTCTTCCCATTTCCATCCTCTCACTAAAACCATCTTTTAAATCTTATTATGATTTGCCTTTTTAGTACTTGGTCAACTTACTTCCCATTTCTTTTTTACTGTATTGAACAAACTTTGTTTAATTAGCTATTCTAAGTCTTTAGCTGAAATTTTTATTTTAGAAAAGGTGGATTACACTAATTATATACTTGAACTACACTTAAAAATCTTAGAGTTATGTACTTGTCTTCTGTTTCTTGCAAATTGACTCTAAGATGCTTCAATTTCTTTTTCAATAAATAAAAATTTTAATTTTTTTAATTGAAAAAATTATGCTATTTAAAGTTTTGCTTTTAAAAATTAAAATAACATTAAAACTTCATTTTAGTCATAAAATTAAGTTAAACAATACCATAAACATTTTGCCACAAGTTTTGTACAAAGGATTTCTCTTAAAAATGTATCAAAAAATAAAAAAAATTTGAAGAGTCAATTGGCAGTACAAAATTTTAAGATAGTTTTAAAAAGTGTGTTCATTCCTTGAAGACTTTTCATCTGATACTCATGAAGAGGAATTGTCAGAGTGAACTGAGATTAAACTGATTGTGCTTATATAGGAAAAAAGAATGAGTCTGGTTAAAAAAGGCACTAATTAGAAATAGAAAAGAAAACAAGAGTGTATCTAATTGGTCAAAAGAGACAACCAATCAGAAGTGAAAGTAAAAGAGTGTTAATAAATGAATTTTAAACTGTAAAACTTATTGGTTGTCTCATTGTTTCTGATTGGTTGTCTCTCTTGACCAATCAGTCGCATTCTCATTTTCTTTTCTATTTCTGATTGGTCATCTTTTTTAACCAATTATACTCATTCTTTCTATATAAGCACAATTGGATTAATTTCAATTCATTCTGATGATTCCTCTCAATGAGTGTCAGATGAAAAGTCTTTGAGGAATGAACATGCTTTTTAAAGCTATTGAAAAGAAATTTCAATTTTTTTGTTTACTTGAAAAATTAAAATTCCCCTTAATGTGTTTTAGATAAGGCATTTTTTTGTCCCAAACGTTCAAAAATTATTTTTTAAAATTTGTTATTCTAAAAAATTTTTTTTATGCTATTGTTGTAAATTTGTTTCAGGCTCAATATTACTTGATACATTGTTCCAGTTGTTTGGGGATTGTGCAGACATTGCAAAGGAAATAAAGTTTTTGTTTGAACATTTTTTTGCTGGTACTAATTCCACTATTGCACACATCAAACATCAAAGAATAAATCATATTGAATCATATTTGAAACATAAAAAAGCTGTAAACGTGTTGAACAAGATTAAAACAAAGCTTCAATTGAAAGGAAATTTTGATGCTCTCAATGTAACATCAGTAAGTTTTTAAGATTATGCTTTTAGGTTGCTGTTTCTCAAAAAATTGAGCTTTATTTTTTTTGTGTTTAATCTTAACCCATTAAGCCCTGACAATGCATTAATTGCAATGTTTAGTTTAAACCTCTACAAACGAATTTTTAAAACAACTTTTTTTTTCTAAAAAACTGAATATTTTTAGCATTAGAACTTTTTAACTGACTTTTTACAAATTTCAAACTCATTGCATTTCAATATTCATTAATTGAATAAAATAATTTAAAAAATAGTTTAAACTTTAAGTATAGTATTTACAAATGACACTTATGAAAACTTAACTTATAATAAGAAAAGTGTTCAAGTCAATTATATACAAACTTGGGTATACTATTTGTGTAATGTCAATGTAAAAGTGCTACTTTATTATGCTTTATTGTTGAAACATGGCATTGTTTTGTCAAGCTTCAAATAAAAACACTTAAAATATTAGTCTATCTATTTAGAAAGTCATGTCAAGATTTTTAAAACTTAATATGATTATCACATAAAATTACAGTTATCTTTCTCTGAAAATAACACTTTGCTACATAAGTTTATGAGTACATTGTGTATGTGGAGTGTACAAAAATTGTGTTCAAAAATCTAAAATTGTAGAAAGGTTGAGAAATAGCTATCATTTTTTCAAACTCACAACATTATACTAAATAATGTTTCACTTGAAGTCTCTGACCTATAATGAGCACAAGTGATTCTAAATATGGTGAAGGTAAATTAAATGTGGTCATAACACCACCAATAGTGATAAAGTGTGCATTAATGAAGCATTTTGATAGAAAATAAATAATGTTTCTGAATGCAGCAAGAGATTTAAACCAAGAGCAAAGTGATGTTGGCTCAATAACCTCAATTTCAAAAATAAAACAAAGCTTATTGTAACTAAAATTGATGAAGCAAAAAAAAACTTCTTTTTATCTTCTCTAAGCAAAAAAGTTGACAAGCCAGAAGATTTTTAACAAAAGCATTTCTCATTAAACTATTTTCTGCAATGAACAACTTGATTGCAAGTACTGTCACTGCCAAATACAAATGATAATAAATACTATTTCACTGTATTTATTTAACACTTAATGCCTTTTTTTTTAAATTTATAATTATAACAATAATACAATAATGCAGTAAATGTTTAAGCTTGGTGTTTTATTAATTTGTTTCAAAATTCTTAAGCCACTTTATTTTGTATATGCCCAAATTGCTATTGTATTAATTTAAGTTTAAAGTTACACACAGATAACTCCATTTTATTTAATATGTATATTTTTGCAATACTTTATTCTGTTACATCATAAATTATTTAAATTTAAATATTTGTATTTGCAAGTAATTAATCAGTTTAACACAATTGATGATGGAACGAGTTATAATTCTAAAATGTCCTAAATAAAGTTAGTTTTTAAATATATTGGCTTAATTTTAAATTTTTGAAATAAAAAAAATTGAGCATTTAGAAATACAATGACTATTAATGGGTTAGATTTCTTGCTTTTCTTGATTTAAACCGAATTTGCTTAACTTGAAATGAAGAGTGCTCAATAATGCAATTTCAGAGCAATTGATTTTCCATACATAAACAGAATACTTTGAGATAAAAATCACATTTTTTAATAAAATTGTTTGTCATGATAATGATACACAAAGATATGAAATTTACTGTGCATTCTTCTGTACTGGCTGGATAGCAAACCCAGAATAAATTGGGCAGATTTTCTAAACTACAGCAGGGGATTAAGATGACTGCAAAGCAGGACAGTAGAAGATTCACTTGAGGATGTTTCACTTTAGCTCAAAAAATTGTAAATGATTTTCAAACAGGATACCAAAGGTACACCTTACATAAATTAACAAGAAGTCAGGTTACTTCTTTAATAACAAATCTTGTCTAATAGTGTGAAATAATAAAAAATTTCTTTAAATTTAAAAAAGAGCAATAAAAGTTTCCTTTAATCCAAAAGTTTGTTTAATTGTTTACCTCAGCTGAAGGGTTACAAAGGAGTTAAATCCTTACAAAGTGTCTTATCTTCAAAACCACTAGGGCTACAAACTTTACTTTGGTGTCAAAGGATGCAGAAGACCACTTTTCTCCTGTTTCCACTAGAAATAAGCCAAACATAGAAAATACATATTTTTAGTGTCACAGGTTGGTGTTTTGGTGGGCATTTCACTAAAACCACTTTTAATTAAAGTTTTAGACCCAAAAGCAATTTTTTAGATCCCCTTTTTTGATTTAAAACATTTTTTTTCACTTCACCTTATTTTCTAATAGATGGAGATAAACAACAAATTCATTTTAAAATCGTTGTCAATACAAAGAAATTTTTTAAACTAGCATCTATATGTAAAAAAACATTCATAAATATCATATAGCAAAACAAGTGATGTACTTTAACCCTTTGTGGTCAAATTTAATGTTACCGTAGTTGCCGTCGCTGGTCATATTTAAAAATGGCCAATTTTACGCACTATCGCTGATGCACGTCTATTGTCATGAAGCTATCTACTGCTGTCTGCATATTACTGCTTAGCTATACGTTTTCTTATGTTGTTTGCAAACAATAATTAAACTACAATAGATATGAAAGAAATTTATTAGTCATCATAACATCATTATAGAATAAAGGAGACAAAAACAATTATCGATAGTGTTTTTCAGTGTGATATTTTTTGAAGCATTTGTTGGGGTGAAGTCCTGGTTTCCTTTCACTTGTTTCACAGTGATAAACAATTTTTTTACGTTTCACTTTTCTGTCACTACAAACTGCGCAATCTTTTGTCCTTCCATTAGGAATTTTTGCTACAAAATGTCTTCCAGATAGACGTTCAATTGACTCTGCATCATAATTTCTTCCACGCTTTCTCGAATTTTTATTTTGCACATTTCCCACAAGCTGTATCACAAGATTTTTGCGATATTTTTTGTGGGTCACTATCCTCAAGCCCTTTTCTTTTCTTTGGGCGTTATATAGAATAAAGCTGTTGACTATGGCAACTTCAAATAGCCAAAAGAACATTTTACGCCACCACTTCGCCGATTTCCTCAAAAAAGCGTAGCTTCCACAGTAGTGGTCTGCCTTATCTACTCCACCCATATACTTTGTATATTGAGAAATTACAACAGGTTTTGCCATGGTTGTTGACTGTTGATTTCCCAAAATACGTTCTTCATCTTTGCATTGGGTGTTGTAGACAGAAGATAGCATTGTCACCACCCGTTTGTCTCTCCATTAAAGAGCCATTGTGTCATCATTTTTTCTAAATGCAACTACTTCATGCTTCTTTTTTTTCGCTTTTTTTTTGACAATTCGTTTGGCATACCCTTCCTACTGGGCATTACTGTTCCAGTTAAGTGGAAACATAGCTTCCTCAGCTCTTCGCACAAAGTTGGACTCATATAAAACCTGTCTGTGAAAATGTGGTACCCTGATCCATACCCTTTTGAAGAGAGCATGTTGCATAAATGCAACACGATTCTACTCGTAAAAGGCAAATCAGGCCGGACTAAACCATCAGTTGTATACTTTCCATAGTATAAACAAACGCCACAATATAGGCAGAGTCAGTCATTCTCATTCACTTAGCCATATTCTGTTCATACAATTATCGCACTGTTCACAAGATCACAAATCACCATCCAGTCTAATTGAATAGAAATGTTGTCAAGAACTGATTATACAAGCTGAAAACATAACAAATTGATCACATACGCTATAATTCTATTTGTGCGAATGTAACACTAAACAAAAAGTTTGCCTTCAGTTCAGTTGCTACACAAGCTCTAACACTTACACCTTCTTATGAATGACAGTTACCAAATGACTTACCATGGGTGTTCTGCATGACTAAAGAATCTGCAGTTACATGACAGCCAGAAGAATTTACCGCCTTTCAAGCAATATAAGTGAATAGCGATCGCCCTACAACCACACTAAACGCGATTTTAATGTTGGGCAAGCTATACTCGCCTTACGACCAGAATAACGTCATTTTGTCTGGCAAGCTATATTTGCCAGTCGACCGCAAAGGGTTAAAAAAGTTTTTTAAAAAGTCTTATCTAAAATAGGGATATTAGAGCACCAGGATCAACAACTCATTTTGGCCATTTGTGTTAGAAGGGCTACTGTGAAAATAGTGTCAAAACTCATACAAAGCTTTGAAATTTTTTGTTTGAAAGTTAAACACATTTTAGTTATAGTTTAAAGATTTCTGACAATTATTCTTTAAAATAAATTGAAATCTTTATTTTGGTAAAAATTCTGAAATACTAAATATACACTTAAAACAGTTATTTAAGGAAAACAAAAATTAACTTATACATGCAAAAACAATAAAACTAAAAAACAATGGAATAAGTTATAATTTCAAAATATCCTTAATAAAACAATGTTTCAAAATATAACATGCAATAATACTGAAAATAGATTTCAAAAAAGAAAAGCAAGCAAGGGTCATAGCAAGTATTAAGCTTAAATCACATTAAAGAAACAAAACTATCAAAATTACAAAATATACATTATACTTCTACAAAGCTTTTTAAAGTTAATTTTTGGGATTTTTTAGCTGATATTTTTGGCAATTCAACTTCAAATGCCTTTATCCTTTTAAATTCATTATTTACAAAACAATTAAAAGTAGATTTAACCATTTCTATAAAATTCAATTGACTGGCAGAACATTGCTGAAACAATAGGTTACTAAGAGCTTCAATCAATGCAACAAAGTTAATTAATGCATTAAGAAAAACAAATTGTGGATTGCTGATAGATAAAAACTTGTTTTATGTCGGTTCTCCAGTGGATTGAATATAGCACTGTTACAGTGTATGTAAATTTGGATGGTGGCAACAGGATTCTGTGATTTATGTTTTAAATAGCTGTTTGTATTTACCTGGCAGGTAGTCATGATTTGAAGAGGAAATCATCACCTGTGATAAACAATGCTTTGGATGAAGAGCATTTAAGAAGGGGGACAAGATATTCTTCTGCCAACATAGCCACTCACATAGTATGTTATATTTGCATCAGCTCATGATATATTATCCAAATTCATTATTAAGCCAAAACACATCACTTTCTGGCTCCACTTTCAACACTTGTTTCTAATAAAGGAAAAGCATCAAATTCTTTAAGAAAAAAACAGATATAAAAGCATACTAAAGCAGTAAAAACAAAACATAGATTTTTTTATGATTGCATCAGTTGTTCTAAGCACATGGAATAATTGTTACCATTCATTTGGTGATACCAGCCAAGAAACAAAAAGCATACAAAATTGTAATAAACCTGCTACAACTGCTTCATCAGAAATGTAATTTTTAGAAAAGATATAGCTAATTTTTGTGCTGATTTTTGATTGTTTAAATCAAAACTAGACATTTTTGCTGAAACTTTACACCAAGCAAGAATGTTAGACACTTCAGTTACTGTCTGTAGAGAACCACATGATAGCAAATGCATACATTAATCTTTTGGTACTAAGTTAAAAAAAACAACTTTGATTTGCAGCTAACTTGAAACTATTACAGAAACTGCAAGTTCTGGACCTCTTTTATAATTCTCATCATTTTTGACGAAATAGAACTAGACTGATGGAACTGAATAAGCACTTGTATATCCAATGAGAAGAAATGCATTTTTCATTTTGCTTTTGCAGAATGATGTTATCTTTTTAAAATCTTGAAAAGGAACTGGTAGATGAGTTACACACATTGTTGGCAAAAATAATAAAAGTATTGTGGCAAAGAAGAAAAAATTTTTGGAATATCATTAGGTTTCAGATGCACTCTTTTTCAGATTTAGGGTCTTTGTAGACTTATGCTCAGTATTACAAGTTTCAGTTGAATTACTGTAGTTTTGAAACTACTTTGATGAAAGTGCTTTGGACAAACTCTATAAGACTTTGATACTTTCCAGTTTTGCCTTGGGATAGCTCTAAACCATTCATCATGAAGCTCAAAATTTACAGGAAACTGAAATAATGCAACTTTTTTTCATTCTTGTTGGATCTATTGTCGGAATTGCAAGCTGGCATGTACCAAGTGTTCAACATAGTTAAGAACTTTGTGCAGCCTACTACCCAAAATCCAATTAATCCTGTAAAATTCAATTATTCAAAAATGCAATAAATTTAATAACATTTAATTTTAGACCGAATTTTGTAATATAGACTTTGAACTTAGTTTTTTAAATATTGTTTTAATCAAAGACTTTACTTTAAATTAACTTTCCTATTGACCATTACCATGCTGGGAAAGTTTGCATGTCTCAGCAACCTGTACAGCTCTGTTCGCCGGATCTCCTGTTAGATCTCCTGTTAGAAATATCCATGCCAAAGAGTTTTGTAGATAGAGACCAGACAAAATGTAGTTTACACAATGGCAACTTCAAACATGGGCAGACTGTGCTCAAAAACTGTGGCAAGCAAGCAGTTTAGAAGAGTGGTTTTCAACTTTTTTCATACTGTGCCCCACTTTCCAACCCAAAGTAACTTAATGATGCACTTCATTAAACAGAATTTAGTTTCTGTCACAAAAATTTGGTGATCTCTAAAAAAATATCTCCTCTTTCAATTTGTCTGTAATTTCTCAATTTTTGTGCCAAAAACATAAAAAAAGATCCTCACTTGGAATTTGTTTCTGATTTTTGATCATAATGACATCATTATACAAGACACATATTGCTTTCATTTTGATTTATGCTCTGTGGCTCACTGGTCGAAAACCACTGGTCTAGGAGAAGGAAATCTCTTATATAAAATCTTCTGCACAGTAGGGTTACAATGAAAAATAATAATATGTTATCTAGAACGTTTTTTCATGCTGCCTCAGGCACTGCACAGATTAAAAAGGTTTGCGTTTAGGTACTTAGCAGAGGTATCTGTTTGAAAAGTACTTTCGTAAATGAGTCAGCCTTAATGAGGTCAGGACACTGGTGATTGATTTTCAACCACTACAAATTGGCTCATTTCTGCTTCCTGTTTGATCTCTATTGGGTGAAGCTCTTGCTTTAACCAGTGAGAAAAGACTCATCTCTCGCTTCCCGGGAAAGTCAATCTTTCAGGTTACTCACAAACTGGATGATCAGATTGCTGCTTCTTTGGGGCAATATACACCCAAACCCTGGACCATAAACACACAATGGCTTTGTGACATTTGTCTCAAACCTATCACTAAACATCAAACATCTATTTTATGTACCTACACAAAGCACTGGGTGCATTTAAAATGCTCCCAAATTACTACAAAGGACTACAACAACTCATGGTACTGCACACTTCACAACACTTCTAACCACAGAAAACAAAGGAACCAATATCACCAAAGAAATTTCTCAAAGTTCTGCAACTCAATGCAAATGGCATTCACAACAAAACAGATGAAATACAACTATTCATTAAAACACTCAAGCAAATATCATAAGAATACAAGAGACAAAACTCAATCAATCAATCCCACAAAACACCAAACATTCCTCACTTCACATCTAGTTAAACAGATCACACTTACAAACAAGAAGGAGGCCTCCTAACTTACATTAAATTAATGTTTACTATTTACATTAAAAACAACATCAATTTCTCACATCTTAATACATCAAACACCTTTCCCATTCAACTACAAATCATCAAAATTTACCTTTCAACATCACAGCAAGCAAACATGTACATTCCACCCAGATATCACAAACAAAAAAAGACTCAATTACAGGGTGCGCATGGTATTTAGAATACAAAGCCTGACTTTCACAAAAATCAATTTTCTCAAAAATGGGTAAACTGATTACAGTAAAATTTTAACACATTATAGACTGATGTATAACCTTGCAATTTATTTAATAAAATCGCCATTTGCATCACCCTCAATGGGACCACCTTGGAACCTTGAGTCCCCATGCAGGCCCTCATGACTTGGGCTTTCTTCATGGCCTTGAACTCCTTGATCCTTTTGATCAATTTGTCCTTCATCTTGCATGGAATCTTGTTTGTACATTTCTCAATTGCATCCCACACAAAAAAGTCTATTGGATTCAGGTCCAATGAGTTCGTAGGCCAAACATCAGGGGGGAAAAAATTAACAAAGTTGTTGCTCAGCCAAAGTTGCATTTTTCTTGATGTATGGCAGGGTGCCGAGTCCTGTTGCCACACATATGGCCTGCCAGTAGCCACCTTACGTATCCAGAGCAGTAACTGCATCTCTAAAACCTTTAGGTACTCCACCGTGTTGACCATCAAGCCCTTCAGGAAGATGTATGGTGGCATGATGTGACCCTCAGACAAAACCACCCCAAACACCATCACAATGGCTGGAAACTTGGTCTGCATGACTTTTGGCACATCCTTGGAGCACACAGCCAACCAACTGTTGTTTTGACTGTTTACCACTTGATCCTGGCAAAAATTCTTCTCGTCAGAGAAAAACCAAACCATGTTATGCCACAGACGATGTTTGAGCTTGTTGAGAAGTTTTTGACAGTACTTGAATTGCTTCTCCTTGGCCTTGGCTGTCAGTAATTGGCCTTTTCTCATTTTGTAGGACTTGTACCTCAAGTCCTCTGACACACATTTTCATATCAAGGCCTCAGATGTTTTCATGTCTTTGGCAATCTCGTGCATTGACTTGCCTGGATCTTTTTTGATGGCTTTTTTAACCCGGTCTATGATTTGGCAGTTCTGAGGCAGTCAGACCTTCTTTGGTGACCAGATCTTTTTGCCTCAGCTTCATATCACCTCCAGACTCCTCGAGTTGATTTCTGACCTTCCACACCCATGCGGTCATCAGGTCAAAGAACTTTGCAATGGTGGCATTGTTGTGTCGTGAATGGCAAACAACACACTTTCCTTTTCCATTCCTGTGGAAAGATGAATTCTTCTTTTGGCCCCATTTTTTTGGAAGATGTACAGCACAGTGTTAGCTGTCAAAAAAAATAAAATTTTATGCATGTGGAGAGCTTGCGTGCTTACCACACACATTTTTCCACAAATTTTAAATACCATGTGCACCCTGTATATCCATCACATTTACAATCACAACAAATCTTCCAAACACAATCATTGCAACAGATGTCAACACTCACTCACTATTGTGGTACTCACCAACTGAAAACCATAGAAGAGAACTGATTGAAGACATCTTGCTTAACTTCAATCACATCACACTAAACACAAACACTCCTACACGTCTACCACCCAACCTACTTCACCAGACATCACTACGGCTGCAGCAGAGTTACATGACTGTGCAAGCTGGCAGACTGTTCACTCCCTAATGGCTATACTCTGCAAAAGCAATCTGAAAAGATATGGCAATTGCCCCTTATCCCCCCTACTTCTGGTGCCCTTGGGTGGGAGTAAGTATAATTGACTAATAAAAAAATTTCAAAATCATTATCAAGTTGGCTACGAACATATCTTTACAAGCTTTTTTTATATTTAGCACTACTAAAGCTATGTATTTTTAATTTTTGGGGATACTAAATGTCTTGCCCCCCAGATTTGGCTTCTTGGTGCATCAAAGGTATATCAATTAGTAAATACACTTGCATATAATGTAAAAATTCTTCTAAAGTTGTTTTTTTAAATACAACTTTAGTACAGAAAAATATTGACAATATTTTTAAAAAATGGTATACTAAATTTTGAGGGGGACATATATGGAGGTTTTTTGCAAGTAAAGTGAAAAGAGTAATTTTATTCTTAATTTTTACTATCATACCATAAAATTTTGAGGACCTCATTTACAATTTCCAAAATTTTTAAAATTAAGCCCCCTTCCTACCTACATACAGTAAACCCTGAAACTTACACACCATAATGTTCACTATGCTTGTCACAAACCCATGACACTAATCGCCTCTTTAACAGTAGTCAAGTACCAACACAATTTAACACCACTAGTCTGTGGAAAATGCCTTTAGAAGCAGCAGAGATAATCCAAGAGTGGGAATCTAGATTGGCTTCTTTGAGGGATTAAGGGATGGCAACTCCAAGATATTCTTGGAAGAGGGGCAACAACAACATAATTTTATATCCATAGAAAACAATTAAAGTAAAAGCAAAAATTTTATTTACTTACACACATTCTGTATAGAATACTGTTTAGAAAAATATTTGAATAGTTTAATACAGCATTACACCCAACAGTGTACCATGAATAATAAGCGTAATTACTCAAAAAATTTAAATGGTGAAATGATTATAAATATATTCTCAACAGTAATCTGCTATTAATAAAACACACAACTTGATTATAACTATAACATGATTATAAATATTTCACAACACTAATCTTTTATTAATAAAACACCAAACTTTTGAAGAAATAAATTGTTGACTACATACTTTAACTTTTAAAAATAACTGACTAAGTGAAAAATTAGTAGAGTTTGCAATATTTTCATTATGCCATTTTAAATTTAAAAAAAAAACAAACTTTTCAACACTTGGTCTATTAATTAAACAAATAACTTCTGCTAATTAGATAACAACATATGATAATTATTTTTTAATTAAAAAAAATTTTTTTAATCAACTATACCACTTTAAATTTAATAAAAATTATTATTTAAAAATTTTTTTTGTTTTAACTGAAATGCTGGAAGTTTAGATTTTTAAATTTTTTGAAGATTCGATTGCCAGTACAAAACTTTAAGATAGCTTTAAAAATCATGTTCAATCCATAAAAAATTTTCATCTGACACTCAAAGAAAGAATTGTTGGAATGAACTGAAAGCAATTTGATCATGCTTATATAGGAAAGGAGTAGGAGTCTGATTGGTTTCCTGATTGGTTGCCTTTTTTAACTAATCAGATTCTTCTCCCCTCCTGTATAAACACAATTGGATTGCTCTCAGTTTATTCTGACAATTCCTCCCAATAAGCATCTGATGAAAATCTTTGAGGAATGAACATGCTTTTAAAACTATTTAAAATTTTTTATTATTTTGCTAATTGCATAATATTTTGATAACTGTCCAAACCAGCAATTGACAAAGTTTAGAACTTCAAGGACCACTAAATGTATAATTTTTATTTGGTGGACCATGAATTATATGAATTTAGAAGAAAAAAACTGTAAATATGTTCAAAGAATAATAATCAAAAACTTTTATTTTATTAGTGCAAAATGCACATATTAAAAGTAAAAAAGTTACATCGTAATTTAAAAAAAGTTAAATTCACTTATGCATTACACTTTTTAATGTGATATATGTTCTTGTTTATTGGCCATCAGTATGTGGAGGTTTGGCTCCAATGATGTCACTGCAGAACAGAGAGCAGCATTTATTTCAAGCCAAGAGTGATATCATGTTTTAATTGCTATGACGGATAAAATATTTTTTCACACAAATATGTTGTTGAAATTGAATTAAAATTTTTAGTGCTTTTTCACTCAGTGATGGGTATTCATTTTTTATAGAGATCCAAAAATAAAATCTTAACAAAGATGACTAGAATATAGCTTTGAGACTGTAGTTGCAAGATAGATTGATGAGGCTTTCCTTTTAATTCATGTTTAATTGGTTTTCTTCAATGTTTGCTACAAATAGATCTATTATCCACATATTTAATGCTTAAGATCTTCTTCATTTGGATAATAAACATCAAAAAATTTTGTCAGTGACTGTAAATGCTGTTGAATAATGGATACCACTTGTTGGTTGACATCCTTCTCTTTCACATAGTCATCAAAATTTGTAAATATTTGTAGATCTTCTTCAGCCAACTGCATTAGCCACAGTGATATTTTCTTTCAAAAATCATCTATTTTACCTTATACTGTAAACACACCCTCAAGTTGTTCTTGCAAAGATATGCTTAGTCCATTTAGCAGAGAAAAAACATATTTCATGTATGCAACTTTAGCTGCCCACTCATTGTCAGACAGGAGTTCTTGAAATTTTAGATTATTTTTCTGCTGAAAAAATAATTTAATTTTTTCACACAGAACAAACACTCGGGTCAGTATTTTTCCCTTTGAAAGCCATTTCACCTCAGCGTGAAGAAGAAGATGAGTGTACTGGGAACCCATTTCTTCACAAAACACTTTAAATATTTGAGAATTGAGCACTTTATGTTGAGTTTCATTTATGATTTTAATAATATTTTATAATACTTCATGTAGTTCTGGGGACATTTTTTTGTCACAAAGTGCTCATGATGTATAGGTCTGGATGACTGACATCAAGTATAATTTATCATGAGTTATGAATGTTAGTGAAATTTTTTGTGAATTGTGGAGCAATGTACAATAAATAATTGTTTGTTTTTTTGCAGACCATCAAAATTTTTTTCACAAACCACCATTTGGCAAATGCTGGTCTAAACAACTTATATTACTAAACTTTTCGTACTAGAAAACTTTTTATAATTGATCTACTGATTAAAAAATTAACTTTTGCTAAAATTAATTTTTGACTATAATACTTAAATTTAAAAAAAAACTTCTTTATTGAAAAAATATTAGACTAGGTAACCAAGTTCTTAAAACTACTTAATTTCATTACTTTTTATCGCTTGATAAATTTTCATTATTAAGGGTTTTGTTGTTCTAATCAAACTGCTCTGAGTTTATCATTTTAATTTGGTAATTTGGATAACTGCCAAGTGAGCTGGAGCAAGACAGAATATTTGAGGTTTGGGGGTGTGGATTATGGAGAAGAGTTGAAGTTGCAAGGAGAAAAGGTAAAGAAAGCCAAAAACTTCAAATACCTGGGGTCAACAGTTAGTAATGATGAAAAATGTGAAGAAGAAGTAAGGAGAAAGATCCAAGCAGGATGGATGAGTTGGAGGAAGGTATCTGAAGTTCTGTGCAACAGAAAGTTATCAGCAAAGGTTAAGGGTAAAATATACAAGAGTGTTGTTAGACCAACCATGCTTTATGGAATGGAAACGGTGGCAGTGACTGAAAGACAAATAGGAAAAATGGAAGTTGCAGAGTTGAAAATGGTAAGATGGGCACTGGGAGTGACAAGAAAGGACAAGATAAGAAACAAATACGTGAGAGGGACTGCGAAAATTGCAAAGCTGGGAGACAAACTTCGGAATGCGAGGCTAAGTTGGTATGGACATGTAAAAAGGAGAGAAGAAGACTATGTGGGGAAAAGGATGATGGAGACAGTGGTGCCAGGCAGAAGGAAAAGAGAAAGGCCAAGGAGAAGGTGGATGGATTTGGTGAGAGAAGACATGGAAAGGGTTGGAGGTAGGGAAGGAGACAAAGTAGACTGAGTGAAATGGAGATTACTATCACGCTGTGGCAACCCCGAGTAGGGAGAAACCAAAAGAAGAAGAAGAAGGACAACTGCCAAGTAAACTTTTTTCAGTAATTTTTTAAATAAATATTGGCAATAACTATTAAGTACAAAAATTCTTAGTTTTTAAAAAGTTTTTATGTCTTTATCCATCAATGAATACTATATAGAAATTTTTTATATATTAACATAAAAAATTTTGCAACAGTTTTGATTTAAAAACTGAACCCTTTTAAGGTAATACAAAAACTGGATCCAAAACGGAGTTGTGCATATCAATATCTAAAATCCCTAATCTAAAATTATTTCAACTTTAGTTAGTGAGACTGTTATTCAAAGCCATTACAAGAAAAGTTTTTATTCAAGAGTAGGAAACTAGATTGGGTTTTTTTAAGGTTTAAAGGATGACTGCCTCAAGAAGGAAGGCTGCAACTTAGCTTTGGATTTCAACATTTAAAACTATCCTAGTTAATAAGTTTTATGTGGTTTCCAAAGTAGAGCAGTGCTCTACAACTGTAACCTTTCTCTTCTTTTTACAAAATACTTTTCAATCTTTGCAAATTTAAACATTATTCTACCTGCTTGAGCAAATCAAAATTCAAACCCCCACTGTGCATTTGTGATGTAAAAAAGAGATACATGATGAATTTATGCATCAATATTTTTGTATTGGCAAGGTAAAACAGAATATGTGTATGCAGTGGTTTTTTATTAAAACTTTAGCAAAATGGATAAATTCCTCAAAAAAACATTCAAAACTTGTGATAATGAGCAAAATAATGTACCCAGCTTAAGCAACGGTGTAAAGAAACAAAAACTTGCCAAAAGGCAATACAAGAAAGATTACATTCAATATGAACTTTCTCGGTGTGGTACAAAAATGCTCCAAAACTACTCTGCATTACTTGTGGGGAGCAATTTGCAAATGAAACAATGGTACCTAGTAAACTTATTTACCACTTAAACACAAAACATGCCATTTATGCACCCAAGAAAAAAAATTTTTTTGCAGCAAATGTTATGTCAAAGTAAAAAGCAAAAGTGTTTTATGAAGTTATCTTTTACAGTCTCCTAAAAGGCATTATGTAGAAGCTAGTTATTTTGTCACTAAATTGATGGCGTGTCAAAAAACCGCATACTATAAGCAAAACTTCATTAAAACCAGCATGCCTGGAAATTGTTTGATTGATGCTTGGACCAAAGAAAGTTAAGGAGGTCAGAAAAATACCATTGTCTGCAGATAATACTAAAAGACAAATTGAAGACCTGTAAAATGATATACTTGAAATTTTAATACAGTATCCCTAAAATTTTCCATTCAGATTGATGAAACAACAGACATTAGCAAGAAAGCACAGCTATTAAGTGTAGCAGGTTTTGTAGATGGTAATTCCATAACAGAAGAATACTTATTTTGCTAAGAACTTCCAGAGAAAACTACTGGTCAGGAAATTTTTTGCATTTTTTACAACCCATGGTATCCATTAGAGTATCTGCATCAGCATTTGTGTTGATGGTGCTTTAGCAATGATGGGTGCAAATAGAGGCTTTGCTGCATGGGTAAAACGTCAAAATCTGGCAATACAAATTACGCATTGCTGCATACATAAGGGAGCTTTGATGATCAAACTTTTAACACAGTAACTTTCTGAAATGATGAGCAATTGCATCAAAATTGTTAACTTCACCAAGGCAAAAGCCTTAAATTTGCAAATTTTTTCAATTTTATGTGATAAAATGGGGTCAAAACATTAATCATTGTTATTTTACACTTCTGTGCATTGACTTTGAGCTCCAGAGAGAAGTAAGCAGTTCTTATTAAACCAAAACAAGCACAAATTGTATAAGCATCTTGAAGACAATCATTGGATTGCTAAACTTGCTTACATGGCTGACATATTTTAACCCATGAATAAACTTAATATAAAAATGCAAGAATAAGTGAAAACATATTGACATGTTCTGACATGTTACATGGATTCCAACAAAAATTACTACTTCTCTGGCAAAATGAGTTAAGACCAGGATCTCTGGAAATGTTTCCAAGAAGCTATAAAAATCAAAAAATGTTGAAAAGAATTTTGTGTTAAATTTAGCCAAGAACACTTAACTTTAATACAGCAAAAATATTACAAGTACTTTTTGCAATTAACATTGAACAATGTGACTGCATCTGAAATCCTTTCTCAGCTAATAGTAAAATGTCAATAAAAGAATTGACCTTGCATATTTGAGAAAATTTTTTTGCAGTAAGAAATGACAGCACACCAAGACTGAAATTAAGCAAAGTTCAACTTGATATGTTTTAGATTTCAATCAGAGAAGAATATAAGGAAATTTCCAATGCAACTATTAAAATTTAGCTCCAATTTTCTACAACTTATATGTGTGAACAAAGCTTTTTATCTTTATCACTAATCAAAAATGATAAATAATCCCAGATGAAAAATGTTGACAACAAACTTCGAATCACTCTTTCAAGTATTAAGCCAAATATAGAGCAAGTGTACTCATTAAAACAAGTACAAATATATCATTGATCTACAAGCATAAATCATACTATTTTTTTTGCATTTCTTGTGTTTTTAGTTACATTTTTTGTTGCAATCTGTGCCGAATTTAGCAAGTTTTACAAGTGTGCCATAATTAAAAAAGGTTATGGAACACTTATGTAGGCAGGACATTGGTAGTATTCGGCAGCATGGTTGAGTGGTTAAAGCACCAGACTGATGATCAGCATGGTCTCTCTTCAAAACCTACTTGCGCCATTCTGTTGTGTCCTTGGGAAAGACACTTTATGGCACTTTTCCCTTGCTTGGTGGTCTTGACAAGCAGTTCTAAATTGCAGTCATATCTCTACTGAAATTACAAGCGAACAGCAATATCTTGGCATCTCCAGAAGCAGGTCGGGGTAATTGCTTACTCTATGTATAGCACTTCTGTCGCTATCCTGCAAGTCAGGAGGATAAATATAGAGATAAAAAAATATATATTTAGTCTGTATTTTTTTTTAGTAATTTTTTGGTGCTGCACTCATAGTTTGATAATTTAACAATACTCTATACATGTATTTCGTGTATAGTTTATGCATGGGACAATGTGAGTGTTAGCTTAATAGTTTTTGTGCAATTAGATTAAAAGGGTGGAAAAGAAGGGAAACCAAGATTGATCTCTAAAGAATGTTTTTCTTAAACAATAGAAGCTGCTTTATCTGCTGTCACCTGTAGTAAGGATGAAACTTCTGTTTCAAGCAAGTTTCATGATTATTTAAACTATGTACTTATCTGACAGCAGTCTCAGCAGGTTGCAGATAAGCCTGCTCTGTTAGACAATGTCATTTTTCACTGTCACAATGACAAATACTGTAATAACCTTTTTAGTCTAAAAAATCTTCTGTTTCTTGTTAGCAAAAAACTTGATTCACTTTCCCAACTTTTATAAAGTAATGGATAACTGGTTGATTGCAGAAATGAATAACCTCCTTGAAGAATGTGTAGGGGAACACAGAGCAGAAGTATTGGTCCATTGTTTTTTTGGGTTTTCAGGCTTCATCAACTTTGGATGCAACTGCAAGTGTTTTTCAGATTTTTGGAATTTTGAGTTGGCAAACCAGGAAGAAAAAATATAACCAGGACTTTAAATTTATTAATTATATTTTATTTTATCTCTATATTTATCCTCCTGACTCACAGGAAAGCGACAGAAATGCTAATACATAGGGTAGGCAATTACCCTGACCTGCTTCCGGAGATACCAAGATATTGCTGTCCACTTGTAATTTAATAAAGATATGACTTTAATTTAGAACTGCTTGCCAAGACCACCAAGCAGGGGAAAAGCGCCATAAAGTATCTTTCCCAAGGACACAACAGAATGGCACGAGTGGGTTTGGAACTGAGACCATGTTGGTCATGAGCACAGCGCCTTAACCACTTGACCACGCTGCCGACTCAGCTCCACATTACAAACAATCAGCTCCACTATAGATTATAACAGGGGTTGGGAACCTTTTTGGATAAGAGAGCCATAAAGGCTACATATTTTTAAATGTATTTCCATGAGAACCAACAATGTTCCTCTAATTTTTAGCTGTATGTTTGTTGGGCAGAAATTTGTTCATGAGCAAACTTATTTTAATTTCTTGATTTTTGGCTCAAAAATGTAGTAATCTCTAAAAAGAAGGCCTTCACCTTGAATCTGACTCTGACTTCTCGATTTTTGTCTTAAAACTGTAACGATCTCTTAAAAAGGGTCTTCACTTTTGAAATCTTATGTACACAAATCTTTTTATTTTATGTGCAATAATTTATGCTTGGCAACAAAAGAGCCAGATGCTGTAATCAAAAATAACACATCTGGTTTGCGAGCCATAGATTTCCTGGATTATAAGCTTTGAGAAGATGTAATCAGGACACAGTGATTTACCTGGTTTTAAGTGAAGAGAGCAGCAATGAATTATTCATGTGAAAACTTTTTAAAATTGTTACTGGGTATGGTTTCATACTTTTAAAAAGTCAGAGATCTATTGATAGACAAATAAAGATAAAACAAAGGTAAACATATTAATGTTTTCAAATCTCATGTGAGGTCCTTAGCATTGTGAATTATGTATAGTTTTAATGCTTGCTAAACCTGTCAAGCGTTGTTACTCTGAAGTCCTGGCAGTTTAACCACAAGCAACATGCAGGCAGTTGAAGTCACTACACATAAAAAAGAAAAACATATAGAGATTTGGGGCTTGTAAACATGTTGATGAATAGTTTTTTAATGAGCAACTTAATATATTTTTCTGGGTTATTTTCTGTCTAAATTACAGATTTAAAATATTTTTATATCATTTTACAAATGAAAAATTATTTTTTAACCATCAGTCTGCAATGTTGGTAAAATATTTTTTTTCAGTCTTTTATGGACAATGTGAGAAGGCTGTGCTTACTGCTTAAGAAAAACTTATAATCTAAAGCTACTTCAAACCTTTTCTGTACTACTTAGTCTCCATTTCTGCATGATAAAGAACATTTATCTTTCTTGCAATGAATTTTTTATGTTTAGCTTGAAATTATAAAAATCAAACAAAACAAACATAATCTCATCAAAATAAAACCTGGCTAAACCTGATATATTTGCTCAGCATACTTTTGTTTATTTACTGAGTTTTAGTATTTATGCTTGGTGTTGATGCCTTCCAAAATTCAGTAAAAAAAAGTTCTCCAAGCATGTGTACCTGATTGGTTACTACAACACTTGATTAAAGAACAATTGATGG
Source organism: Diplosoma virens (assembly GCA_963680785.1). NCBI lineage: Eukaryota > Metazoa > Chordata > Ascidiacea > Aplousobranchia > Didemnidae > Diplosoma > Diplosoma virens. The sequence goes on along the minus strand of OY796894.1, from coordinate 6,644,938 downwards.
AAAAAAACAATTAATTTACTTGTGTGGATTTTTATGATGGAACAATCCTTTTTGTTAGTGTAGATTAGATTTATTAAAAGTGGAGGCCATCAGGAAAAAGTCAATTTTTTCAAAATTTATTGTAATTTTTTATCAGTTTTAAGGTCAGGGTTTCTCAACAGGGTCTCAGGACAAAGTATTTTGGGAGAACACAAATAGACCACTATTTTTTTAGATGCTTGTAGCTGCAATTTTTTTGCATTCTTACTACATTTTAATCTTATTTTAATGACGCACTATTAATTAATTCAATATACAAAACTTTAAAGATTAATTTGAAAAGTTTAAATTGCAATAAGGTTGACATTTCCAGATCACGTTACCAACTGTGGGCAGTCATTTCACAACAAATATTTACTGTCAGCAAGAATGCATCTGTAATACTCATTTATTTTTAATAATCTAAATTTGTGAATCACATGTATTTTCTGTGCTGTGATTAAAACAAAGCTGAATTTAAAGCCTTTTCAGACAAATCTGTAAAAAAGTTTCACACTAATTTTATTAATGTAATACTTTGATATTATTTTAATTGTTTTTATTTACCATCTAACATGATGAATAAAACTACAATTCTAATTTTGTTAAGACATATCAAGGTTGTGTTTTTGGTAAAATATGGTGGCCATGGGTGTTTGAGTCTTACTAAAAGAGACCCATAAACCACGAAAGGTCAAGAAATGCTAGTTTAGATTGTTTTGTCTTAGTAAAAATTTTAAAAAATAAAAACTAATTTGATCAAAATTAAAAATGTAAACACTCAAGTTTAATTTTTGGTATGCAACTAAAACTCATCTCTCATTTTATAATAACTCTCTTTGCTGAAGTAAACTCTTTGGTGTTTCTGCTGTTTGTTCCATTTTGTGGTTTAAGAAGTAGGCCAAATTATTAATTCAATTTTTATAGCTAAATTTAGTTTTTGCTTAGTTTTTTTATTTAGATTTTGATAGGGTTAAAAATAATTTTTAACAAGAGATATTTTAAAAAATATTAAAAAAGAACAAAGAAACTTTGGCAACTTCTTAAGCTGGTAAGCATTTTGCAAGAATTGTACCAGTTTTCATATGAATAAAAATTTGTAAAAATCATAAAATTTAGATACAACTGTTCTACTAGTTGAGAGAACCACATCATTTTTAATACTGCAGACACTTTTTTCCTCTTTCCCTCCAATTTTAATAGGGCTAACCTGTTTTCTGTGTAAAATCTACTTTTACAATTGCATTATCAATATTTTGGTTGGTTAATAGAAATTAAAATTTTCAGTTGCAACTATTTATACAGCAAAATTTTCTTAATACATGTAATCCATTTTTATGGTGTAATAGCTGCTAAACAAAGATTTTTATTATAACATAATAATAAAAACATTTAAATATTGATTAACTATTACAAGAACTTTGTCATTATAACAAAAATTGTTCTTTATACATGGTTTCTAAAGATGAAAATGGAACTGGACTTGTTAAAGATATTTCAGTTTGATAAATGTTAAGTAAATCATTAAAATTTTATTATATGTCAAAGTACTTGATACAATAGAAGCTGAAAAAGAAATTGTCAAAAATTTTTTTTAGCTTTCTTGCAAAGAAAATCAGCATGGGCTTTTTGAAAATTTTTGTCATTATGATCATCTGCATTTGATCAACTATCAGGTCATGCCTGATGTAGATCAGGTCTAAGCCTTTCAAATATTGTGTTCAATACATGAAATTTGCTGAACGTTTAAGCTAAATGTAAAAAGTACTTGGTATCTCTAATTTTAACTGACTAGTAATTATGATGAACTTTTTTTTTATGCAACTCTCAATTTAGAAAATGCTGATGCATACTTTGTTTTCAGTTTTTTAAAGAAAATTCTGCTGAGTAATGTAAAATAGAATTCTATGTATTAGCTTGTTCAAAACAAATATTTTTTATTTTAATGTTTTATAATAAAAAAAAAACTGTAAAAAAGAAACAGGTTTTAAAAGGATTTTTAATCTATATTATACATTTCTAATTAAAAGTGTATTTTTATGTAATATGTTGCATTATGCAAAAGTAATTTTGATTGTTTTTATGTCTTTTTGTATTTTGACTAGAATAGCCATATAATTACTGCCCCTTGATTGGCTAGTTATGTATAATTGCTGTATTTTTAAAGGAACATGGGATCAATTTAAACTGCTTTACCAATGATGCTACCAAGACATTAGCCACTTTAAAATGCTTGACACAAAAAAATTTAAAAGCACTGGAAATATTTTGTGAATCAGACATGCTTTTATGGTTAAAAAACAAGATGAAAAGTAAGTATATTTAATTCACTCACAAAATTATTATCCTCATTTTTTAAATCATTAAGCTTGATTTTCTTTTGCCGAGCAGTGCAGTTTGTGTGATTAGTGGTTTATTTCAATTATAATATTTGGAACAATGAACACTGCTGCTTCCTTATCCGAATTACATCAGTGATTGTTTAAAAACCATCAAAAATTTTTGTATTACACAACCATTTAATTTTTTGCCAGTCACAAATTTTTAAATTATATTTTATTTTTTGCTTATGCTAGATTTAAATTTACATTTTTTGAATGAATTTTTAATGATTTAGCTGAAAACAAACTTGATATAAAAATTAAAATTTAAAATCATCAAATTTGTTAAAGCTTGTAAAAGTATTTTTTATGTAAAACAGTTCTTTTTTACGTAAACGCTTACTGTCTAATTCCAAAGTTTTGTGTTATTTTGTCTGTTCATTTCAAGTTATGCCACTTTTCAATAAAAGGAGTTTAAAGTTTACTGTGTGCCAAAACCACTGACGTTATAGTTGAAGCATAGTGTAATTTTTAAAATTAAGCATGCAAGATTTATTCCTATGCCTATTGAAAATTTCAATGCTTTCTTGATAAAAATAGAGTTAAAATTAAATATTAGTTGAATATGAGTTATAAAAATTGTTTTTACTATTTCCAGTTTTCTATCAAATTTACTTTAAATATTAAATTTGCATTATTAGCAACTACAATGAGTTTGACATAATATTTCAAAACCAGTTAACCAACTTATTGTGCTTGTGAGCTTTTAGCACAAGGAGAACAACAAAAAAAAAAAATTTTTGACAACTTCAATACAACTCATGTTTGCTGCCTCCATTTGCTTCCCCAAATGCATAGCAAATGCATTGATGAGTTTCTAATTACAGTCAGCTTGTGGGAACAAATGCAGCTTACTTTTCAAATGGGCCCCTCTGCCTAAAGCCCAAATGCAAACCTTTTTACCCTGTGCGATGCCTGATGCAGTATGAATATTGTCATTCAGATTATTCATTTTGCTACATTTGTTTGATTGCTTTTGGTCTGTTTTAATTATACCACAAAAGATCCACCCACAAAAAAGCTAGGACTACAAAATAACTTGCCATAAAAGGAACCTTAACCTTAACTTTAACCCTAACTCTAACCCTAATCCTAATCTTAATCCTAACCCTAACCTTTTTATGTCCAGTCCTCTTATGGCTATCTATTAGGTTGCAAAATAGGTTCATAGTGTTTTTATCAAAGATCTTTATTTAAACAAAAATGAAAAGTTATGGCTATAAATTAATAAATTATGTATTCTCCATTGCTGTTTACGACCTCCTCCCACCTCTCAACCAATTTGTCAATGCCATTCTGCCAAAAATCCCCAGGTCTGGTATAGAAGAATTTGTTGAGCCAGTTGTTAAAATCCTCTTCATTGTCGAAGGTAATGCCTCTCATATGGTTTGACAAAGAGTGGAAAAGATAGTAATCCATGGGTGCAAGGTTTGGAGAATATGGTGGATGCTGAAGGACCTCACATTTGAGCTCTTGGAGTGCAGCTTTGACGACTTGTGAAACATGAGGCCTGGTGTTGTCGTGAAGAAGTATGGTTTGGCCTTGTTGATTTGGTCTTTGCAGTTGAATAGCCTCATTCACACAATGTAGCTGGGCTATGTAGAGCTCCTTGTTGACCATGGTATTCCTTTCAAGCATTTCCCAGTACACCATGGCCTCCCAGTACCACCAAACACAGATCATGGTCTTCCTTGGATGAAGGTCAGGCTTAACTCTCAGCTTTGGCATATCTCCATAAGCCACCCATTCCTTTCTTTGCTTCATATTTATGTATAGGCACCATTTCTCATCTCTTGTGATGATTTAGTACAAAAAGCGCTGTTTGTAACCATGTGTTGCTCAATGGCAGGAAAGATGTTGAGAAGTAATTTGAAGGCGATTTTCTTTGTTGTTTTCACTAAGCTCATGAGGCATCCAGACTCCCAATTTTTTAGCAAATCCCATTGAATGAAGATGATTGAGAATCGTTTTTTGATCACAGTTCATTTTTTCGGCCAATTCACAACTTGTTTGGCAACTTTCCTCCTTCAAAAGTGCTTTGAGATGGTCTTTGTCAAATTCAGAAAATCTTCCACTGTGGGGCATGTTGTCGATGTCAAAATTGCCATTTTTGAACTTCACAAATCATTTTCTTGCCGTAAATTTGCTTATGACACCTTCCCCATATACCATGCAAATGTCCCAGGCTGCTTCAGCAGGTTTTTGGCCTCGATAAAATCGAAGAATAGCAGGTGTCAAAAATGTTGCTTTTTACCCCCTGGATATTCCATATGTAATCCTCACAAATAATAAAATATCAAAATACTTAAAAAGACGATCAACACAGTTTTTTTACAGTAGACAGAGCTCTATGGAATGAATATATACATTTTGCCAAGTAGTAAAAAATCATTGTAAAGTAAAAGAAAATATAAAACGCTACAAACATATTTCTCAACACAATATTTTGTGGCACTAGCTCTTTTTTGGTACTGGCTCTTTTGTGGCTAGCTCTTTTGTAACTAGCTCTTTTGTAACTAGCTCTTAAGTGGACATGATCTGTTTCTCACCTTCAACATTACTGCCATGGGCAGCCCTGAGAGGAGTTGAAAACTCTAAACAGCATTGCTCTGAGGATCATAGAAATGCAAACTCCTCCAACATGCTAAGGTAGCAATGTATAGTAGAGGTCTACACTTATGGTGATGAGTGTTGGGTAAGGATTGAAAGAGTGAAATCTTGTGTACAGGCAATCAAAATGTTTTTTTGTGACAAGTCAGAGGCTTATGCCCACTTGACAAGGTTAAAAGCACTGACATTCATCAATTTCTCAACATCAAACTGCTTCTACTTTACATAGAATGATCACACTATGCTGGTATGGCCATGTGACATGAATGTCCCAAGAGCAAACAGCAAAGCAACTAAAGGATGCTCTTCCAAGTGGCAAAAGGCCTAGAGGGTGACCCAGAACTTGCTGGCGGAATTATGTGAAAAACCTGGCCTGGTCATGTCTTGAAATTCCACCAGCAAAATTGTTTCCAGTTGCAGGAGTTCGAGATGCTTGGAGATTCCAACTTGAGCTACTGCCCCTGCAACCCCAAAAGGACAAGTGGGAAAAGGGAAATACACTGAAGTAATTTAATGTTTTCCCTGAAAATGATGATGATAAACTTCAATATAATTATGAAACAAAATTAAAGTTGTTAAAACTCATTTTGAACTATTGTAGACTTAAAATTACTTTTGAATTCTAATACTAAAATACTTTTTAATTACATCAACAATGACCATTTACTAAAAAAATATCAAAAACGTTACTTGTATGTTCTGGTAGTGAATATTAATGGGTTAATAAGTAATTGACACAAACACTGAAAATTCATTTGCTTATGCCAACAGTACAATTGCTTGCTATTTGTCAGCTGCTTTTGCTGGATTTTCAGCTAAAATAAATGTTTTGCCAAGCACTATATGGTATTAGCATCATTACATAGTTGTTTATTTTTACAATTAGTCAAATTGAGCACATAAAATGCATGACAAAAGAGTCCACACAGCCAGATTTATTTTTTATCAGTATCACATTTGAACTGTCTCTGGGTATCTATCTATTCTGAATGATCAGTTTAAAAATTTGTCAAATGGTTATGTGATTGACTTATTTTGTTTGTATTAATTGAATTGTTATTGCTTTATTTTCTGGAAATGTGCTATAGTTCATGTGTCCAAGTATAAATTTATGTATAAAATATCTATTTTTCAAATTATTGCAGATGTTGGTGAAGTAAAAGTGATGTGTGATTTGGCAATGATCTCAGCTGGGGAAACAGCAGTGGAAATTGATAAAGTGTCTTTTTTTCTCAGTGCAGTTTTAGGATTTTCTCCACTCATTTTTGATTTATCAGAAAATGATGGTTTAGAACAACTTATTTCTGCTTGTGATAAAGTTTGGAAAAGTGTGGAACAAGATCCAACTTTAATTAAAAAATGGGTAAATAAACATACAATATTTAAAATCCTTTTTACGAGGGTCAGTCAAAAAGTAATGAGCCCTGTTAACTTTAACCGCTTTAACCTTCATATTTTTTCTAGAAATTTTAAGGGTGTTTAGTAAATTTACTGCTTTAAAGATAAATTGTAAAAAAAAATTGTTTCAACGTGTCCACTTTTGGTATTGTGTTTTGGAAATGACGTCATCACTGGATGTCCGTCAGAAGCAGAGAGCTGTGATTGAATTTCTTGTTTCGGAAGGGGAGCCACCAAAACAAATTTTCGAAAGATTGGTAAATGTTTATGGAGATGCTTCATTAGCCTACAGCACTGTGAAAAAGTGGGTATCCAGGATTAAACACGAAGAAGATGATCTAAGTTTGAGTAGCCTCCAGGACAGACCAAGAAGTGGAAGACCATCTTCTGCAGTCAATCCTGGAAACAATGATAAGGTTGAGAAATTGATTAGAGATGATCGCAGAATCACTATTGATGACATTGCTGAACGTGTTGGAGTTAGCCATGGAAGTGCTGTGAATATTGTTAATGAGCTAGGCTTTGCAAAGGTTTGCGCCAGATGGGTTCCGAGGCAACTTTTGGATTTTCACAAGCAAGCCCGTTTTGAAGCTTGTTCGGAGCTTATTGAGTGTCACAGAAGTGACAAAACTTTTCTCAGCCATATAGTGACAGGAGATGAAACCTGGGTTCATCACTATGAACCTCTGTCGAAAAGATCATCCATGGAATGGCGTCACCCCACGTCCCCAAGAGCCAAGAAATTCAAAAGTCAACGTTCAGCTGGAAAAATTATGGCGACTGTGTTTTGGGACATTGAAGGAGTGATATTGGTAGATTTTATGCCTAAAGGTACTACCATCAACTTAGATGCTTACATTGACACTTTACGCAAACTGAAAGCGAAACTGAAAAGAGTACGACCTCACCTGGACATGTCTAAGGTCTTGCTGCAACACGATAACGCCAAGCCCCATACCAGTCTCAAAACTCGTGAAGTGATTGCTTCTTTTGGATGGACGACGGTAACCCATCCCCCATACTCACCCGACCTGGCACCATCTGACTATCATCTTTTTGGACCATTGAAAGGAGGAGTTAGGGGCAGCACTTCACTAGTGATCAAGAAGTCAAGCACGCTGTAAGAAACTGGTTAAAAATGCAGCCTGCTGACTTTTACAAGGCTGGCATAGTGTCCCTTGTTCATCGATGGACAGTTGGAATTGAAAAGTGCGGAGATTACATTGAAAAGTAGAACTGAGATCTCCTATCCCTGGGCTTTCTTTTGATGTATGACTTTTGATTTTATTGTAACAAATATGGCCAGGAGAGACTTGGGCTCATTATTTTTTGACTGACCCTCGTATCATTTTAACGAATGCCATTAAAAAAAGAAATATTTTTCAAATACTAGAGTATCTTTTCTTTTTTTCTTAATATTTAATTCTGTTAAAAAACCTAGCCATCAGAAGCACATTTCTGTGTCTCTTGATACCGATCCCAAGCCTGGATAAATGGGGAGGGTTGCGGCAGGAAGAGCATTTGGTGTAAAACTTTTTTGCCAAAACAGACAAATGCGTAATCATTATCAATTTATACTGGATCGGTTGTGGCCTGGGTTACTAACGAACTCCTCAAGTGTTGCACAGCAGGGCACCTGTGGAAATTATGCTACTGCTAAACATAGTGAAAATAAGAGCAGAAAGAGAGGAGGAAGGCAAGTGAAGAAGCAGTGAGAAGTGTAGAAAGGAAGACCCTCACACATGAGGGTGGGTACCTTAAATATTGGGACAATGACTAGAAGGGGAAGAGAGCTGGCAGATATGATGGAGCAAAGGAATGTAGACATATTGTGCCTACAGGAAACAAAGTGGAAAGGGATTAAAGCAAGGAATATTGGAGGTGGATGCAAACTATTCTACAATGAAGCTGATGGAAGAAAAAATGGGATATGGATAGTGGTGAGAGAGGAGCTGGCTGAAAGTGTTCTGGAGGTGAAGAGGGTGTCAGACAGACTAATGGCCATGAAGCTGGAAGTAAAAGGGTCCATTTTAAATATAGTAAGCATGTATGCTCCACAGGTTAACAACAGCATGGAGGAGAAAAATGATTTTTGGGAAGACCTGAATGAGTTGATAGAAAGTATATCAAAAAAAGAGAGGACAGTTCTCAGTGCAGACCTTAATGGACATGTGGGCAAAGGAAACATAGGGGATGAGGAAATAATGGGGAGGTATGGTGCTGGAACAAGAAATAAGGAAGGATCAATGATTGTGGATTTTGGGAAAAGGATAGATTTGGCGATTGTCAATACTTATTTCAAGAAGAAAGATGAACACAGGGTGACATATAAGAGTGGAGTAAAAAGTACCCAAGTAGATTATGTGATGTGCAGAAGGAGGAACTTAAGGAAATGTGCGATTGTAAGGTAATATTAAATGAGTGTGTTGCAAAGCAGCACCATATGGGGTGATATGCAAAATGGCTCTTATAGTGAAAAAAAGGCACAGAAAGTAAAGCCAAAAATATGATGTTGGAAACTGAAGGAAACAAGCTGTCAAGAAGCGTTTAGACAAGAGGTAACCAGGATTCTGGGAGGCAAGGACGGGTTGCTTGATGAGTGGGACAAAACAATAAAAATACTAAGAAAAACAGCTGAAACTGTACTGGGAGTGACATTTGGGAAACGAAAAGGAGACAGGGAGACATGGTGGTGGAATGAGGAAGTTCAGGAGAGCATAAAAGAAAAGAAAGAGGCAAAGAAAACATGGGACAAAATAAGAGATGAAATTACTGAAAAGATATACAAAGAAAAGAAGAGTAAGGCAAAGAAGGCAGTTGCAATGGAAAAGGGATGTGCGTATTGTGATTTGTATGCTTGATTGGAAACAAAAGAAGGTGAAAAGGAGTTTTACAGATTGGCTAGGCAGAGAAACAGAGCAGGGAAAGATGTACAGCATGTGAGGGTTATAAAGGATGAAAATGGTAATGTTATGGTAAATTTGGAAGCAGTGTTAAAGAGATGGAAGAAGTACTTTGAGAAACTGATGAACGAGGAAAATAACAGAGACCATAGGACAGAGGAAGCAGAAGTGGTCAATGAAGAGGTAAATTGTATCAGTAGAGAAGTAAAGAATGCACTAAGAAGGATGAAAAAAGGTAAAGTGGTTGGGCCAGATGAGTTGCCAATAGAAATTTGGAAGTGCATGGGAAAGATAGGGATAAAGTTTTTAACCAGACTGTTCAACAGACTATTAATGGGTGAACGAATGCCAGAAGAATCGAGAAGGAGTGTGCTTATCCCAATTTATAAAAACAAAGGGGACACACAGTGCTGTGGAAACTACAGAGGAATAAAGCTAATGAGCCACATGATGAAAGTATGGAAAAGAATTATTGAAGCCAGGTTAAGAGATAGAGTGGAAATCAGCAAACAGCAATATGGATTTATGCCAGGAAAGGAACTACCAATGCCATGTTTGCCTTAAGAATGTTGATGGAAAAGTACAAGGAAGGTCAAAGAGAGCTACATTGTGTATTTGTGGACCTAGAGAAAGCTTATGACAGGGTTCCATGGAAAGAGCTGTGGTACTGTATGAGAAAATCCGGAATAGTGGAAAAGTATGTACAACTAGTACAGGATATGTATGAGGGAAGCAAACAATGGTGAGATGTGCAATAGGAACTACAGAAAGTTTTAAGGATAAGGTTGGACTGCACCAGGGATCAGCATTGAGTCCATTCCTGTTTGCAGTTATAATGGACAGGATAGCGAATGAAATAAGGAGAGAGCCACCGTGGATGATACTGTTTGCTGATGATATTGTGATTTGCAAAGAGACCAGGGAAGAAGTGGAGCAGAGATTAGAATCCTGAAAGTATGCATTGGAAAGAAGAGGGATGAAAGTAAGTAGGTCAAAGACCAAATATCTGTGCATAAATGGAGAAAATAACAACAAAACAGTAAAGATGGAGGATGCAAAAGTGCCAACAGTAAAGGAATTTAAGTATTTGGGATCAACGGTGCAAGAAAGTGGTGGTTGTGAGAGGAAGGTAAAGAAGAGAGTGCAGACAGGATGGAACGGAAGGAGAAAAGTATTGAAAGTAATCTGCAACAGGAGGTTACCAGCTAGAGTAAAAGGAAAAGTGTACAGTTCAGTGGTAAGACCAACAATGGTGTATGGACTTGAGACGGTGGCAGTCACAAAGAAACAAATGAAAGAGATGGAAGTTACAGAGATGAAAATGTTGAGGTTTGCTATGGGAGTGACAAGAAAAGACAAGATTAGAAACGAGCACATCAGGAATACTATTAAGGTAGAACGGTTAGTAATGAAGATGAGGGAGCGCAGGATGAGGTGGCATGGCATGTCATGAGGAGAGACCAAGAGTATGTAGGAAGAAAGATGATGGAAATGGAGTTACTGGGAAAGAGGAAAAGAGGAAGACCAAAGAGAAAATTTTTAGATGTAGTGAAAGAAGATATGGGGGAAGTTGGTGCAAAGGAGACAGATGTTGAAGACAGAAAGGTTTTGAGAATAATGATATGCTGTGGTCACCCCTGATTGAAGGGAAAGGCCAAAAGGAGATGAAGATTTAATTCTGTTAAAAAGTCTGCAAAAGCATGGTACAAGATTTTAGTTTAGTGCTAAAATGGTAAACAATAAAATAAATTTTTATTGAGCTGATGCAAATGGCCACCTTGTCAGTTGGATTCAGTTTCAACAACACTATGTACTGGCAGACTGATGTTGTTGCTATGGGACCCTGTTGGATCCAGCCTTCACTAATATCTTTGTTGGTTACCAAGAAACAAAATTCTTTCTCAACATGAAGGAACCTCTCATTTACTACTGCTGTGTGGATGACACCTTTGTGGTTTTTTAAAATAAGGACAATTGTGAAAATTTTTTTTCTTCACTCAACTCTCTTCACTCTTCATTATGTTTCATGTTAGAAAAAGAACTTAACTCTTCTCCCATATTTCTTGATGTTCTAGTTGAGAAACACAAAACTGGATTTGTCACATCTGTGTATAGAAAACCCACCTTTACCAGCCACTACTTACATTGGGATTCCTTTAGCCCTATGAAGTGAAAAATCAATCTTGTGGCTACACTAGTTTATTGAGCTATGTTTATCTGCTCTAGCAGCAGGCTTTAGATGAGCTTGACAAAATTCAATCTATCTTGGTTGCTAATAGCTACCCAAACTATATTATTAGATCCACATTTATCAAGAACTGACAATTCAACCAGTCATCTAAACATGGACCATAGAAATACCTGATTTATCTTCATCTTCCATGGCTGGGAAATTTTTCAAATAAATTTAAAAAGCAAATTACTACAGCCATTTAGCATTGCTACTTTGCTATTGAAACATGTGTTTTTTTACAACCAGACCTATTCTTCCTGCAACCAAGAAGGATGTATTACCTGCCCATCACCAAAATAGTGTTATTTATCAGTTTGTGTGCCACTGCAATAGTCATTATGTAGGATCTACATTCCAAAGGTGCAAGAATGCATTAAACAGCACATTTCCTGGTGGATCAGAAACCATCATTCTTTTCGAGACCACTCTAATCTTTCCCATGCTTGCAAGACAAACAGACTTCTCAAATCATTGCCCATGACTCTGCTATTGGACAGCATCTTTTGGAAAACTCTTCCTGTGCACACCAATACAGTGACACCAAATTTTCTATCCTTGCCCAAGGATGTACTTCTTTTTTGAAGCTACTTTTATCAAATCTTTTCAACCTAATCTATCTCAGCACAAGAAATTTCTTTACACTTTAAAACACATTCATTAATGCTTTTTTACTTTTACTTTTGATTCGTTGCCCCTCTTGACCAATCAGATGCATTCTTGTTTTCTTTTCTATTCCTGATTGGTTGCATTTTTTAACCAATCAGACTCATTATCCTTGCCTATATAAGCATGATCAGATTGCTCTCAGTTCATTCTGATGATTCCTCCCAATATGTGTCTTTGAGGAATGAATACACTTTTTAAAGCTATCTTAAAGTTTTGTGCTGCCAATCAACTCATCAAATATTTAATTCTGTTAAAAAGTCTGCAAAAGTGTGAAAAAAGATTATAATTTTGTGCTAAAATGGGTAAACAAAAAAATTAATTATTTACAGTACAACAATTTTTTATCCATTTTTTAAATACAATTTCAAAAAAGAAAATTTTTTTAGATGCTAAATTGTGTTTCTCAATTTTTTAAAAAGTTTTAAGTATGTTTAATACAACCACTTTATTTTTACAGAGTGAAACAAGTCAACAACTGGATTGGCTTAAGACTGTTTTAGAGTTGCATGGTTCAGTTGAAAAAAGTTCATTGACACAGGCAAAAAAGATTAATAACAAAGGATTTTATAAAATTGGTGGAGAAGTTGAAAATATTCCAACTCTTGAAAACTGCTTAAAAGTTATTTTGCCTAATCAAAATCGAAAAATTGGTTTGTGTTGTTTCTTTCTTACTTGTGCTAATATGATCTTTTTTTTATGAATATTAGATATTTAATTTGATTAGTTTTTTTTTTGATGTTTACTTTTTTAACTAAACAATTTAATTGTAGAAATTATTACTCTAAGTGAGCTACATGCTTTGCAATCTCGATTGATGTTATTTGCTGGTAAAGCAGAAGTTGGAAATGATGATGTAACCAAGTTTATTGATCTTCTCTCAAGTGTTGAAACTCTTTCCAAAGCTTACATAAATCTGAAATTGTCAGGATGTTTGCTTTTTAGCCACTGGATTGCTAAACTAAAGTAAATTTAATTAATTTGATAAAAATTTTTTAAAAAATTAGTGTTTTAAAAACAGTTTGTAATTTTTCTTTGACTGGTAAAGGTTACTATTACTGCTTCTAATTGTATAAAAACACATAATAAACTTTTGAAGTGCTGTAAATACCTATTTAGGCTCATGAAATTACTTATTAACCTTTTGTTGGGTGTAGCTTTACTATGTAGTGTCACTTTGTTGGTATTTACTTTTTTCTGATTTAGAAGGTGTCAGGATGTTACTACCTAACATTTTTAAGCTCTTGGTTTTCTTCTGTCTTTAAAAATAAGTTGTTAATGCACACACTTGTTTACTGTTGTTATTTTAATTTCTTGTTCTATTTCATGATTAATCTTACAAAATAACTAGCAAATTTCAACACTTCAGGCAGATGAAAAGAAACACAAGAAAATATTTAGCAAGGTTGAAGGAAAAATGCAGAAAAAATTAAAAATAAACACAAAGCATTTTTAAAAAACATGGTTTCCCAACTTGCAGTTGCCAAACTAGCCGGCCCACTGATGAAATGCACTCGAAAAGGGATGTTAAAGTGAAAATAATAAATCTTGTTAAATAAGCACTGAAAAATATAAAAGTAGAAGCTTCCAGCTCTCCAAATTCAGCAAAACTTTTCATCTCTTGTTTGTACATTTCATGGTACCTTATAGCCATTTTTTCAGGTGCATCCCTGTTTTGGTCTTCAACTGATAACTGTTGTGCTTGGGTGAGACCCTATACTGCAATAACAAAGTAGAATGTAAAAATTTTAATCTTACTGTTTACTTGTGTTCAGTCATTGCAATTTTTCACTTCTGCACACTACAAAAGAACAAAACATTCTCTCAGGACTTCTGCTAAATGCAGCAAATGAGTTCAGAAAAGTTTGATCGTTATTGATTTGAAGTTTTTTGTCTTTCTTTGTTCTGAACTATAGATAAAATTGAATAATTTGGATAGTTTTAAAACTAATATCAAAGTGTGAGTAGTCTAGAATTTTAGGTCTTTAATTTTGTGCTGTGACATTTGAGCACTGTACAATTGAGCTTCTACAAATGAGGAAAGACAGTTCATCCCAGGGTTAATTGGGCATTGGACAATTCAGTGTTAAATGCATTATCACTGGTATTTCTTTTTAAACATCATTATACATCAAAACTTTATTATTACAAATTATAACCCAAGCCTACTGGTATTTATTAAAAATGTGGACATAAAAGCACATAATGAAGATGATGCCACCAAGCCCAAGTTTTTAATTTGTGACTTCAAAAAAGAACTACACAACACTGTTCTTTCAGTTTTTTAAAATCTTAGTCTATTTGGTTGTTTTTTTATTTAAGTAAATATGTTTGGTAAAAAATTTAGAGCTTAGGTTTTACAACATATTACACAGAAAATGAATATGTAGGCAGACATTGTAAAATATTGGTTTTCTTATCTTTGTTTCTGCTCACAATATTGTTTTTGAGACATTACAAGAAAACTCTCTCACAAGTTAAAGCAGTATTTAATTACTTTTGGGATATCTGGACAGGATGTCCTTTACATAGAGGCCACTACCAATCAAGTTTTTTGCCAAATGTTTGGAGCATTTTCGACCAAGTTTGAAGAGGGCTTACTTAAGACAAATAATTTCCTTGAGGGCTGGCATGGTGCTATGCATAAGTCTATGGGTTAAAATCATCCCACAATATACAAGTTAATTGAGATATTTACAGCCTGGGAAAAAAGTTTAAGACCACCTTTTGCAATATTACACATTTAAGTAAAAAAGCTTCTTATTCACGCAAAACTAAGTATTGTTGTGTCAGAATGCATATTTAGGTTTTGGAATTAGGTCTTGTTATTTAACAATAATATATTATTATTTTCGATTTGAATTTCAGACGTTTAGCCATAAATTACCTGTAGAAATACAAAATTTTGACAGCTAAAAAATGGGCAAAAAAGCAGCTCTCAGTAGTGAAAAACGTGCCCAGATAGTCAGTCTTAGCACAATGAAGCTCTGAGAACGCGAAATATCAAGGCAGATGAAGGTTAGCAAGACTGCGGTACACAATGCTATCGAAAAATTTCGAAAAGAAAACACTTTTAAGGACAGCAAAAGGTCAGGTCGTCCAAGGATTTCCAGTAGCAGGGATGACCGTTTTATCAGGAAGGTAGTGAGTCAATCTCCTATGAGCTCTGCTAAAAAAATACAGGCAGGAATGGCGGAAAGAGGAATCAACATGAGTGAAAAGACTTTAAGGCATAGATTGTCTGTGGATTTTGGCCTGAAGTCATATAGACCAGCTCAGAAACCACGTCTAACTGAAGCAATGAAAAAAAAGAGGTTAGAGTTTGCAAAAAGGCATCTTGACTGGGACACAAAAATGTGGAAAAATGTTCTTTTCTCAGATGAATCTTCAATGAAGCAATTCTCTGTTCGGAAGTATCGAGTTTGGAGACCACCTAGAGCTCGGTATCAGGAGAAATTCACCATTCCAACAGTGAAACACCCTCCAAGTCAAATGATTTGGGGGGCCATGTCAGCTAATGGGACAGCTGGTCTTTATTTTTTGCCGCCAGGAAGCACAATGAACGGCTCCAAATACGTCGAATTGCTTAAGGAGAAGTTGGTGATACACATGCAAATACATAATTTCACAATTTTTATGCATGATGGAGCTCCCTGCCACAAAAGCAAGGTTGTACAGCAATTTCTCAATAGCCAGCATATCAATGTGCTTGACTGGCCTGGGAACAGTCCTGACCTGAACCCCATAGAAAATTTGTGGGCTTTATTGAAGACGAAAGTATCTCAAAGACAGCCTTCATGTCTTGAGGAAATGCGGAAGGTGATCAAAGAAGTTTGGGTGCATGAACTTTCTCCGGATTATTCCTTAACCTTCTAAGTAGTATGCAACGTCGCCTTCAAGAAGTTATAAAAAATAAAGGCAGTCACACCAAGTATTAAGAATTTTTAAATTTTTGTTCTTTGTTTTACCAAAATACAATGCATTTTGCTTGAGTAAGAGATGTTCGTTGAAATACAAAAAAGTTTTTGCAAAAAGTTTGTGGTTTGTGCACATTATGGCAGGTTTAACATGAAATGATTAAAAAACTTCAAGTGGTCTTAAACTTTTGTCCCAGGCTGTAAATTGAAACAAACCTATTTGGACAACAGAATCATGTACTCAAATGCTGGGCACAAAGAAAATGCAAAGAAAACAAAATATGTTGGAACTAACAATGTAATTGTCACTGTGATCAGAGACTACACAAACCGAGACCAATTAATACTTGTGAGCAATTTCCTATGAACAATGAACTGCACTGCAAAAATGATAGGCCTTTTTTTAAAAAATTTTAATAAATAAAATTTTGGCAATTTTCTTGGTAACATGACTTGTGACATTTGTGTAAATAAAACTTATGAGTTTTTTTTATTTTGCAGTAAATTGTCCAGCACCAAATTAATCCTGCACTAAATCATTGCTTATTTGTTGGTGGTCATTTGTACTGTTTTCAACTGTTGGGGTACCTTTAATTTAGAAGGTGTTAAGATATAATTGCAATAACGAACTTTTAACAAGAAATTTATAGTTTTGCTATTTGACTTTATTTCACTGGACATGAAATAAATTTCAAATTAGTAAGCAAGGAAATCAAACACGTACTAGACATTGACAGATAATGACTATGCCACATAACATCAGGACACATGCTTTTAAAGAGTGGTAAATTGCTGTGTCTGTTTTTATCCTCAGACATAAAATCAATTACTATTTAGCAGTGTTGCTGTTTTAATATAACTATTATGATAGCTACTGCCTAATATATTCAATATCTTGATTCTTCTTTGTCTTTCAAAATAAGCTGTTAATGCACATACTTGTTTACTGTTGTTCTGTTGGTTTTTTTCTTTGATTTTATGATTAATTGTATAAACTAAAGAGCAAAACTCAACACTTTATCAGATATAATGAATCACTAGAAAATAACACTGGTCAACACAAAATTTCTTTCTGGGATGAAAGTAGCTGCCCTTTACTAATTTTGGGGCGCTGAATCCAAAAATGAGCCATAAAATTGTCAGTTAGCTCTAGTTTTCAAGATATAGGCACCAGTAACATATGCTAAAGGGACAGGTGAACCCCTAGAAATCTAAGTCGAACACCTGTTTATCTCGTTCATTTACAAATTTATCTCTTTTAGATAACAGGGCTCGAAGACCTTTTTAAAACAACCATTAAGTTACTACCAAGTTACCTTTTTAATAACCTAAGGCTTTTGGTGACTGTTACATTTGACCCCCCTTCACAGATCATTTGATGTCCTTTTCAAACATACCTCAGGCACCCATGTTTCAAGATATTTCAGAAAAGGTAGTCACATGTTTTATTGTGATAATAGCTAGGCTTATAAAAGATGGAAATACATAGTGCATTTCTCCTATGCTGATAAGAAGTTTTTCAGCAACAGAGATAAAATAAAGTTATCAGTTAGGAAGGGCATATCCCAAGATAATACAAGTGCTGTGAAAACATTTCGCTGATTTATATCAGCTACAGAGCTGAAATAGGAGTGTAGCTTAGTTAATGTGCGTGATGAACAGTAAAATACAACAGGTAACACTAGCCAGAAAAATTTCACCCAACTTTGACTATGCAGAAGAGGCTTCTAACAGGTGCAAATATACTGCAAAGTACACTACCTGTGTAACATAGTTATAACCGAAAATTTGCACTGTGTTCTTTTTTGTTTAGAATTAAGCTCTTTTAACTACAAGTACGACAACCTGTTAAAGTAGCTTTCAGTCAGTATATTTTGAAATGCCTCGTGTTTGTGTAAATTCTGCAGATAACTTCTGTTATATTTGTGGGGAGTTCACTGTGTCTTTGCAGAAGCATGTCTTAACCACTAGAACAAGAAAGGCTTATCATCAGTACTTTGATTGTAAAGTCAGAGATCAGGAAAAGCCTTGGGCTCCTCACATATGCTGCAACTCCTGTGTGACCGCCCTTTATGAGTGGTTGAAGAAGAAAAGAAAGGCAATGCCATTTGCAGTGCCAATGATTTGGAGAGAACCAACGAATCAAGTAAACGATTGTTACTTCTGTCTCACGCCTTCCATAAAAAAAGGATTCAACAGGAAGAAGAAGTCTGTAATAGAGTATCCTAACATACCATCTGCAATTCGTCCTGTTCCTCACAGTGACGAGCTACCTATTGCTGAACCACATTCAATAGATCTGTTGAGTTCAGACGATGCAGAAAGCAGTAAAGAGTGTAGCGTTTCTAAACCGTGCACATCCAGGAACGAAGAATTTGGTAGTACTACTGAACCACATTTAATCAATGAAAGTGAACGAATGATCTTGTAAGGGATTTAGATTTGCCGAAAGTTAAAGCTGAACTACTGGCTTCCAAATTAAAACAATGAAATTTGCTTCAAAGTGGTGTCAAAGTTTGTAATTTTCGTACATGTCAACAGTCTTTGGCCCAGTTTTTTAGCATGAAAGGGGGACTTGTATATTGCACAGATGTTGGTGGTATTATGCAAGAATTTTGGGTACTCCCACAGACCAGAAGAATGGAGACTGTTCATTGATTCATCGATACTAAGTCTAAAAGCTGTGTTGCTGCACAATAAAAATATTTTGCCATCAATTCCCGTTGGATATGCAGCTCATATGAAAGAAACATATGAGAATATGAAGAACCTTTTACAGTGCATAAATTACAAACAGTACCGCTGGCAACTGTGTGGTGACTTTAAAGTAATTGCAATACTGCTGGGATTGCAGCCTGTTTATATAAAGTATTGCTGTTTTTTGTGTGAATGGGACAGTTTTGCAAGACATGAACATTACCTTAAAAAGGAGTGGCCAAAAAGAAGCACTTTGAAAGCAAGTATAAAAAATGTGAAGTACACTTCACTCGTTGAAGCATCAAAGATTTTACTTCCCTCTTTGCATATTAAACTTGGATTAATGAAAAATTTTGTAAAAGCGATAAATAAGGATGGAGCAGCTTTCAAGTACATTTACAACAAGTTTCCTGTATTAAGCCAAGCAAAGCTCAAAGAAGTTTTTGTTGGACCCCAAGTCAACAAGCTATTAAAGGATAAAGGCTTTGATCACACCTTGTCTGGAATAGAGAAAGTTGCCTAAAATGCATTCCGAGATGTGGCACACAACTTTCTTGGGAATACAAAAGCTCCAAATTATATTGAACTGGTGGAACTCATGATAGACTCCTACAAAATATGGGGTGCAACATGTCTTTACAAATACACTTCTTACATTCGCACTTGGATTTTTTTCCTAACGTAACTAACTGTGGTAACGTAAGTGATGAACATGGGGAGCATTTCCACCAGAATATTGCAGTCATAAAAAAATGGTACCAAGGAAAATGGAGCCCATCAATGTTAGCTGATTACTGTTGTACTCTTGCCCGAGATCAACCACAATTGTCTTACAACAGAAAAGCTAAAAGAATGCGATTGTGACCATGATCGTTTCTGTTGTTACATGAGCGTTAATGTATTCATTCATAGAAAACTAAAATTGAAAATATTTCAAAAACAAGAGCTAATTGAAGATTTTTATTGTCGTTTTCGGATTCAACGCCCAAAAATCTATAAGAAATGACTATTTCCATAAAAGAAAGAAAAATTTTTTGAAATTTTCTAGACCTGTGTAATCATCAAGTTTGAAAGAAAAATGCAATAAAGGAAATATAAAGAAACACAAAACATTGAAAAAGAGTTCAGAACTTTTTAATTTTGCTTATTGCAAAAAGTTTTTTTTGAAAAGTTTTCACCACAAAGCAGTGTATTGTTCTTTGAAATTTAGTTATTAATTACTCACCTTAAAGAGTGAAAAAGAAACCATGTGCCAGAATTGATTTATTAGAGACATTGCACCAATCTGTTTATACAGTTACTTTTTACATTTACAAAAAAACATAACTAATTACCAAAAAATGATTAACTTTATTGAATTAAAAACTTAATAATTTTATTGCATCAATTCATACTTTGCCAATCAAAATATTTTTAGTAAAATTAAAGATTTTTTTTTATGTAAAAATTAGTTTTACTTTAATGTTTTAGGAAATTTTATGAGCTTAAATGGCTGGAAAAACTGTACTAGTTAGAGAGTAATTTTTATGTTGGGTTATTCATGACAAGAAGATTTATAGTTAAAGATTAAAAAATCTAATCATGTAAAGTAGACCGTGTTTGTTAGTATGTCAAAAAAAGTGTATAAAATCAATTGCAATGCTTACAATTATGAAGCTCATATTGCTTTGAACATTTTTACAGCATGGTTCAAGTGTTGGGAAAAGAAATTTTCAACCAAAATTAAGAATTTTGGTAGCTTCTTTAATCTGCTTGCAAAATTTTTAATCTATGTGTTGGACAAAATCTCTTGCAGATTTTTGGAAGATGTTGCAGCACATTTTTTACCTATGTGCTGAAAAACATTTCATTAAAAGAATTGTTGATATATCAACTAATTGTAATTTTTGGAAATATCATGTAAACAGAAAGTCAGGGCCATATGATGTGATGCTAAAGTGGAAATCAAATAAAAGATATTTGGGGACAAATAATTGAAGAGAGAAAAGCTTCATAATTGCTCAAAACAATCCACCTACTTTTTCCAAATTTTCTTTATGCTGCCTTGTTTCTTTTTTCCTGATTCCACCTTGACTTTAAATGCCAATGCTTTTTTAAAACTTTGTCTTTATCTCTTTTTTTCATATGCGCATTAATTTTTGCCAAACTGAACCATCTGATTCTTTTATGCCTTTCATTTCTTCTATAATTCCTTTATGTTGATCAACTCTTCAATAGTTTTTTTTAACAATTTAACACCACACATAATTTAATTAATATTGTTTTTCAACTATTTTATTAATTACTATTGTTTTAGTTTAATCCATTTTTTCTTATTTTTGTTTTTTTAATTGCTTTAGTTTTTAACCAAGTTTTTACTTCCAAGTTTTAACAACAACAAACACCGGAATGTTACTGTTGAAATTTATTTTGATGAAACTGCTTCAGCTATAACAAGCACTGATGATGTCATATCTGAAGTAAAAAAACTGACTGATGTGTTATGCAATGCTCATCAGAAGTATGTCTAAGTTTGTATTTATAATAAACTTTCATAATATTGAAACAAAAAAAATCAAATTTGCATCAAACTGGCTTAATTTTTCTTTTACTGTAATTATGTTCCTTTGTAGTTTTCAAGCAAACCATTAATTACTTGGAGATGCAGAATGGAAAAAAATTTGCCAGATGCTCAAAAGCAAATTTAAATTTAAATCAATAAATCTGCTAATACCATTTTTAAAAAAAGCATGATGTTATAAATGTAACCCAAAATATATGTGTTATTTACAACTATTAGACACTATGATGAGCAGCAGGAAAAATACACTGCATTTATTCTTTTAAAGCAAAGATCAATAATATACATACTTTGCTGATTGCAGAAAATCAATTTATTTAAAGATATTATATTGAGCAACTGTCAAGTGATTATTTTGACATGTTTTTCAAAATTAGTTTGATGTTACTGTACTGTTTAAATGTTCAAATGTTTTTATTTTATTTTTGGAGGTGGTATTATGATTATGTTTGTAAAAACTGATAGCAGAGTTAAATTTTTTAAATATGAGTGCAGCAGTGCTGTAACAAAAATTAAATCAAAACTTGATATTTTATAGTTGCTATTAAAATGATATTTTAAAGACTAAAAATATCAAATCTGTTAATACATATTTGCTTCTTTTTAATTGTTATTTTGTCTTTATTTAAGTGCACATAAGCAAAACGTTTTTTACTTTTAGGTGGACAAGTTATTTGTGTGAGAAACGCAATACATATTACCATCTAAATCATTTTAATATACATCAATTGACATATCTTTGCAAAAAAATTTCTTCCGAAGCTGATTTTCCTGATCAAGTTTATCAGTTACTGTCAGTTGTTGATCCAAACATTTCAGCTGCAGAAATTGAGAAATGTTTGAAAAATGCCATAAAAATTGATGATGTTTCTGATGATGGAGATAATAGCTTTATGCTTGGTATTTTTTAAAATTTAAATATTTTTGTGTAATTAAGTATTTTTATAACTAGTAAGCTTTTAGCATGATTATTATAAAATAACAGGTACTTGGGTGTTGATGTTAGCAGTTGTTAAAAGTTTTTTTGATTGTTTGAGAGTTAAAATTTTGCAAACACTGACACCTCAATTAGTTGTAAAAATCTTATTATAAATCATGTTATAAAATTATTCATAATACGTTTTTGGAGAAAAAAAATTACTTTGTAAATTTGAACACTATATTATTCTTATTTCTGCTACTTCTTTCATATCACATAATTCACTGGTAGCTTTTAATATTTTCAGTTGAACAAAAAATGTACACTTAAAGTTGATTTGAACCTGCAACCTTGAGGAAAATGACAAATGTTTGTTCAAAAGTATAAGATTCATTATAATTTAAGCAACAGTATATTGTAATATTTTTTTTTAGCTGTTAAAATCAAAGGCTTCATTTGAAACTCTTTTGTTTAAATAAATATCCTTAAAAAAGCTGTTTTGAAAAACTCAAACATTTTTGTCTAGCCCTCTTCAGGAGGTTTACATTAGAATGAACTGAAGAACTGAATGTAGTATTTGAAAATTTAAAACTGGTTCTGATTGGCTGAAAACTAAAATTAATAACAGGTATTGTAATAAAGTAACACCATGTTTTGTCAGCACAAAATTTTTTTTGGTGAAAAAAAAACTAAATTATATAAGTTTTGTGTTAAATTTAGAAACTGAAACAAAAAAAATTTTTTCATATCATACTAATAATTTATGTTTGTAAACAAATTCTTTCTGTCTATATAATTTATGTTTATGGAGAGTAATAAAAATCAATTCTAAGACAGATAAATGGAAGTCAGATCTTGCTTTTGAAAAAATAGAAAACTGGCTGTTGTTGTAGTGAAATGCACGTTTTTGGTTGTATAACAAATGATTTCCAATAGATGAGTCACAATGAGGTATAGAATTAGCTGATTTACCTTGTCATTCTGATTGTTTTTGTTCTGGAACAGTTCTGTTCCAAATGGACTTGGGTAGATGCCAACAGATCCTGTCCTGAAAACAGGGCATTTGACACATGTACCAACTAATGCAGTGGCACACATATTAAACAAAAAAGAGTTTTGAATGAAGCCTTGGTTTTAATAGCTATTTTGAAATTATACACCAGCAAAAAACTTTTTAAATACTTTATTGATGGTACAACAAAGAGCAACTGGAAGAGCTGAAGAATGTGGTCAAAATTTGAGGTAAGATTAGAACTGTGAAACTTTTTATTAAATTTTTGAAAACTCACCAAGCTCAACATGTAGTTCCCATATTCTTGTTGCATTGCATCAAAGCAGCCAAGGTAAGATAAACTTCTACTATAGAATGAGCTTTTTTTTATGAAATTAGTAGAAATATGATTAAATAGAATCATTTCATTTAATCAACTTAAAACTCTTGTAGCGTGAGTGGTTTTGGAACACAGTTAACCTTTAAACTCCTTTTATTGAAGGAGAACAATTTGAAATGAACTGACAAAATAACACTAAAACTTCAGAATCAAACAATAAGCAGAATCTTCACTTGATGATGTCGAAACGATCAATCTCTAGTTACATTACACAACAGTTATATGAGTCTCTAATCTAATCTGTTCTGAGGCAACAAATTGGTCTAGTGCATATATGTAGTCATAATGATTTTTATGAGTATTATTGTGACGTCTGCCTTATTTATCAATAAAACCACGTGATCAGGCTACGTCCTGAGAGCTGTGTGTTAAGCATGATTACACAAATAGTCTTGATGGTGCAATCAGCCAACGATTAGCTGGGGGGAAACAACAGAAAGGTGATACATAAGCAAAATATAAAGAAATGTGAAATTATCACATGACAGTTGTCATGGAAGTAGACAAACACTGTGCAGCAATCAGGATGCTGCTGCAAGCCAAGTCTGCAGCAAGTGAAATACAATGTGAGAAAATGCATTTGCAGAAAATTTTGCAATAACAAATAAAAACATGAATAAAAGATGGTTTGCGATGATGAGTTTGCTACGCTCTGATCCAAAGTACAACAATTTTTATTTTATTTTGATTGGATTTGCTTTTGCTGTTATCTTGCTAACATTAAACTAATTAAACAAAAACAAATTTATACAAACCATTTTAATTCCTTAAATTGGCTTCATTACCAAATGCTTTGGTTCATCTAATCTTCTGAGAAAACCTATTTTTAATTTATCTAGTTACATTCTTTAAGAAACCAAAAAGTTTGCCTTGTTCTACAGTCTATAGTTTTGCCTTCCACCAAATAATATTAAACGTGAAGAAGTATTTGCAGAATTTGAAATTTTATTTGCTTAATTATTGCACCATAAACCAAATAGTGCTGTGAACTGAGTCTTCTTAAAGCTAAACTTAATGAATTGGCACATAGTTTTTGTGGTTCTCCTATAGATGTTATTAAATTTCTCTTTGATTCTGACTGTCTTCAAGCCATTAAATCTTTATGTTTAAATAAACTCATTTTAATTACTAAGCCTGACAAAAGCTATGGAGTTGTTATTCTTGATAGATTTGAATATGACAAAAAATGATATCCGTTCTTTCAGACATAAACAAATTTGAATGTTTTGGCCCTGTAACTAAATGTGATAAAACTGCTCAAAATAAAACCAAACTTCAAAATTGCCTTTTTCAGTTGGTAAAAAGTAGTCCTCTGGCTCACAATGAACAAGAATGTACAGACTTCCAAAAATTCACAAACAGGATGTCCTTGCCATCTTATTCTTTTGATGATTGGATCTTCCCAACATGAACGTGCTAAATTTCTTGCTGCCTTATTACAACCCATATTGGAGCTTACTCAACTAATTGCATTTATGATTCCTTTTCTTTCACTAAAATGATACAATAACTTGAAGTAAATTCTAATGATTCAATTCACTGTTCCATTGATATCTGTAATTTATTTACCAATGTGCCCTTAGCAAAAACAATTAAAATTTATAGTGAAACTCTTTATGATGGTCACCTCCCTACTGCAGTTATTCCTAAACATGTTTTTATTGAACTAATAAAAATTGCAACTATTGGGTTGAGGAATATTTTCGAAGCGTTTTATATTTTCTTTTATTTTACAATGATTTTTTACTACTTGGCAAAATGTATATATTCATTCAAATGAGCTCTTTCTACTGTAAAAAAACTGTGTGATTGTCTTTTTAAGTATTTTGATATTTTATTATTTGTGAGGATTACATATGGAATATCCAGGGGGTAAAAAGCAACATTTTTGACACCTGCTATTCATCACTTTTTATTGAAGCCAAAAGCTGCTGAAGCAGCCTGGGACATTTGCATGGTATATGGGGAAGGTGTCATAGGCAAATTTACGGCAAGAAAATGATTTGTGAAGTTCAAAAATGGCAATTTTGACATTGACGACACACCCTGCAGTGGAAGACCTTCTGAATTTGACAAAAAACATATCAAAGCACTTTTGAAGGAGGAAAGTCACTAAACAAGTTGTGAATTGGCCAAAAAAATGAACTGTGATCAAAAAACGATTCTCAATCATCTTCATTCCATGTGATTTGCCAAAAAATTGGGAGTCTGGATAACTCATGAGCTTAGTGAAAACAACAAAGAAAATTGCCTTCAAATTGCTTCTTAACATCTCGCCCGCCATCAAGCAACATGCAGTCACAAACAGTGCTTTTTGTACCAAATCGTCATGGGAGATAAGAAATGGTGCCTATACATAAATATGAAGCAAAGAAAGGAATGGGTGGCTTATGGAGATATGCCAAAGCTGAGAGTTAAGCCTGACCTTCATCTAAGGAAGACCATGATCTGTGTTTGGTGGTACTGGGAGGGCATGGTGTACTGGGAAATGCTTGAAAGGAATACCATGGTCAACAAGGAGCTCTACATAGCCCAGCTACATTGTGTGAATGAGGCTATTTAACTGAAAAGACCAAATTGACAAGGCCAAACCATACTTCTTCACGACAACACCAGGCCTCATGTTTCACAAGTCGTCAAAGCTGCACTCCAAGAGCTCAAATGTGAGGTCCTTCAGCATCCACCATATTCTCCAAACATTGCACCCATGGATTACTATCTTTTCCACTCTTTGTCAAACCATATGAGAGGCATTACCTTTGGCAATGAAGAGGATTTTAACAACTGGCTCAACAAATTCTTCTATACCAGACCTGGGGATTTTTGGCAGAACAGCATTGACAAATTGGTTGAGAGGTGGGAGGAGGTTGTAAACAGCAATGGAGAATACATAATTTATTAATTTATAGCCATAACTTTTCATTTTTGTTTAAGTAAAAATTTTTGATAAAAACACTATGAACATATTCCTCAACCTAATACTTCAGTTGAATTTAGCTTTAATAGCATTATATACAGGCAAATTGATAGAGTTGCCATGGATATTCTCCTTAATCCTGCTTTGGTAAACATATTTGTTGGCTATTTTGTATCAAAATTTTTTAATAAAATTTCTAAACCTACTATTTATTGCTGCTACATTGATGACACCTTTTCTCTTTTTCACAAAAAAATTGACTTTCAAAAATTTTGAACTTGTCTTAATTTATTTTACCCTTTCTTAAAATTTACTAATGAAATTGAAACTAATAATACTCTTTTTTTTTTTGGATGTACTTGTTACCAAATCTAATAATAAATTCATTACTTCAGTCTATAGAAAGCCTAACTTTTACAGGTCAATATATTCATTGGGATTTGTTTGGGTTAAAACAAGGTAAAACAAATCTTATTGATATGCTAACACATCAAGCCTTGAAAATTTACTCTAAATCTACTCTAAAATATGAACTAGAAAGTATTCACTTAATCCTTGTAGAAAATGGTTATCCAGAATTTTTTCTTGTTTCCAGAATTTTCAAAAAACTTTTACATTTTTAACAAAGACACAAAAGAAGGCCCCAAAAAACATCCTGTCTATTTAAAATTACCATGGATTAGTGAAATTTCTTATTAAAATTGATAGAAAGCAAAATCATCTATTATTAATTGTTTTGGAGTGGTCCAACCATGAGTGATCTTTTCTACCAGATGAGTTTTATCTGCAATACATAAGGATGTTCTTTCCACTTTTCAACAAAGTAAAGTTGTATACAAAATGTGTGCCACTGTGGTAGTCAGTATGTGGGTCAAATGACCTGTTTTCAGGATTGGTATCTACCCAAGTCCATTTGGAACAGAACTGTTCCAGAACAAAAACAATCAGAATGACAAGGTAAATCAGCTAATTCTATACCTCATTGTGACTCATCTATTGGAAATCATTTGTTATACAACCAGAAACGTGCATTTCACTACATCAACAGCCAATTTTCTATTTTTTCAAAAGCAAGATCTGACTTCCATTTATCTGTCTTAGAATTGATTTTTATTACTCTCCATAAACATAAATTATATATTAGGTTATCTCACATGAAGTTATCTCACATGAAATACCGCATTTGAATAATAACTCTATACTGTTTGGTTGTCAACATAGCTATAAGTTTAGAAATGGATATACTAATGAGTAATTAATATGCTCTGGAATAAAAATAATAAAGTTTAACTATATGCTTGCAAATAATGAAGTTTATGTAAAGTAAATAATCAAAATTTTCAAAATGCGATATTTTATCGGAGACAACCTAATAGACAGAAAGAATTTGTTTACAAACATAAATTATTAGTATGATATGAAAAAAATTTTTTTGTTTTAGTTTCTAAATTTAACACAAAACTTATATAATTTATAAAGAGCTTCTTTGTGGTACAGAATTTTAATATCGCTTTAAACAAAGTCGATTTTATCAGAACCATAAGCTTTTCGTGATGCTCTCATCAGTGGCAATCACGTCAAAATGGGATGAACCAGAGAAAATCAAGGTATTTATAGTCTCAACAGTTGGGAGAAAGGTGTGGCAGTCTCAGAAGAAAGAAAGGCACAATTGCACAAATTCAAAGAAGTGTGGTGCAATACAGTGTAAGCGCGGAAAGGAGAAATGCACTACGTGCAATTACCCAGGAGAAACACTGTTACTTGCAACTTTGATTATTTGAAAAGTTTTAATGTGTAAACAAATTCCTTTTGTTTACATAAAACCAGATGTTTGATTTTGATAAAAGTTGCCTCGAGTAGACACAGATGGAACGAGTTGCATGCCACAGCAAGAATTTTAAAACGCCTGTCATTATAGTTTGCAGCACATTGCTCGTTATCAAGTAAGTGTTGTCCTATGGCTGAGTCACAATCTGGATTGTCTGAGTCACAATCTGCAGTAGTGCATGTTTAAGTTTTTAGTTAGGCTCACCATATTTTTGAAGGGGTAAATTGCAAGCTCATTAACAGAAAAAAATTCATCCCCAAAAAGTAGTGTTCACTAAAAATAAAGGCCTTTACTTTGGATAAGTCTCAGATTTCATGATTTTGGTCTCTTAAGACTAGTTACAGAAAAAAAACAAGAAATAAAAGGGTTTGCACATGAAGTCAGTCTTCGACTTCTGTTAGAAGTTCTGCCAAAGTGGGCAAGACAGAGTGCTAAAAACCAAGATATATGGTAAGACTATTTTTAGTGGTATCTATATTGGTGGAAACGTTGGCAAAACAAAAAATGCTATCATTAAAATTGGTGTTGAGATACTTTTTTCTGACACTCCAGCTTTGTAATTGTATCCAGAAACTAATTTAGGTGAATTTTGAGTTGTTAATTTTAAAAACCTTGATCATTTATCAAATATGCTTTTAAGGTTGTGTTTGATACATGATAAATTGAGTCTTTTTATTAAGAAACCATAAGCAATTTTGTTAGTAAAACTAATCCAGAATCTCCCTGTGATTGCTGTCATTTCTTGAAGAGATCCTTTTTCTCTTTTTTCTTCTGGTGCTGTAGAGGATTCTCGGTTAGTTTCACTGACAAAAAATAGCTATAATCAGCCAACTGTAAGCAATTTTGTCAATAAAACTAACATAAAATTCCCCTGTGCTTACTATGGCTTTTTGAAGAGATCCTTTTTCTACTGGTTTCTTTTTTCTTTTAGTGCTCTAGGTGGATTTCTGGTTAGTTTCACCAATAAAAAACAGCTACAGTCCCTTCTTGAAGAGACCTGATTTATTATGCATCAAATACAACCTCCAAGACTTATTTGATCCAAAACTTTATGCAATAGTCCTCATGAATAACTGAGTTGTACATTTTGGTTTTTCCAAGATATTGCAAATAAATCATGTTTAGATGGTTTATTTTGTTGCTTGTTACATTGTACTGTAAATATCATTTACTCAGACAACTCTGGTCAAGTTCTGTATTGAATTATTTTTATGAATATTACAGTATAGTTAGATTGAAAATTCTAAGATATAGCAACATTATCAAGAAGGTGCTGCATAAATAACCATATTTGTACAAAAAAAATTTATTCGACATTCAATATTGATTTGTTTGTTTTGGCTTTTGAAAATAGCCACAATTGATTTTTTGAGATTTCGATACTTTTTATGTTAGCAAGAAAACCAGGCTAGATTCTAATGTTAGACTTAAAAAATTTAACCTACATGATTATACTTTTGCATTTTTCTATTAGATCATTAAAAGACAAATATTTGGGCTAATATTTGATTATTGGAAATGATTTTTTGTCTGCCTCTTTAATTGAAGTTAAAGATTTTATTTTTTTAATGATTGTTACCAACAATAATTATGCATCATTGTTTACAATGCTATTTAATTGCCCTTGCACTAAACAATAATTCTGTTTGTAGTTTCTTCCTGCCTTTTTTGCTTTCAACACCCCTCAAAGAAGATAAATGTTTTGCAACACCCAACACCTTCCCAAAAAAAAACAACCAAAAATAATTTTTAGTTATTTTTTTTCTTGCAAACAACAAGTTAAAACTAAAAAAGCTTTAAACTTTAAAATAAAATAGAAATTTTCACTGTTTATGGAACCTCAGTTGAAAACCACTGAATTATTCTTAAACAGCTCAATTGGTCTCTCTAGTTCAGGAGTTCTCAACTGATGGTATGTGAATATCAAATGATTTGTCAGAGCTCTCCAAGTCATTTGTAAGCATATCTGGTAAAAACTTTTAGTGACGATAAATTAACATGAATTAAAAAGCTAGAAATAAGTAGAAATTACATACTTATACCAACCAGTTGGTAGAGAAAACACAGATACAAAAATCACATCAAGCTTAGTTTCGTTTTTTTGCTGAACATTCATTAGTACATTTGATTACTAAATAGGCCTAAATAGTCATGTGAACAAAGATAGATTTTCCAAAATTAGGTGATTTGCAGCAACTTGATGAACTTTCAAATGATACATGGTCAAACAAAAATTGGGAACCACTGCTCTAGTTGATGTGTTCTAACAAGTATATTCTGTGTTCCTGATTTCACCAACTCAAAATAATAATTTTTCTATTTTAATACAAAATAATTCTTTTATTTGTTATAGCTATTTGACTTTGACTAAATTTTTTTTTGTCTTGTCACTCTATTAATTTTTAAATCAAATTTTGATTGTTATGATATTTCACTATATGATGTTCTTTTTTTGCAGCTGATGAAACAACAGACTCACAAATTCAAAAAAAAAAAAGAGTTATTAGATGTTTGGTTAAAAATGAAATATCTGAATCTGTTGCAAAGGCTGCAGTGCAGTCTGTTAGAACACTTGATTTTGATTATTGTTATTTGTGGGCAATGGAATATGGATTTGATAATGATCTTGTGATGCCTCTTCAACATGAATTTGATAATGAACTTGGTAGTGACGTTACTTTTTTATTTTTTTACATTAATAACTTATTAAAATGATTAATCAATTATAAATATGTTAGGTAATTTTTTGTGCCTTCCAGACTGTATTTATTACACCTAAATTGACCCAACTTAAAAGATATATTCTTAAAAAATCTTAAACAATTTAAAATGATTTAAAGCAAAAAATATAGTCTTTTCTCGGAGTCTTCTGTACTATATTGTTATAAATACCAACCAGTTATTTTCACAATTTTATATAATTTTCTTGAAGTAAAAGATTTTTCTTCCCAAAGCTTTTCATCTGACACTCTTCAGGGGAAATCGTCAGAATGAAGTAGAATTGAAACCGAACTAATTTATAAAGGAAGAAAGTAGAGTTCTCATTGGCTGAAAGAGTCAACCAATGAGAGAAAAGGTTAAGAAATTTTCAAAGAGTATACGAATTCTTTTTGCTTACACAGAAAGGGATTGAGAGATTTAATGAAAGTTGCTTCAAGAGCAGAAAGGTGAAAGGAAGAGCGACCTCGAGCGAGAATAGAAAATTTTTCGTTGCTATTTTCTATTCTCGCTCGAGGTCGCTCTTCCTTTCACCTTTCTGCTCTTGAAGCGACTTTCATTAAATCTCTCAATCCCTTTCTGTGTAAGCAAAAAGAATTCGTATACTCTTTGAAAATTTCTTAACCTTTTCTCTCATTGGTTGACTCTTTCAGCCAATGAGAACTCTACTTTCTTCCTTTATAAATTAGTTCGGTTTCAATTCTACTTCATTCTGACAATTTCCCCTGAAGAGTGTCAGATGAAAAGCTTTGGGAAGAAAAATCTTTTACTTCAAGCAATCTTCAAATTCTGTACCACCAAATGTTTATTCAAATATAATTTTCTGTGGATGTGATGAAATATTGCTTCAGCTGCCAATCTTTTTTTTTCTACTAATTCTTGTTATGACAAAAAATAGATATGATTAGACTTTCTCAAAATTTTTATAAAGCAACACACTTTTAAACAATTTGTTGAATTAACAATGCACCAAAGGTGACAAAAGAAACAATTTAAAAAAATAAATTTAATAATTTCATATTTCAATCATATTTATTGTATTTCTATTCAATCATTTAAGAATGTAGTATATTTTGTTTATGTTCTATAATGAGCTATTGTTAATATTTTACCAAATTTTTACATCAAATATTAATTGATATTACTAGGTAACTTCCTTAAAAATTAGAGTAACATATCCTAAGCTGTGCAACATATATTTTGAGAATCACTAGATTACATTATTGATGTTTGCTTGGTATGTGCTTTGTCACTTTGACTCTTATTGTATCCAATGTTAGAAAAAAAACTTTAATCTTTGTATAAAAGTTTTAGTTTTATAACAAAATTATTCTTAATTATTAAATTATTTTCTTTCAATCATGTTTTTTTTAAGTAGTTTATCTGAATTTTTCTAAAAAATTGACAGATACTTTGGCTGTTATTCTTAGTTTAAATTATTGCAGGCTTAATTTATTAAACAATTAATAAGCAAAAAATTATTTCAGTAATTCTTTAAAATTCTTTAAACAAAAATATTGTGGAACAAATTTACCAATAAAAGACCAACATTATTATTTGTCATCATCTCATATCACATATGAGGAATGTAGATAAAACCTCAAACATATTCACATTAAACAATGCCTCAGTTCAGACAAAAAATTAAAAACATCACATCCAGTTCATAGAACAAGCATAACTACATTGCATGTGTATAAAACTGGCACACCTTAAAACAAAAAATGGCTACTACTGCAAAATTGCTTACCCTTAATAAACTTTTAAAGGAGACAAAGTTATTTATACTTACATGCCACAGTGCCCACTATGCTTAAAACACATGCACAACATTAATTGGCCATTTAGCAGTCACAAAGTACCCACATAATGCTATACTGCTAATTAGTGGAAAAAGCTTGTATAAGCAACATAGATCAGTCATGAGGGAGCTCTAGGTTGACATTTTTAGTAGTTAAAAAATGGCTCCTTTAAAATTTGCCTTGGAAAAAGGGATACAAACAACAATAAAATATTAACCTGTTAATTTAATTTATATTAACCTGCATCAAATGAGCCAGAGTTTTAATTAATTAAAGTTTTATGGTGATAATGAAGTTTATGTTGTTGTTGTTGCCCCTCCTCCAAAGATATCTTGGAAAAGCTATCCCTTAATCCCTCAAAGAAGCCAATCTAGATTATATCTGCTGCTTTCAAAGGCTTTTTCAACAGACTAGTAGTGTTGTGTTGGATTGGTACTTGACTACAGTTAAAAAGGTAATTAGTGTCATGTATGTGTGACAAGCATAGTGGGCATTGTGGCATAAGTTTCAGGGTTTACTGTATGTAGGTAACTTTGCAAAAGTGGTGATTTGTTGGCTCTAAATTGTGCCAGTTTTGTACACATACGACATGATACTGTTTGTTCTGATGAATAAATGTCATAAAGTGTGGTATTAGTAACTTTGTTGCTTTTTCTAGATCTAAGGTATTGTGAGGTGATGGTAGTGTCAATGTGTTTGATGTTTTTTCTCCATTCCTCAGGTGTTATGTCTGATTGTGAGATGATGATGTTTGTGCTCATTGTTATAAAAGATTGTGGCTTTCTTGTTTCTGGGCAGACTTAAGTATGCATTAAGATCATGTAAAGGGTGTGCTTGTGTTTGAGTCAGTTGTTTAAGTTGAATAGCATTAAGTTTGAGATGAGTGTCAATCGGAAGAACCTTGGTTTCATTATGTAGGTGTTGAGTGTTTGTATCTTGTGTGCAGCCAGTAGCAATTGGCAAAACTGTGTTTTGAATGATTTGCAGTTTCTTGATTTTGGTGTTTGATACAATAGGGCTGTATATAATGTTTGCATATTCCAAAATGGAGTGAGTGATAGCTTTGAATGTGGAAACAATTAATTCTTTTTGTTTACTCCATTTGGAAGAGGTGAGTGCTTTTAGAATGTTAAGCATTAATGATGGTGATGTTTATATGTTAGAAAAATGTCAGTTTTGGGTCAAGAGTGATACCAAAAAGTTTAGAGTGTTTTGTTGTTGGTATTGTTTGATTGTTTAATTTAAGTGATGGAGTTGTGCCATATTCAGCTGAGGCTGGTGTAAAAAGTGTGGCATCAGGTCCAGTGAAATTGCTGTTAGTGCTGTTTGAGATGGCTAATTGCACTTGTGTAATGGTAAGTCATATTTTCCTGGTGGGAAGAGTCTTGGTTGTATGGTCTATGTGCCTGTTGCTTTTGTTTGTGCTTTATGAAGTGATATTTGTGAATTGTTTATTAAATGCTTTTACTTTGTCTATGTCAGTAATGGCTGATATAGTTTTGAAAATAATGCTTCTGTTCTGTTGTGTAGGTGGTTTTTTGTTGAATAGTTTTGCTATGGTGCCCCACAGGAAATATGGATTGTGTATGTAATCAATGTTATCAAGATGTTGTTTCCAAGTGTTTGTTTTGTGTTCATGTATTTGTTTGCTCATGCAATTGTTAAGAATAGTGATTTGTGGTTCTGTTTTGTTTTGTTTGCAAATATGGATATGATGATAGATAAGCTTGCAGATATGCATGGGTAAGTGAGTGTGATTTGTGTTTGTTTAGTGTGATGTGATTAGAGTTAAGTAGGATATTGTTGACATCTACTGTGATGATTGTGTTTTGAAGATTTGTTATGATTGTAAATGTGCTGGATATAATTGAGTCTTCTTTTGCTTGTGATAGCTGGGTGGAATGTATGGTATGTTTGGTATGTTTGCTTGCTGTGATGTTGAAAGGTAAATTTTGATATTTTTGATTGAATGGGAAAGGTGTTTGATGTATTAAGATGTGAGAAATTGATGTTGTTTTTAATGTAAGTTAGAAAGCCTCCTTGTTTGTGAGTGTGATCTATTCAGATAGGTGTGAAGTGAGGAATGTTTGATGTTTTGTGGGATTAATTGATTGAGTTTTGTCTCTTGTATTCTTATGATATTTGCTTGAGTGTTTTAATGAGTAGTTGTATTTCATCTGTTTTGTTGTGAATGCCATTTGCATTGAGTTGCAGAACTTTGAGAAATTTCTTTGGTGATATTGGTTCCTTTGTTTTCTGTGGTTAGAAGTGTTGTGAAGTGTGCAGTACCATGAGTTGTTGTAGTCCTTTGTAGTAATTTGGGAGCATTTTAAATGCACCCAGTGCTTTGTGTAGGTACATAAAATAGATGTTTGATGTTTAGTGATAGGTTTGAGACAAATGTCACAAACACAATTGTGTGTTTATGGTCCAGGGTTTGGGTGTATATTGTCCCAAAGAAGCAGCAATCTGATCATTTAGTTTGTGAGTAACCTGAAAAATTGACTTTCCCAGGAAGCCAGAGATGAGTCTTTTATCACCAGATAAAGCAAGAGCTTCACCCAATAGACATCAAACAGGAAGCAGAAATGAGCCAATTTGTAGTGGTTTGAAAATCAATCACCAATGTCCTAACCTCCATGAGGTTGAGTCATTTAGGAAAGTACTTTTTGAACAGATAACTCTGCCAAGTACCTGAATGCAAACCTTTTTAATCTGTGCAGCACCTGAGGCAGCATGAAAAAACGTTCTAGGTAACATATCATTTTTTTCATTGTAACCCTACTGTGAGGAAGCCTGAACAAAAAACAAGACAAGCTTGAAACTTAGAAATCAGTCACTGCTCCATGACTGTATTAAAAAGTTAAAATCAATTTTGATCACAAGATCATTATCAGTTAACAATTCTATCAACTCTTATTCAAATAGAATTGACCTTTTCAAGCTTGTCTTGTTTTTGTGCAGGGATAGACAGTGACTAGAAATTGTTGTTTTTGCCTTCAGTACAAAGGGTACTATAAGGAAGGTTTTATATATGAGATTTCTTTCTCCTAGACCAGTGGTTTTCGACCAGTGAGCCACAGAGCATAAATCAAAATGAAAGCAATATGTGTCTTGTATAATGATGTCATTATGATCAAAAATCAGAAACAAAATTCCAAGTGAGGCCTTTTTTTTATGTTTTTGGCACAAAAATTGAGAAATCACAGGTAAAATGGAAAGAGAAGATACTTTTTTAGAGATCACCAAATTTTTGTGATAGAATCTAAATTCTGTTTAATGAAGTGCATCATTAAGTTACTTTGGGTTGAAAAGTGGGGAACAGTATGAAAAAAGTTGAAAACCACTCTTCTAAACTGCTTGCTTGCCACAGTTTTTGAGCACAGTCTGCCCAGGTTTGAAATTGCCATTTTGTAAATTACATTTTGTCTGGTCTCTATCTGCAAACCTCTTTGGCATGGATATTTCTAACAGGAGATATAAAAACTCTGGCCAACAGGCCTATAAAGGTTATTGAGACATACAAACTTTCCCACCATTGTAAGGTAATAATTTATAGGAAAGTATTGAAGTTTGTTTTTATATTCAATAATTTTACCTTATCATTTTTCATAACTTAGCTGTTGATTTTAAAAGGTTCATATAATAATGTATATCATTTAGCTGCTGTCTCTTTATGTGTATGTACAGTGTCAAAAACAATTTCAAGTGTATTGAAATGATTTCAATTAAAAACTAAATGAATGAATGAATCAAAATATTGTAAATAGCATTTCAGTTTTGGCTAATTTCTGCCTGATTTGTTGTTATATTTTTTTGCTTTTCAGCCAATGAAACAACTGATGCTGATATTAATGCTGTAAAAGATGTTATTAATGAAAGAGTTAATTTGACCCTTTCCGAAGTAATAAATAGAATTCAGAATACTTTAGAAGATGCATCAAATCAGAGTACTGCAATTCCAATTAAAACTGTTTGTGAAAGATATCTTGATGGAACTTCTGTAAGTGGGAGCTAGTTTTTATCAATTTTTTTCCAAGCTTTGAATTGAACTAGTGTAAACTAATTTTTTAT
This sequence comes from Diplosoma virens, assembly GCA_963680785.1. NCBI lineage: Eukaryota > Metazoa > Chordata > Ascidiacea > Aplousobranchia > Didemnidae > Diplosoma > Diplosoma virens. The sequence goes on along the minus strand of OY796894.1, from coordinate 6,607,909 downwards.
CAATTGTAGCTTCAGTGTTTTATTATCAGTTAATTGGAAGTATTGTCAAGAAGTGAAAATCATTTAATGATTGCCATGCAATTTATTCAACTGTAGCTTTATTGTTGCTTTTTGATTTTGGAAACACACTTTAAGTCATTTTTTTGCTTAGCTTTTATATTGTTGAAACATAGTATTTCATGTATTTATAGCTGCTTGAAAAATTGAAAAATAAGTAAATGAGTTTTTGTAAATAAAATTTGATGAGGCAAAATTTGGATAAATTTTGAGATTATTATGATTTCTTAAACTTATTAAAAATACTTCTGAGTAACTGTAACTACATTAATGTAAGTTTGAAAGTGCATCAAAGCCTTGAAAATATTTAGACTTTATTGAATTTAGAAGACCTTAGTTATCACTGATCAATTTGGACAGTTTTAAACCACTGATGGTCTGATAGTTGTAACATTTTTTTAGTGTCGTCTAGGCTGGAAAAATTGACCATCTTGTTTAAGAGAATGGTTAAACAAAGGTTTTCAAACAATTTCCCAGCAATTACTCTCAATTGACTTTTTGTAGTCTTACCAACCACAGTTTGAAAGTTTTGAAAGGTTTTGAAGTATTTCACTTGACTAGGTTTGAGATTAACACCAAAAAGAGACAAACTTATGGTCCTAGTAAAAAAAGAAGCCTGTAGGTGCTGACTTGTTATTATGTCTTGACTGACAACTTTTAACAGTCAAAAGTCATTAAAATGGTTAGTTATCACATCACTATTGATAAGGTTTGGAGAATGATGATACGCTGTGCCCACCCCTGACTGAAGGGAAAGGCTGAAAGGAGAAGAAGAAGAATCACATCACTATTGACCTATAAAATAAAACAGGATGATTCTTAAAATAAAACCACATTGACTTGAATTTTTTGAATGCTTTCATAAAATTATTTGATTACAATCAAGGAGAGGGCAAGATTTAAAAAGTCCTAAAATCTTGGGAATGGGGATTTTTCTGGATTATAACTTTAGGAATATGTAAATATGATTAAAAACTCTTTGTAAACTGACAGAATATCATGATTCATGAGATTCTGTGAGTTTACAAAAAGTTTTTAATCATATTTACATAATCCTAAACTAGACTCAAAGCATCAAAATGAAAAAAACTGTATGATGCAAACTGTTTACAACAAACAAAACAAAGCTGGATAACTTTAAATTGTTAGTTAAAAAGTCTTAACAAGTAGCTCTTACACCAACATCTTGGTATCTGCAAAAGAAGAAGAGGTAATTTCTTGTTGGTTATCTTAAGTGTTCAATATGTTGATCTAATTTGTTAAGTTGAAAATATTTAAAAACTAAATGACCTAATTATGAAGCAAGAAATTGGAGAGAGCCAAGAGAAAAAATTTTTTTAATTTTCTTAATGGGTGAGAAATATGCAATTTGTTCTTTTAAGCCTGAAAAAACAAAAAAAAATAGAAAACTTTGTACACCTTTGTTTACAATTTCAAAAATTTATTTTTAATGATTTTTTAGGTAACTTCTTTGAAAGATTGTGTTAGCCTTGAACATCTTGGTCAGTTCTTAGAGAAGATTGGACATCACATTGATGCAACAAATTTACCTAATCGTACTTGTCCTGAATTTATTCATGTTGGTCGGCCTACACTTATATTTTGTCCTAAAGCTGATATATGGAGATCTATATTATCTATTTACATGGATTCTGAAAATTCAAAGTTACCTTCTTCAACTGAAGTTTTGGTTTGTTGTCAATCAACCACAGTTGAAGAGATAGAGTTGCTATTTCGACGGGCCATTCAAAAGCCATACCATCAAGGTAATAATTTTTTAAAAATTGTTATTAATTGATTTGTAAATCTCAGCATATAATTAATCATTTTCTTTTAAAGATTTTTTTAGTTGAAAATTCATGCAAAATATAGTTTTCAAACTAAACTAAAATATATAAGACCAATGCAGATTATTTTAATAAATTGTTAATAGCACAAAATCTAAGAATTGCATTCAAACACAATGGGTTTTTATAAAAAAGTTCCATAAAATAACTCTTGTCTTTTTTCTCAATCATCATCAACTAAAAGTATGCTCTGGCAATAATGATGAGTAGTGATTTTGCTGTTGATACAAAGTGTTGACATCAAAGATTCAAGAGCTCTGATTGATCAGAGTAAGTTGCATGTCATTAGTTAAAACTGCAACATGCTTGTCTAAGTGAAGGGTTTTCAGATTGTATAAAAACCTTTTTCATAACCAACTGTGCTTTAAAAAAGTGTAAGAAAATCTTATCATTAACTAATGAAGAAAAATGTTTTTTCTATGCTTTTTATTTTATTGACAGACAGGTATTTGTAACATTTGTGGGCTCCAATCAATGCATTGTTGTAATGAAAGAAGTGACTGTTCTTATATAGATTTTTTTTTGAAAGACAATCTTACAAAGTGTTTTTATTGAAATTCAGAAGAATGCAGTGCACATACCTGCATTCTTTTGGAACAAAATTTTTATGTTATCTTAATCACTTTATGATGTTTGTTTGATTTTTAACTAATCAACACATCACTCTTCACCCAATAAAAATGATTAATTTTGAAATTTTTAACTTTTTGTTTGCACACACTTTAAGTAATACTTAATTATTACTCATTGTCTTGGTCAATTGTATTCTTTTGATGACAGCTTGTCCAAATTATCTTTAAAAACAGGGCTTTTTAACAATATTGAGATAAATGTATATTTTGGTGTTGACTTTTTTTGTCTTTTAAAAACTTTAAAATATTGTAGCTTTTTTAGAAGGTTATGGAGTTTAAAAATAAAGATAGTGATATGCAGCTAGTGCTATTAATGTAAAACCAAACTTAGTCTATGTTAAAACAAAATTTATTAAAGGTTTGTTTTAAATATAATAATTTACCAACTATTTTAAAGGAAAGCCTATTTTTTGCCTTGCTTGTGCTGATGAAATTGATTTTAATGTTGCTAAAGAAGCTGAAAACATCTTTCAACATTTAAACCAAATGCCTGAAAAAAATAAAAATTATACTTTGGTTATATTTACCAGCTCAACTTATCACTATCTTTCTTCATGTTTTGATGAGGTAAATATGTTTAAACTTAAATAAAGATTTTTAAATAAAAAAATTTTTTGAACCAACCTGTTGAAATGTTACAATTAAAGTAAATGTCATTGTCATCAAGAAAGACATCTAATCTGAGTCAGTCACAAACAGGACTGGAGCTGAGGGTTTATTGTTTTTCTACCCCAGACTGCTGTACTGCCTGGATCAGATGTTGGCAGTGATGCTGTTGAACTGTTGAGTTAGCATTGGGTTTTGTCATCCAAAACCGTCAGACCTCATGCTCCATGTGGTGCCAACATATGACACATAATTAAGTGGTTCATTCAGGAGTGCTGCACTCAAAATTTGAAAAGGAGCAAGACCCAGTTTGTGCATGGATGACTGGAATTGCTTAGACCAGTTTGCACATAATTGATCTTAACCCAAGCTGTTTGAGGCAATTTCAATCCAACAGACCTGGCATTAGTTATGGGTATGAAAGCACAGAGCTTGGACTATTCTCGCAGTACTTTGTGTTCCATCTGTAATTGCTTAGTTCTGCAAGTTTGTTTAATGAATTCCATGCAGCTGGCATAAATGAGTGTCTAGATAGGTGTGGGGAACCTTTTTGCATTTGCAGGCTATTTTTAAAGATTAAATGTTAGTGCAGGCTGCATGAAAGTTTGGTTTCACCCCAAAAAGATAGTAATCTCTAAAAAAAAGTCTTCACTCAAAACCGGTCTCAGAATTCCCATTTTCTCTCTCAAAACTATAGTGTTCTCTAAAAAAAAGGTCTTCAGTTGGGATCATGCAAAGGCCACACTTTTTGGCTTCATGGGCCACAGGTTTCCCACTCTTGGTCTAGATCTTAGTCTCTCTTGGCAAGCATCTGAGAACCCAGACCATGCAACATATGGTCAGGGTCCAGAGGTCCATGATAAGCCAAGGAGAGTGCTGTTCTTAGTTGGCAAAACTGACCTGGATTGATGCCTGAAAGTATGGGTAGGTGGTCCATATTAAAGTGGGATGGAGGCACTCAGTGACTACATGCAAGGCATCAATGAGGACACTGCTAATGAGGTGTGTATGAGTGCTGTGACACCTGATTGGTGTGCAGTTTCTGTTGGGTAGATCAGAGATAAGGCAGTTGTGCACAGTATTTTGGCACCAGCACCTTACTCTGAAGCCTGCAAGTCGCTTCAGCAGTGTGATGCACAAAGATAGTTTTTTGTGCAATGCCACTAAATGGTGATAGAACATTAGTGATCTGTCCAGATTCACCCAAAGATAAGAAGGGATTGCACAGGATGGTAAAAGCTATTGTTGTTGTAGACTTTAAGACCACGTTTGGTCTCTTGTTTATTTAAATGAAAGGCTGTTATGAGCATCTTAGTATGACTGAGCTTTAACCTCCAAGTCTGAAGATACACTAAATGTGCAGTCATATCTTGACTTATAGCCCCCTCCAAATTCAGTTTCCAGAAGAGTGCAAAATACTAGAGAATAAGTAAACTTTTGGAAAATTGTGGGGGGCAGGTCATATGTAGAGATGTTGAAAAGGAAGGAAACCAAGACCAATCACTGAGGAGCCCCAATTTTCAAATGCCATAGCCTGCTTTGCTTGCTGTTACCAGTAGTAATAGTAAAACTTTGATTTTAAACAAGCTCCATAATCATTCCAACCATGTGCTTATCCAGCAGAAGCCTCAGCAGCTTGCAGGTAGGTCCACAGTGCCAGACAGTGTCATGTGCCACTGTCAGATCAACAAATACAGCATCAGTCTTTTTCTTAGCCTCAAAAGTATCTTCTATGATTTGTGTAAACAGGACAATTTAATCCATGGTTGACTTACTGTTTTAAAACCCATCCTGCTCTTTAAGAAGCAGTGGATCAATTATTGGTTTGACCAGGCATAGATAAACCTCTTGAGGATCTTTGGGTCTTCTGCAGGCTTCATCAGCTTTGGGATTGTAACTACAAGCACTTTTCTCCAGATCTTGAAAATTCTGAATCAGAGCAAGCAGGAAGAAAGGAAGTCATGTAACCAGGACTTCAAAGCAGCTCTAGCATGGATTATAAGCTTTGGGAAGATAAAATCAGGGCCCAAGCTTTTCCTGGTTTTAAGTTTTGGAGAGCAGCAGTGAATTCTTTCTGTGAAAAAGCTACAAAGATATTTTGTGGATTTGGATTTAGTGTTGTGGTCCTCCAAAGGTCAGACACTTCTTGGAAAACAAGTTGAGATGACTTGCAATCAACAGCCTCGTATCTCCCATTTCTGACCAGTTGAGATGCAATAGCATCAGTTGAAATGAGACAGTGATGAGGAGAGTGTTGTGACCTGCAGTAAGGATGTTGAAGAACATACTCGATGTTTTATGACTAGATAGACCAGCAATTCCTCCACTTCTTGTCAAGTTTGGCATGTAAAGCTGTAGCAGCCACACTTAAGTCATCTCCCTGAGGACACTGTGAAAACATTGTGTAGACAGATTCACACTCCACATCCCAACACAGAATATAGTTGTTTCAATAACTGTGTGGGATGTTCTTTTTGGCTGCTTTTCTGACAATGTTATAAAAGTCCTGGTAAGCTGCATCCACATCAAGTGAATCAGAGTCTTTGCAAATTTTTTATGAAAGCAATCTAGTGATTCCATTTGGCCTTGCCTAAGTTCCATTGCTTTACAGACATGCTTGGCACTGACAAAGCAAACCTTAATGGTGTGATAAGCAAAGGTTGGTGTTATGATCTGAAAAACTTTTCAAGAACATGTCTATCCAGTAAGTAACTGTTAGAACCTAGACTTGCAAAAGCTAGATCTGAATTGGTGCCAGTGTTTCAGTGACCAAAGTATAAGCTGGCAGCATTTTTTGCATTGTAAAGAAGGGCAAGACTATTAATACTTGCCCAGCCAGTCAAGCACTCACTGTCTGGGCTGTTATCATCATAACCCCAATCAACATGGCCACAGTTGAAATCACTGGCATAGAGACAAGGATGTGGAAACACTAAAAGATCTGAGAATTGTAGTCAGATTGGTGGAGGTTTGTAGATGTAAAATATTTTATAACTATCAATATCCATGCATCAATGCATCAAGTCTGACAGCTTTGGATGACAAAACTTGATGCTGACTTAATAGCATCACTGCCAACATCTGATCCAGGCAGTACAGCAGCTTGGGGTAGTAAAAGAATAAACCCTTGGCCCCAGTCCTGTTTGTGTCTGACCTGGAGTAGATACCCTTCCAAACGAAATAATACTTTGAATTTTACTAATATTAAATTGTTAAATTTCAAATGCAACTGTGTTTGACTTAAGAAATAATTGGTCAAAGTCAGAATTTTTCAGGCAACAAAAAAAAATATTTGGGCAACAAAAAAATTTTTAAGTACAGAAAACCAATTACTTTTGCAGGACAAAGTTTCTAAATTCAGAAAAAAGATTGTTTTGTTCTTTTGGTTGGGTGCTGGCAGAATTACAGTTACACTTTAGCTTTTAATTTATTTACAGCTTATTCCAATAGAATACAAGAGAATATATATATTTTAAACAAAGAAAAACATTCACACGTTATTAAATTAATGGTCTGTGGAGGGCGCTACACATTTATCCAATTAACAATATTGCTGAAGCACAAACAATATGTTACAAAGATTATGGTTTGAGGTGAAAATTTTATTTAGAGATAATTACTTTTTTGGAATAAAAAATTGAAAAATCTGAGACTGATCCCAAGTAAAGACCTTTTGGTTTTTACTCTAAATTTGAGACAAACCTTTTGGTTTTTACTCTAAATTTGAGACAAAATTTTTTCTCATTTCCATAAAGTACTAAAGATCATAATTTGGGTAAAGTCATAAAATTTGGGCAAAACTGTATTGCCCCCAAATATTTTTTTCACTGGTATGCATATGGCCTGTTTTATTATTCATTTTATTTTGTATATTTCTTTGTGGTAGCCTTCCAATTTTTTAAAGAAGTTTAAGTTACTGTGTAGGTAGATTAAATCAAACTTTCGATTTTTATAGCATTGAATAGGACTCGAACTCAAATTTGAACTCAAAAAATTGAAAATAAAGAGCTCAAACTTGGGCTTGCAAATTTTTTATGAACTCGGACTTGAACTCGAATAAAAATCTATTGAGTTTGCAACCCTGGTCCATGCACAACCATTTAATCTCTGATGTCATTAGAGATTGATCCTAAAGTATATATCTTAGTCATTTATGGACAAATGTGGCAAGGCCATGCTTCCTGCTTATGGAAGACCTAGTTAGTTGAAAGCTTGGAAGTACTAGCTTCTCTACATTAGTGCAGTGGTCTATGGCAGTAGGATGATGAATGCCTCAAAATGTAGAGCAAGATAATGAAGAACATTTATCTTGCTTGCAGTGAGGCCTTTGATGTTTGGCTAGAGAATTATGGGCCTTTGGAATTTGTTGAAAATGTGCTCTGAAAAAGGTATTTTTTCCAAGCATTGCCCCATTTGAAAAAGAATGTTTGCCAATTAGCAGACCCTTGCTGAACATTGGGATGGGTAAATACCTTTTTGTTTTTTTGCTGTTTTGGTTTGATTGTGTCATGTGTAACAACAAAAGCAGATTTACTCATGGCCCAAGCTGTGAGAAAGCAACTGCCATAAAGTAAATGTAAAACAACTACATAGATTTTTTACAATGAGTATTTTGCAAATTTTTAAAAATTTTATAGTTGCTTTTTTTAAACTAAGGTAAAGAGATCAAGTAAGCTAATCAATGAAAAGTGTATTATTTGATAAGAAAGTGTTAGTAACTTGAGACTGACTGAGTATTAGTAACTGAGACTGAAGTTTCAAGAATTTCCTATTTAAAAAATTTTTAAATAAGAAATTCTTGAAATTTCAAAATGTGTTACTAGAAAATTTTTAACTTGTTCAAAGTTGGTTTGATTTATTCAAATTTTGTATTATCTTTTTTTGACATCAAAACTGGTCAAATTGTTTTGTTCTCAATGAATAATTTTAAAAAGAAAATTTAAAACATATTTATATTATGAATTTTGTTTAGGATGAAGTTAATATCACAATGAGTGCTAATGAAAACGAGATGAAAGATTATCTTCAAAAAAATCTGTGCATTACACAAATTAAAAATACTGCTGCCAGGGCTGATAGTGAAAAAAGTATGGTTAGATTAGTTTCTTCTGACAGAGCAGGAATGGGTAAGTTAAAATAAAAAAAATTTTTTTGAGATTTTTTGACATCATACGAGGTCTGTTCAAAAAGTATCCGACCTTTTTCCCTCTCGCCAATAAGGTATGAGCAAACTGCCCGTGCAAAGCGTGGCTGCACACACACACATTCACGCGTAATCGTGAAGCGTTTCAGGCCGATTCGTCATTCGTATCTCTCTGTGTAAAGCATTTAGTGCAGGCGTGTAGTACGTGTTCATCGGTTTTTTGATTTTCAGAAAATTTCATTTCAATGACAGAACGCATCGAACAGAGGTATTGCATCAAGTTTTGTCAAAAACTTGGTGATACTCAAGTTGAAACAATTCGAAAGATTCAACAAGCTTTTGAAAATGAGGCCTTAAGCCCAACTCAGATAAAGCAATGGTTTAAACGCTTTAAAGATGGCTGTGCATCAGTGGAAAGTGATCCTCGCTCAGGAAGGCCATCCACAAGCCGAAACGAGGAGGCGATGGATCAGGTTCGTGAAAAAGTGTTGGAGGATCGTCGTTTAACAGTACGAGAGATTGCTGCAGAAATGGGAATAAGCACAGGCTCAGTTCATTCAATCCTAACTGAGGATTTGAACCTGCGGAGAGTGTCGGCTAAATTTGTCCCCAAGCTGCTGACGGAGCAACAGAAGGAACTCCGGAAGGAAATTTCGGAGGACATGCTGGATGTTGCAAATCATGACCCAGAATTTATCAAGACAATCATCACTGGTGATGAGACCTGGGTTTATGGTTATGACCCAGAAACCAAGTTTCAATCATCACAATGGAAGCATCCGGAATCACCACGCCCAAAAAAAGCTCGGCAAGTCTGCAGCAATGTGAAAGTTATGCTGACCTGTTTTTTTGATTCCCGTGGCATCGTGCATCATGAATACGCACCAGAAGGTCAAACAATCAACAAAGAGTACTACCTGGAGATTCTACGTCGCCTTCGTGATGCTGTGCGAAGAAAGCGGCCAAACATGTGGGCAGCAAAGAATTTTCAGCTTCACCACGACAATGCTCCCGCTCATTCTGCACATGTGGTCCAAGCTTTTCTAGCCAAAAACAGCATGCCACTTATTAGACAGGCTCCTTACTCTCCCGACTTAGCACCGTGTGATTTCTGGCTGTTCCCTAAGCTAAAAACAACTCTGAAAGGGAGGCGATTTCAGTCAAGAGAAGACATTATGAAAAAAGCGACGGAGGAGCTTCAGAGCATTCCGAGGGAGGAGTTTATGAAGTGTTTTGAGAAGAGGCAGAAGCGCTGGGATAAGTGTGTGAACCACCAAGGGGAATATTTTGAAGGAGATTGAATAAAACTTGCAAAATTTATTGTGTTGTGTGCTTTATACAAAAAAGTCGGATACTTTTTGAACAGACCTCGTATATATAAAATTCTAGAGCAGGGGGCATCTAATTTGTGTTCTTGCAGTACACATTTGGGCCATGTAAAGATTTTGAGCAGCCTGCATAGTATTCTACAAGTAAAGTAAAGTCATTAGAAAATTGTTTAATGCAAAATAAAGACCAAAAAAAGACTTTTACTAAAAAAATTTGACCACATTGTTTTATTTTGTTTTTCCACAAATATTTTGAGATGCTAAAACAGCCCTTGGCTCAAAAAAGTTGGATGCTCCTGTTCTGGTGAATTAAAAAAAAGCTTGTTTTACTGTTGTATTATAATTTGACTGAACAATATTAATGGAAACAAATTAAGCTATTAGTATCTTTACTCTTTAGTGACTTTGCAGTTTGAATTGCATTAAATAGAAACAAATTCTTTTTTTTTTAGAAATAAAAGGTATCTTTTACTAAAGTATTTAAAAGTAATTACTTGTACAAAATTTAATGATAGCCAAGAAAAAAACTTATCTCAAGCTTTTTGTTTGACACTCATCAGGAGATAAATGTCAGAATGAAGGAAAGAAAAATTCAATTAATTTTGTGATAAATATGGACAAAGATGATTGATTTTATGAGAGAAGCATCACAACCCATGATCAATGCAAGAGTTTTAAGTTGTAAACAAACTCTTTTTGGCAGCATAAATTTGGCTTGCATGATTTGATGTAAATGGCTTCCAAAGCAGATAAATGAAAAGACAAATAACCAAATGAAAGAATAGTAAATTTTTCATCACTGTAATTTTTGATGCAAATAGAGTTATCTAAAAGGTGTTGACCAATCACAGACTCAGTAAACATAACTGGGGTTGAAGATTTGCCAGAGCAAGCAAAAATATTGTGAGCATTTGGAATTTGACTGGTTCTAATAAATTTTAGGTTGTTTTGACGAATTCTGTCCTGTAATTGTTGAGATGTGCAGCCTACATACCAACTATCACAGTAGCATGAAAATTTATAAACTACATTGCTTAAAAGAGAAACAGGCAACACATCCTTTTTAATTGCAGGAAGAAGTGAACAAGATGTAAAAATAACACATTGTTCTACTGCAAAGAAACATTTTTCAACACTGGCTTTGATTTTATTTTCAAGTCTAACCAAAAAAGTTCCCAATGAGGCAGATGAAGATAGACAGAGCATTTCTTGACTTGACTATGTGAACTAGGTGATATAAAATCTTTTAATTTGCAGGAAATTGTTTTCTCAATGACATGCTTGGGGTAGCCATTCATAAGTAGAATTAAAAATTCTTTTCTAAGTTCAGCTTGCAGCTTGCAGTCTCAGCAGATCATTAAAGCTCAATGTACAATGTAGAAAATTAAACTGATTTTTCTTTTTCCAGATCTAAAAGATTTCAAGTTTAGGTATTGACCTGTAAATCTAGGTTTACAGTAAATAGATGTAATAAGTTTAGAGCCCACCTTTTCCACCTGTACATCAAGAAAAGGAAGAGATTGATTGACTTCTTTTTTAATTGTAAACCACAAGGAAGGGTGCAAGGAGTTTAATTGATGAAGAAAGATAACCCTATTAATAAAAATTTTAGGTAACCCTATTTGCACTAAAAATTACAGTGATGAAAAATTTACTCATTTGGTTGTTTGCTTTTCATTTATCTGCTTTGGAAGCCATTTACATCAAATCATGCAAGCCAAATTTATGCCCTCAAAAAGAGTTTGTTTACAACTTGAAACTCTTGCATTGATTACATGTTGTGATGCTTCTCACATACAACCAATCATCTTTTTCCAGATTTATTACAAAATCAATTGAATTTTTTTTCCTTCATTCTGATGTTTATCTCCTGATGAGTGTTGGATGAAAAGCTTAGTGATGAGTTTTTTGTGGGTTAATTTCAAATAAACAGTAGCTTTGAAAAGTGATATTTTAATTCAAAATAAAAATTTTACCCAGCCTTCATCAAAGTTTGTTCCAAAATCTGTTTGATTAATTTATTTTGCGCACTTTTTGTTGTAATTATGTTATAAAAGTTTTTTTAAAACAACATAAAAGTGCTTTGGAATCTTGTCAGATTTCTCTTTATGGAGTGTTTTTTATGTAACATACACAATTCTTTACTGCTACTATTTACAAAAAATTTTGATTCCTTTTATCATCATACAAAACTCTTTGTCTCACAAAATCACAAAGATTATCAATGTACACTTTACTAAACTTGATTAAAAGAATGTCAAACCTTAGTCTTTTTCTTATAATTGGTTTGTCACAACGTAAATTGTCAATGTCTTTCTGCAACAATGATACAAATTTACTGAGAATCAAGAAATGCTATTATAACTAAATCAACACAATTAATGTGAAAAACATTAAAAAAATTCCAGGCTGAAGCAGATACAACATGTGAAAGATCAATTCTTAACAAGTACAAAGTATTCTCAAAAGAGATCACAAATTAACAGATCAAATGTAATTTCAACGAGTTTAATAGAAACAGTACAATAAGCAAAATTAAAACAAAATAATAAAAAAGATGATTATTATGCTACAGGCCTGTTTCAATCTTATGGACCTCATCAAATGTAATTTATATAGCCGCTAAGGCAAATGCTAGCATGGAAAATTTAAATAAGAATTTCTTGAAGTAATTCTTTTGGAAATAGGAATTCTAACCAAAAATCTACAATTTCAAGCTTAAACATGAACAGTGAATATTGAAAAAGCCCCAATCAAAAAGTGAGTTAAAAAATTAAATTTCAGACTTTGTCAAACCATTTGGAATAAATTACATGGAAAAGAACCTTGAAGCAACATGGAAAAGGTTTAATGAAAAACTCTTTGTAACAACTCTTCTCTGATTGGTTCTTTTTTGATGTTGCCTATATTAGATATTTTTGATGTAACTTATTCCATCTAATTCTATAAAGTCTGCAATTCGAATTTCATTAAACCTTTTTGATGTTGCTTTAAGGTTCTTTTCCGTGTAATTTATTCCAAATGGTTCAATGAATTCCACAATTCAATTTTTCAATTTGCTTTCTAATTGGTGCTTTTTCAGTGTTTACTGTTCATATTTAAGCTTAAAATTGCATATTTTTGGTTAGAATTCCTATTTTCAAAATAGTTACTTCATGGAATTCTGATCTTAATTTTTTGTGCTACCATTTGCCTTAGAGGCTATGATAACTTATGCCAATGACACAACTTGTACATTAATTTTATTTAAGTAAATGCATTTAAGTTGAAGAAATTATCCCACTAATTTATAATATACTTTTTTTTACCTTTCCAGTTGTAAACCATACAAATCTTTAACTAAAGTATTAAAAATTGTGCAACTTAATTATAATAATGTATTCCCTTTCTCAATTATTTTCTGTGATTTATTTATTGAACTGATGAATATTGGTTGTACTTCAATAGAGTTTAAACTTTAATAAATTATTATGTAAACAAATAGAAGGTATTTTTATGGTAAGCTTGCTTGACCCAGCTTTTGCATGTAATTTTACCTGGTATCTTGAAGCTAAACTTTTTTATGATGCAACTTTACAAACTATTTATTTTTAATAGTTACATAAAAAATTAACTGCTTGGATATAAAATATAATTTAACAATTTTTTTCAAAAGTTATCTGAATCCAACAGTTAAAATTTGCCTGTTCTCAGCAGTTATTTCAAAATTGCAAGATTATTTTAATATTCCAAAATTGATGGTACAACTGTGATTTGAAAAATAAATTTCAGCTAATTTTAAAGAAAAAATCACTGGTCTGCATAGGCTAATGGATTCATATTTTTTATTTATGTTGAGAAACAGAGAAACGGAGCAAGAAACAGAAAAACAGAGAAACAAATCAACCAATAAACTGTAAACTTAAATTTAGGAAAATTTTTATTTTTAAGGCAGTATATGTATTGTGTTACTACCATTGTTATAGTTAGTTTGTTTTGTATACACTATTATATAATAAAATTGGATCAATTACAAGATTGCTTTTTAATTATAATAAAAACTACTTCAAAACTCTTAATAATAATTACTATTACTTTTTATTTAAAAATTACAATTTAAAAATAACCAATGATATTATTTTTTAATTCTGTACAACCAAGAATTTATTTAAATTACAATTACATTACAATTATTTTTAAACTTTTAATTAACTGCAGAATCTAATCACAAATTATAAAATTATGTATTACTTGATTAAATTAAATACCCCATATATTCAACTTTTTACTTTGGTCAAAAGTTTTGATCACATAAAAAAAATTGAATTACAACAACTGAAAAAGATATACTTCATTATATTGAATTTAATTACAAATTAAAATTACTCCAACTCTGCTGTATGGTTTCTTATTATGAAATTTTAGACACTGTAAAACAATTTACTCTGTTTTTTTGTTTTTTTCTTTTATTATCAAGTGTTAAATTCTTTCTTACAAAAAAGTTGTATTTCTACCAAAGCTTGTAGGCATACTTGATACAAATGTATGGCAAAAAATCTTAGAAACTGCAAGATAATATATATGTTTTATACAGTATTAAGTGTTAGATTATTGAAAAGTGTAGAGTTTTGCAGCAATGTTTATATGATTTATATATTTATTTTGTTTGCAATTAAATTAATACATTTTTTAAAATTTGCATTAACACATTAAGATTAAGATTGTGAATGAGGAGACATAATTATTGACATAGTTATTAATAAAAATTGTGTGATATATAATAGTTTAGAATGGTAAATAAGTGCTGTGTACCGAATTGTACATCTGTCTTTGCTGTCATAGTCTTCTTTTTTGACTATGACAGCAAAAAAGAAGCTGGTATTGTTACTTAGTTTACTTTTCCTTCCAAAGAATTAAAGAAAAAGTGGATACAAAAAATTCCTTATGAAAACCTTGTAAGTTCTAAACACACAGTTTTTTGTATAAAACATTTTAAAGAAGAGTACATTATTTGAAATGATATTCTGGCAAGAAAAAATAATGATCCAGATATTGTTATTCCTCATAAAAGAATCAAATTAAAAGCAAATGGTGTACCATTATTATTTCCAAATGTATCAAATTATCTGTCTGACTCCAAAAAAATTTGCATTCTGAACTAGTCCTTCGAAAAGAAAAAGATGTTTTGAAGAATAACAAAATGCTAAACAAGACAAGTGGATTAGTTTATATTTAATTGAATCATATCAAAATTTTACAAATAAAATTTCGGACTGGATAAAACAGTTTCCAGATATAAGCATACAAGTTCAAAATAAGTATGTTTCATTCTATAAAATTTTAAAATTTGATTCTTCCAACTTCAACATATGGCCCTTCCTTCCTTTTTATGTTAAAATTGATTTCTCTCTCCACATTTTAGTCTGAAAAACAACATCATGATGACTCCTTTGTGTTAAATTTGCAGTTTGGGGTATTAATCATTGAAGTTTTAGCAACTAGAAAATTTGCAGATTCATTGTAGAACAAATCATGATACTGCTTTTTGTCATAATATATAATTAATGCTGAAATTGATTCTTCATTGAATAAATATTTTAACAATTTGAATAGAGACAGCCTAACTTATCCATCTCCAATTTTATTTCATACCTTCCAAGCTTCATATAGCATTTTCAACACTTTTATTTCAAGCAACTTAGAAGAAAAATTTTTAAGCTTGAAAAATCAAAAGGCTGTATTATTATATTTAAACAGTAATTTCTGGAAATTCTTTGATTGTCTACAAATAAATAATATGTGCCCTACTCCCAATGTTGCAAAGAACAATCTGATATTTAAAAAATTTTTGTCAATATATTTTTCAACATTTTACTTAATAACTACTCAAAAAGTAAAAATTACAAAATAACTTACACTGCTGCTTTTGCAGCAAAAGCTGAAAAATTTTGAAAGAAATTCAAATCGTATTTTTGTCTTGATAAATGCTGCTGTAAATTGTATTGTAGATTATGTTGTAGAATATTAATTTTTTTGAGTGAGATTAAGATTATTTTCAAATAGTAATGTTTTAGAATAATGTACTTTTTCAAATATTGCATCATAGAGCATATTGCTTAATTTTTTTAACTTTAAATTTTCATTAACATTTATTTAATATTTGATATATTAATTTATTATTATATTAATATTTTAATTTTAACATATTATTTTTCAATAAAAATGTTATAACGCATTGTTGAATTAATTTAGTAGATAGTACAACAATTTTAAATTAAATTTGGGAAAGTTTTTAGTTTCTATTTATCAGCCTGCTAGTGCTGCCTTTTTAAATTTGTTTCCAGGCTTGGAAATTAAAGAAGGCATTGATTCAAGCCATTCATTATCATTATTCCTTTCTTTTTTCCAGTGTGGTTGTTAAATGGGAGAATTTTTTTGATTTTTCCCTCCTTCTGCAATCTAAAGTTTTCTGGCCCTGTTCTCACAGGAACACCACATCCTACCTTGGTCAATCTCTGGCTTGCGTGCCAGCACTTTTACATGGAGATGGTTGCTATCTCTGGAAATTGCTATCTCTGAAAACATAGAAATCATAAAATCATGATCCAAATGTCCACAATGATAGCAATATCACTTACTCCTACCATTAGTATGAAACAGATACACAACAGCTTTATTGCCAGTACCATTGCAACTGAAGCATTTAAGTTTCCCATTTTTATCAGATGTCGCTTCTGAATTTCTTGAATCTGTTCCTAACACTTTCCTTTTAGACATTAAATATCTATTAGAAAGATTTTTGCCATGAGCTGTTAGATATTGCTTCACTATCACCGCAATTTTTTAAAATCTTGGCTTTTCATTTTATTAAATAAACAGACAGCTTTTTAAAAAAAGAACTACTGAACTGCTTCCTCACTAACAAGTTCCAAACATCAAAAGTTAGATCAGCCCCTAAAAGCTTTTCCCATTTCTTAAAATAATTTCTTAGTTGTACCATAAACTGATCTTGGCTTTTGTGCTGTTCATTTTTGTTCTGCGAAATCATTGCCTACACCTGTTTTTGGTAAAACTATGTCTTTGTAGTTACACTTTTTTAAACACAAATAATCTGAAGTATTTTCATGTGACAGCCCAGAACATACATTTAATGCATTAAAAAAATTTCAGATTTACATGATTCTCATTACCACTTTTTTTGGCCACTGTCACCATGTTCTCCCAAAATTTTTTTGCATCTGTTGCCATCTCTATCTTTTGCTTTCTCTTCCAGTCTAAGTGACTTTGCCTGAGTTTATTTTCATCTCTCTATAAACAGGGTCCCCCAAAAGTAATTGAATTATAAACTTAAATAAAATTTAGTTATCAAAACCAACAAATGTAATTTTTTTTATATCTTTGTATGGTATTTTCTTACTATTGCTTAACATCATTGCTTAATTCCTGTTTAGTGTGCACTGTTGGTACCCACATTTTTGAAAATGCAGTGAAGAACTTTAGATTTAAACAAGCATGTTTTTGTTATTACAAATTACTATGCAATGACTAGCTACAAGCATGTTAAAGTAAGATGGAAAGCAAGTTTTAAAACACATGATTGTATTGAAGTTCAAGGTAGACATTTTGAACAATTGTAAATACTAAATATGTTTAAGAAGTTTGTTGTTTTTGATATCTAAATGTTATTAAAATTTGGGTTCAGTTACTTATGGGACATCCTATATATATGTTCCCAGAAGGTGATAATGGCAGACAAACATAAACAAAAAAGTAAAACTGTTCCTCGATGTCCCAAAAACCAAAACAAGACACAAAGCAATTCATCAAATACAAAGAACTAATGTCAAGTAATCAAAATCACATGTAGTTCATTCTTAATTTTTTGATATTTAGAATAAATATGAAAATTGCAGTCAGTATTTATTATAATAAACTGAGTTAATTGTAACATACCTATTTCTTCAAATAGAATGTATGCGTTCTTTTTTTTTATCACAAATTAGTCTGAATTCTAATCAATAGCAGATTTTATTTTTTGATAACAACTTTCAGCCAATTTTAAATCTATTGTACTCTATTTAAAGTAGCTTCAACCACCTTAAATTCAAACAATGGGTGTTTTTAGGCAGAACAAGTTATAAAAGTGCCCATGTAGCAGGCAAGCATCATTAATTTTGCACAGTCTGCTAAATGACTTTATTTATGCACAATGTATTCAAGAATGCATTCTATTTTTTTATCACAAATTTGTGCACATGCTAAACAAGAGCACATTTTAATCAAAGAAATATGTAAATAAATAAAACACAATGGGTATGGCATTAAAGCAAAATTTAAAAACAAATGTTGGAAAACTTAAATAATTGGTTAGGGTTAGGGTTGAGTTTAATTTTGTAAAGAAATGATCAGCTACAATGAAGACACAAAATGAAAAAACCCAAAGCAGTACATCTAAAACTTGACGTTGCAAAATTCAATAGGCCAATAACACTGCACAGATAGACATACAACTGTTTAGAAAACATGACTAGGATAATTACTGTGACTTACATCAATACCTTTACTTATGTAATACCTTAAAGTCTACAGAACAGAATCCAAACAGAATTTTGTAAATTAATCAATTTGAATTTCCATGAAACACAAGTGATGGCAACTTAAGTAAAACCACAAAAATTTTTTTATTTTTATCTGTCAATTGCATATTGGACAGCATTTCTTGGGAAAAAAACATGGACTAGCCACTAAAGTAGTACTCAATTTTTTATTTTAGCTTGCTTAAATTTAATTTTTTTGTATTTTAAACTCATTTATCTAAACTACTAAAAGGATTTTTTGTCAAAAAAATATTTTATGATATCAATTTACTGTGATGTGATAATTGGACTGGATTTGTAAATTTCTCTGACACCAACTCATTTCAAAAGATTAGTTAATCATTAAAATTATTTAACTGTAAATTTAAGTCTTATTTCAATAATTTTATTTTAGTAAAGTTGGCAGGATAACTCAGGATAACTTGCAAGCAAAAAGATATTGATACTCAGTACTGAGTGATTTTTGTTGTGTTCTTAGGGAAGCCACTTTATAAAAAATTCCTCATTGAGGCCATGCTGCTTACCTACAATAATCACTTCTCTTAAAACAAAAAGCAACATATTGCCTAAACGACTGTAAATGCACCTTAATACAGCTATATGTCAAAGATGATTTCAGTGAGAACTGTAGATGAGAGCTAAAAGAAAGTTGTTTGAGTTATCTTTGTTAAAACAGCTTTTTTAAGCTATTTTTTAAATTTTTAATAAATTTATTTTATATATTATTATCATTTTTATTTATTCTCCTTACTCACAGAAAAACTAGAAATGCTATACTTGAAACAACCATCAATCAATTATGACAACCTGCTTTTAGATTGCCAAGATATTACTGTACAAATGAATTTTTATTATTTGGTTTTTTAGTCTTTATTTTGAGATGTGATTGAAGCTTAGAGCTGCTTGTTAATAACACCAAAATTAATTGTCATAAAATACTTTTCTTTGAGGGTGTAACAGAATGGTGCAATGTTGCAAAAAAAATGCTACTGATATTGTTGATCTAAGTGTAATAAAAAAATTTTAATGAACACTTATTTGTTAATAGAAACTTTTTTTTTTTAAAACATACAGTTTAGAATGCTTAAATAATTTCAGAAGAAAAAGTAAAGCCAATATAATTTTTGATTCATTTCATCATGAACTGCATGTACTTGGTATTTTAAAATGTCTTCGGATAAACTATGTTTTGCAGTATATTGGCTTTTCATTTTTATTCTGAAATTATTGGTTCTTGATTTTTTCTTTTCATTTTTACAAAGATTGAAATAGCATGATTTAAAGAGAAAAAGTAAATTACATGTAATATTTTCATAATTCATCTGTTCTACCAATTATTTATTTTGCTTTGATTTTGACTGAACAAGCTCATAAATTAAGGTTTAAGCCCAGTTTTTCAAACAAATGTTTACAGTATATTAAATTACAAGAGCCACACAGAAAAATTTATAAAAAAATCTCAACAGTCTGTTGATTTTTTTTTAAGTAATTGGTTGCTGAGGTTTTTAGGTAACTATTATTTAAATAAAATCTTTTAAGAACCTTTTTATCAAATAGAATCAATTAAAATTATATTTGAATAAAAGTTATTTCCTGATGAGCCATATGGGCGAAACAGATTGTTGAGGTTTTTTAATAAAATTTTCTGCAAGACACTTGTAATTTTATGTGGTGCTCTGAGTTTTTATTTAGCTCTGTACTGTCAATTTTACCACTCTTACTATATAATTGCAAATAATTTTTTGTATTAGGCAAATCTCTGTTTATAAAACGGTGCTCTGAAAAGTTGAAAGATATATTTGTTGAGGAAAACGTTTATTGGAATTTGTCTGTCATTCGCCTTCTTGAGAAACAAGTTGATATTGATGATGTTATTGATGCATTGACTCATGCTGGAAAAGATTTTTCAAACAAAGAGCCTCATTTCGTGCATATTGATATAACTCCAGCCGTATGTATTATACAAGTACAGTAGACCTCGATTAATCCAGATTCTATTTGACAGACAAAATCATTCAAATTAGGCAAAGTCCAGATAATCCGAAGCTTTTTTTGGAGAGTTATAGTATATAAGAAATTATTTGTACTTTCAGTTTTATTTGAGTTAAGCAAAATTCTGCATTAACCAAATCTGGATTAACTAAGGTCTACTGTACTAACAAAGATTTTTTTTACTTGAATGTTTTCAAATCTTATTGCATTTAAGGTTACTTTTTTTCTTTTAAAAAGTAGATGGCTACTTTTTCTACTATCGATTCTTGACAAAACAGAAAACCAATTCAGCCACTTGAGTGACTGTTTGATTTTTTTTTTATCTTGATTTGAACAATATAAACAGCAAATAAATTGTCTATTTGTTGTTTATATTGTTTGAATAGACAAACTTATTTGTCTTGGAAATTATCTTTCCAACTGAACTTTGCCGCAAATGAACCATGCTGTCTCAAGCTCACCAAGCACAAGAGCCTGAACACTTACTTAATGAAAGGCTCTTGTCTCCCCACTCCTTATAGAGAACATTAACATCTCAAATTGAGTCACCCATTTGTGCTGGCTTCACTGTAACTTTTAAAGAACTTTTCTCAGTTGTTAACCAGTGTGGCATGTTGGGCAGAAACCAAAGGAAATACAGAATGGCAAAGCAATACCTCCTGTCTATGTACTTGCATCCCCAACATCAACCCCAAGTCATTGGAAATGTATCTACCCAAACCGTCCTTGTCAGTTTTTACTGCCTCCCCACTGGTGTTGGTTTATTCTGTTTCACAGTGCACAGATGGTATATGGCTTCCACAGCAGCAAATGAGTGTGGCACAGAGGAACAAAGCGCTGATCACATCATAACATCCTGCCCCATTTTCTATCATCCAAATAGGGGCTTGGTCTGGAATCATTTGCTGAGGAGGCAGTGGTCTTCAGATCAATACTTGCCCTAACATCTGAAATTCTAAAAAGTAACATCTACTCCATGCAAAGAAAGAAGAAATATAAAAACAGCAAAAAAATATTTTTTTCTTTTTGACTTGTTTTTTTTATATCTTCTGAAACCCTTTGAAGCTTTTTGAATTTTGTTTTTGCTTTAGTTCTCTTTGACTTGGTCTCTTTAACTCTTCAACTAATGCCTTGTCTACCCACTTTTCTTGGTAATAACACTGCTCATCAACTTGCCGGTAACTGATTTTTTCTTCAACAGTTTCAATCTTTTTGTCTACTTCTACTTTATCAGTAGTTCTGTGTAAAATTTTTGTTACTCTATTAAAGACACTTTTTTCTTTTAAATTCTTTTGTTGCCAATTTTCCTCAGTCTCTTTTGAGTAACTTACCCTTTCTTGTTCTGTTGCTGTGTTCTATTTAAAGAAACTACAATGATTGTATTCTCTTTCAACTTTTTGGTATGAGAAATTAGAGAAATTCTTCCTGCAAAGTTTTTGTAACCCAACATAAAATTTGTTTACCTTGCACCTCACTGTCTTAAGTTTAATCAATTTTCTGCACTTATTTTGCATTTAGTTTTCTTCTTTAGATTATTGGTCCAGACTGTTAAGAGTTTCTCTTTGATTTGGTTTCCATGGATTGTTTCCATGTCCCATTTCCAGGACAAGATTGGATAATACTACATAATAAAAAAATTTTTTCCCATTTTTTCAAATTGTTTATACAATTTGTTTGTTTTTGGCCTACCGTATTTACTCGTTTTGTAGCCTGGGCCCTTATTTTTTTCAACCAAACTCACTACCGGGCCCTTATTCAAGCTTGAGTGCTTGTTATTTTCAAAGTAAAATTATGCACAAAAATCATCGTTGAAGACAAATATTTCACGTCATTAATCCTTTTTCCATGTCAATTTATTCACGTCAAACGCAAATTATTCACGTCTTAAGAGTAATTCCCTCATATTAGTTTATATTATTAACAAGAAATAACAAATCATTATTAACAAGTCTTTTGCATTGACTTTGACTGGAATGGAATGCCATGGCCTTCAGGTTCTCTTCTTGCTTGCACCATTCCCGAATTCTTTTTGGAGCAATACCAAATTTTCTAGCAGTTGCCTTTTTTCACTTCACCGATAGCATTCAATTTGAATTCAATTGTGTAACTGTGCAGTTTGCGCCTTTTGTTATCGTCATCAACTGGTGATAGGTCACGCTTTCTTCTTCTGTCGTCTGCCATCATGTGGGGTTCAATATTCTGAATGAATGACCAGTAGACAAATGGGAGCCTTCTGTACTATCAGTTCTTTGCTTTTGACGGGAAAGTCTGCTATCTGTTATGTAATCAATGCTAAGGCGTGAGTGTTATCTACCAGCGCTTAAAATTCAACAGCATTGTGACACAAGCGCTTCTTAGCTGCTTCTTATTTCCTATTGTTCTCTACCACTGAAAAATCAGCTTTTACATTGGGCGGGTATTCAAGCACGGGCCCTTATTTATTTTTATGTTCTGTTCACATGGGCGGCTATTCAAACAGGCCCTTAATCAAGATCAGGCAGTAAAACGAGTATATACAGTAGTTTTTTTGTAAATTTGTTTATTGCTTTAGTCTTTGTGATATGTAAATAAGAATTACAGTTTGAAAGCAGCAGATCAAAAAAATTTTTTTTAATTTGTGAACCACTGGCCTAAAGACTAGTGCTAAATATTTTTATTTGGTCAAGGTTTTATTCTTACATTAATTTACTAAATACCATGCCAATGAGAAAACTACTGATTATATATCAGTGTACCCTTTACATTGGAAAATCAAAGCATGGAGAACAGGTTTTAATTGTTTTGGATAACAAAATCTGATGCTGGCTCAACCCCACACTGCCAGCATCTTTCCAGTACAGCAGGCTTGGATAAAGTTTCAAACCCACAACTGAAATTTAAAGCTGCTTGCTAAAATTGCCAAGCTGATAAAAGTATCATAGATTTGTAAGTAGGAATTGAAGCAAGACCGAGTTTTTTGGTTTTGGCAGGAATATAGAGCTTCTTTCTATTTTGCCAAATTGCTGAAATTGCAAAAAATTAATAGAAAGTTTGTGAAATCAGCTACAAACTCATGTTATAATACTGACTTAACTTGTTTCTTTGACTGTATAGGCACACTCATCTTGAATTGTTGAGTTGGAATAGTAGGTCAAGACAAGAAGTTTTGGAACTAAACTTTTTATAATCAGAATTTTAACAAGAAACTATAAGTTAAATATAATACAAGGAATTTCTATTAGAAAATATCAATCACACCAAATTCTCTATTCTTGCTTGAGGACATACTTCTTTCCACCTCTCAACTCTTGAAGTTATGTTTATCAAATCTTTTTAACCCAATCTCTGTCGACACAAGGAATTTCTTTACAGTTTAAAACTCATTCATTAACACTCTTTTACTTTTATTTCTGATTGGTTGTCTCTCTTGACCAATCACTTGCACTCTCTTTTTTTTTCTTTTCTATTCCTGATTGGCTGCCTTTTTTAACCAATCAGACTCATTCTCCTTCCTTGTATAAGCATAATCAGATTGCTCTCAGTTCATTCTGATGATTCCTCTTGATAAATGTCAAATAAAAAGTCTTCAAGGAATGAACATGCTTTTCAAAGCTATCTTAAAGTTTTGTACCACCAATCAACTCTCCAAGTATTTTTAAATTGAAAAAAATTGAAATCAGACAATTTTAAGGAAGATTTAAAGATTGAAAAATGACAAAATTATAAATGTAGATTTAATCAAACCTCTATTTAAGATCTAAAGTCTTTTACCAGACAGCTGTTTTGATCAAACACTTTTAAAGTTGTTTTTTACTTTATTTTTCAATAATGCATTCTTTATAATAGTTTGTTTTTTTACCTCTTTTAGTTTTATCATAATTTCCATAGCCATTCCTGGAGCATTTTCTTTGTTTATTCTTTCAATGTACCCAAGTCTGTTAAATGTTTGACTTCTCAAAAATTCCTTCAATGGTTCAACACCAGTCATCTTTAATCTTAACTCACTTTTACTTTATCCTTCAGTGTCTAATCAAAACATTCTCATTTGTATGTACTATGTTCATATATTGTTTACCTTGATTAGCCAGCAGCCTGCTCCATAAACCATTGCACTTCTGATATACATTTTATGCAGAAGTCCCTTCAACTTTACTGACAGACCTTTTTTGCATAACACATTTACAACATACTTATATATCTTTACCCAACTGTTATTCTTGTAGTCACTGCTTCTTGAACTCCACCTTTTACACATAAAACATCCCCCCAAGAGAGAAAAACATCTCCACTTTTTCAATCACATCTCTAGCCATGTTTACATTTTTTAAGAAATCTATGTATTTGAAAAAGGTCAGAAGTAACTTCACGTAGACCTTTTTCTTTCCTGCTTTTATACTGCTCAGTGCTTTTACTACATCATTCTTTTGTGACATTTTGACAAGGCCTATTGTTTTTGTCTGCACTAAGTTTTCCACTCCACTCATTTTCTTTATTAAGTAATTCTCTCTCATACTTCTTCCACATCTGTATTTTATTTTTCAATTCTTTAAATTGGCACTCTTTTCACAAATTCACATTACTTCAGCAATATCTTTTCTGTCTCTCTTGCATTTTTTAGCTATCTTGTAGACTTGTCATAGACCACTCCAACTTTTATTTGCTATCTTTTCCACTATAATCTTATTTTCCTTCAGCTGCTGCCACAATTCTTTTAGCTTGTTTTTTTTTGTCACATCTAGCTTCTTTAAAACATCACTTTTGTTCTTCTGCCACTCTTTGTACAATAATCTTTTTTTCTTAGCTACCTCAGCATATGTTTATTTCACCACCAAATTGTCTTCGTGTTTTTTTGACCCTTGGAAACACCACATATATTAGTAGTCACTCTCATGATTTTTTCTCTCCACTCTTCCCAAGTACTGCTCTTGCATTCTACCTCTAGCATACCCTCTTCAACTGCCTTATTTATTTTATTATTTTTTAACCACCTTTCTTATTTTTTATTAGTCTTTCAACTGCCACAGTCTTACTTTTCTAGCAAACTTTTTTTCCTTTTTTTCTTTTGTTTCCATACCATTGTGATGAATCAAACTCACATCAAAATTTGAACTATTCTAAAAAATCATTGTAGTCACAAGAACTATGTAAAACTTGATGTTTGAAGCATCACTCCAATTACTCTGTGGAATGGGGTATTTATTGCATCCAGTATCAATAGAGTTTTTAAGCAATTGACTTAAATCTGAATCTGTTTATTGATCAAGCACTACTTGTTGGTGATTAATGCCATCTTGTAAAGTTTATATACCATTAATTTTAACTCTAGATAATGCATCTGCAACAAAATTTTCAGAAACTAGTATGTAACAACTATTTATAGAAAATTCAGAAATGTAGCCCATGTGTTAAATGTACATCAGAATAGTTTGAGACTTTGAAGACAAAAATGCTTTAATTAAAGGTTTGTGATCAGTAAAAATAGCAAAATTTTTTCCTTTAATAAAGTATAAAAAATGCATAGAGTTAGATACATAGACAAAAGTTCTCTATCAAAAGCACTATACTTATGCTAAGCAGGAGTGAGTCTTGAAAAAAAAGCAATTGGAGACCAAATATTGTTCAAACAAATTTGCAGAAGTCTTTCAATGGCTACATCACTGGCATCTAGCATTAAACTGGTGGAAGCATTAACAACCAGATAAACTAACAGTAATGTTTGGGAAAGAATATTTTTAGTCTTGTTAAACACAGCCTCACAATCTAAAGTCCAAACTAGTTTTTTTATCAGGTTTTGGTTTTCCTTCTAGTTTATCTATCAAGAGACCTAATAACTCAATGGCATTGGAAACAAACTGGTGATAACATTGGATCATGTTAATATATCTTTGTAATTTCTTTGTGGTAGAAGGGATAGGAAATTCGGAAATAGCTTCAATTTTCTTGTTTGTAAGAAAAATGCCTTCTTAGTAACTAAATGTTCTAGAAAATTTAATTCTATTTTTCCAAACTCAGATTTGGTCACATTAATAACAATACCATGCTGATCAAGTTATTTAAAAAGGTCTTCAAATGTTCAAAGTACTCTTCTGATTTTTAAAAAATATTATGTCATTTATATAACACAGGACATAGGATAAACCTGGTCTATAAATCTTTGAAAGGTATTTAAGGCATTACGTAAACCAAACAGTAAAAAGTTTTATTCAAAAAGACCAATTGAAGTGGTTGTTGCAGTCTTATGACAAGATTCCTTAGCTACCAGAAGTTGATGATAGGCTCTGGCCAGATCTACTTTGCTAAAAATGCAAAATCCATGAAGACGGTGAAAAAGGTGGATAATTGGCAGTGTAGGATAACGATCAGAAACAGTTTGCTCATTTAATTTATGATAATCACTAACTAAATAAAAATGACCAGGCTGACCTTTTTGGAACCAAGTATAAAGTCAAAGACACAGAAGATTCTGAAAAACTAATAATGCCACTTTCAAGAAGACAGTCAATTTCTTATGTAACAAATTCTATTTTCCCAAAAGACAACTGACATGGCTGTGAACAAGAATACCCTCTAGTTACCATATGAGTCTGTACAGAATGTTTGACAGGTTTATGCTTATTAGGAGGAGTAGTTATGTCAGGAAATGAAGTGAGTAATTTTAAATATTTACAGACCAGGTTTGCCATGGTTTATCTTACATATTAGAAGGTTGTGTGTTTGGATCATGTCAAGGTCTTCAGGACAGATTAATTACTGTTTATAACATAATATTAAAATTTAAATTTTATATTACCAAACCATATGTACAATGTAAACAGGCAAACAAAATATAAACTTATTTAATTAGAAAGAGTCTCTGGATAAAATAATAAACCTATTCTTTAAAGATTTATCCCAAGACAGACCAACAATAAAATTCTTATTGACCTTCTTTGTTATATTCAAATTGTATCTTCACTTGTTTGCCTTGTGCTCTGGGCTGTTGCTTTAAACATTAAGTCCTATATAGTTCTTGTAACCTTGTTGATCGTTTTCAATAGTTCAAATTTTGATGTGGGTTCAATTCACCACACCATAACAATAACAAGCAACCAGTGTGGTGAAAACATTCTTCACTTAATATTATTAACACATCTCTAACTGAACTCAAAGCCTTTTTCTTCACTAAAATGTAATCCACTGTCATAACATTGCATCCAAAGTTAAAAAGCTTTAGCTTTTTTTGATTTTTCTTAAAATATGTATTTACTACCATCAAGATGCCATTAAAATATCCCATAACTATCCATTTCTGCATTTAGTTTATTATAAAACTGGACCGTATCTTTTTCACTCCTTCCATTCTGTACACAATGCACACAGCTAATAAACAATTTTTTTTATTTAAAACAATTTTTATGGTTATCACTCTTGGACTTACTTGTTGCACTTCCACAACATCTTTTACCAAATCTTTTTTCACTATTAATCCAACTTTTCCTTTTCACTATCAATCCAAATGTACAACGTCACTTTTCCAACACATTTTGTACATGAACCCTCTTTTTAAAAACTTTTTTTTCAGATATTTTTTCAGATTTTTTACAAATTTTTCAGATATATAATTTTTTTTCAGGTTTTTCAGCTTGCAGAGAAACTGTATCTACTCTTCTTCTTTTAACAGTTTTCACCACTTTTACTCCATGACTCACCAATGTACCACATTGATAGTTGTCAGTCCAAGCTTTTTCTGTATCTTTTAGGTAGCTGCATCACACTGTTTGGTCTTTTCTTGAAAAGTTTTCCCAAACGTTGTCATTTGACTAACTTTACTTCCCAATAAACTAGGCTTCTTCCTGGTAGTCTTTGACAGCCCAGGGGCCAATCGCAAGAAAAAATAACTTGTTTTTTGAATATTTAATAGTTTATTTCATTAAACTAATGCTAGTTTTACTACACGATGCTCTCACTGATGTCAACTCTCCTTCTTTTGATCTTGGATACCTAGCGACTGTCAAAACAAAATTTTATTATTATAGTTTTAAAAAATAATCAAGTAATGAATAAATTTATTTTTCTGATTTGTATTAGTTTAAAAAATTTGTTTGATTTTAAGTTATTTATATTTGTATAGGTACAAAGTGGAGTATTAAAATTTTTATTTGACCTTATTATTTTGGGAGAGCTGAAAAATAGCTGTGGAAAAATTTGGAAACAACAAAAAACCCACTTTTATGCTTTAGAATATACAAGTCCTACAAAAAAGGTAATTTTGTTTTATTTAAAAATCAGATTAAATTTGATATTGATTGTGCTTATATTTTTATGCCAATAGTTTACTACTCTCTGTGGTAGTGCCTTTAGATTTAGATTTGTTTCAAACTAAAGTGCTGGCAAAAATTTTTTACATTGACTAAATATCTTTGGAATCAAATGAAATAAAAAAATTTTAGAATTCGCTTCTTTTATTGTAGATATAATATAATGTCAATCAGTATTTTGTCATCTTCCTCTTGAATTTGATGACTATTTGAAGCCTTTTGGGCATGGAAAAAGAAAAGTAGACAAAGTAGGTGGATTCCAAAGTTACCCAGAGTTTTTTTTAGCTCTTGCTGCAGTTCATAGATGTTGCTTAATTGCACCTCTTGAATCTTGTTTTTTAACCCTTTCACTGCACTTTAATAATCCATTTTTTTCCTAGCACATGCCAATAAACAAAAAACAGATAAAAATGGACATGGAATTACAATACTAGTGTAAGTTTTAAAAATAATTAAAATAATGAAAAACTCTTCATCATTATCACTAAAATTAATAAAACACCATGATAAGGCATATCTGAGCATGCTGATAAAAGGAAAAAAGAATGAATATAGATATTGAGTGCCATTAAACAGTTGAGCAATTTTAGTCATTTTTAATTGAATTAATTGACTAAAAAATTTTGTCATGATTGTCGACTTGTGAGTTGGGAAGCCATCATGCATGAAGTGATCACATGGATAAATACTTCAAAATGTGAGAAGATGCTATTTTAAAATCTTGATATAATTGCTTTCTTTCATTATTTTATATTTTGGAAAGAAGTATGAAGCAACAGTGCTCTTTTAAGATGTTGATATAATTACTTCCTTTTATTGTTATATTTTTTGGAAGAAATTACAAACCAGCTTTCCACTAAAAGTTCCTCAGTCCGCTACCTACCAGGGTGTTTCATGGCTTCAACCATAAGTGTTGGATCATACCATGGTGACTTGGGTGGGTGACTCATCATTTTTGGGACTCTTCAAACCAATGTATAAGTGCCTAATTACTAGATATCACTTTTCTCCATTCTGCAGATATCCAATATAGATAGTTTTTACAAAAGTTGAGACTGTTCCTTTTCATTACTGCAGTAAACATAAACTTCTTGGCTGCATAATGATTTAGTAAACCAAATTGTTTCTGAATTCAATGCTAAATTGCCTGGTTGAGACATTATAGAGAAACTCAGAATGTTTGTTTTTTAAAATTTAATAATGTTTATTGAATGGGTGTAATGTTACTTTACTCTTCAAAACCTTATCCAAGTCCAACTTCCTCTTTAGTACCATTCTGCTTAACAAAAATGCAGCTGACTTTTTTAAGTTATAAATTATCTATTTCTTTTAAAACTCCAATATCTCTGGGTACAGCATTCCAGATCTCCCTTTTCTAACAAAATCAAGGAATGAGATTTTTCTACTGTTTGCATTTCTTTTCAACCGATTTTAGTTGCTGAAATAAATTTTACAAGACCTCAAAATTTCAAGAAAAGAAATTTTGCCCAATTTCATCAACCTACTATTCACTAACCTGTTAAACTACTCAAAGTTCAAAGTGGTGAACTATACTCAAATAGTAACTTAGAAGATAAGAATAAGCATTATTGCAATGCTATGCTTTTGGCAGAAACGGTAAGTTGAATACAGTTGTGGATTTTTGTATAAAGTTTTTTGTTGAATAAATGTAGATTTTTTTGATTGGTACTATATAATGATATTTGCGAATATATTTGCTGATATATGTAATTTTAAAAGTTTTAATATTTTACATTTAATTATAACAATTATTGTTGCTTAGTATTAGTTTATATTATTTAAAAACAATTTTATATAAAGTGTGAAAAATTTCTTTATTTATTTAAATTTACAACTTGGACTAACATTAAATTGTTTACTTTAGGTTCATCTTTTATTCTCTAAACTTCTTGATTTGTTTCCAAATGTACACTGTGTATCACCAAAAAATGTTTTGGGGTATTTAGAAGATAATGCAACTTGTCCTCCATCTGATCACATTTTAATAGATGAAAAGTTGTTGCTGTGTGATGTGTATCAACGTCCTTATCAATATCTTCTAAAGCTCAAGCAACAAAAAAACCTTGATGATTTTAAATATGAAAATCCTATACCAAATGCATTTAAATGCTTGCAGACATTACTAAAATACTGCAGTGTTGAAGATCCTTCTTGGTCAGAACTTAATCATTTTTCAAAGTTTTTGAATACTCAATTGCGAGATTGTGAAAATTCTGTTTATTGTAATCAAAATCTTGCTGGTAATTATTCTTGTTTGGCTGGACTGAAAAAATTTGTAGTTAAATTTATGATTAGAATGTCACAAGATTTTGCTACTCCTTCATTGAATACAGAAACAAAGGCTTTTGAAAAACTTGAAAATGAAAATGATGTGTTTGAAATGCATCAATTACGACGACGTTGGGAAACTGGATTTCATCCATATTTATTTTTTAATTTCGATCGTGTGTCCATGTCTTTTGTGCATTTTAATATTGATAAGAAAGGAAATGTATGTCATCCAAAAACAAACAAAGTCATCTTGCCTATGGTAATGCATTGTGAATTGGTTTCTACCTTGAAACATGATTATAAAGTAAATCTAAATCAAGATTTTGATACTTTAAATCGTGAAAAAAAATTGGAAACACTTTTTAATGTTTTTGGTGTAAAACGAAAATTTGATCCTTTAAAGAAATGTTTTGTGAATTTTGATCCTGATCCAACATATGAATTGACAACTGACAATGTGCTGAAAATGTTGGCAATTCAAATGCGATTTCGTTGTAGAATACCTGTTGTTATGATGGGTGAAACTGGTTGTGGAAAGACCAGAATGATTGAATTCATGAGCAAATTAAAAGCTGGACACAATGATCAAATTAAAAACATGCTTGTTGTAAAAGTGCATGGTGGTATAACTGTTTCTATGATTCAGAAGCATGTTGAAGCAGCAGTCAGTTTAGCTGAGCAAAATGGAGATATAGAAACAACACTGTTTCTTGATGAAGCCAATACGACTGAAGCAATTTATGCAATCAAAGAAATTGTTTGTGATTTGACTATTCATGGAAAGCCTTTTTTTGGGACTGGATTGCAAATAGTTGCTGCTTGTAATCCTTATCGAAAGCATGATGAACAAGCACTTGAGTTAATGGAAAAGTCTGGTCTTGGTTTTCATGTTAAAACTGAAAACGTTACAGAAACATTTGCTGGAATTCCTATGAGGCAGTTGGTATATCGTGTTATTGAATTACCACCAAGTATGCAACCATTGGTTTGGGATTTTGGTCAATTAAGCGATGATACAGAAATTACATATATCAAGCAAATGGTATTGAAGCTAAAAAAAGATGTTAACAGTGACAGTCAGCTAGAGCATCTTAAACCAGAAATGGTTGAAGTAATTATCAATTGTTTGCATCATTCTCAAGTTTACATGAGAAAAAAGAGAGATGTTTGCAGCTTCGTAAGTTTAAGAGATGTAGAACGAACAATTAAAACTTTCAAATGGTTTTATGCAAAATTGAAAGCTTTGGATAAATATGCACATGAAAAATCAAATCAAACACAACTTTCATTGTCATGTCGAGCTTTGATTCATGCTTTAGGTGTATGTTATCATGTTACCCTTGATGATAGAAAGCCTTATCGTGAATGCATTGCAAAACAACTTCAAAGAATATCTTATATCACTCAACAAGATATCTTAAATGAAATTATTGATTGTCAAAATTTATTTTTCAACTCTGTTGTACTTGAAAGTGATATTGGTCGCAATGAAGCTTTGAGAGAAAATGTGTTTATGATGATTGTTTGTGCTGAAATGCGAATTCCTTTGTTTCTAGTTGGGAAGCCAGGAAGCTCCAAATCATTGGCTAAAACCATTGTTGCAAATGCAATGCAAGGTCGAAATTCTAAAATTGCTTTTTTTAAAGAGTTGAAACAAATTCATGTATCTTCATTTCAGTGCAGTGCAGTATCAGATGCTATTGGAATTGAAAGAGTGTTTAATCAGTGTGCATTGTTACAAAAAAATGAGAACTTGGATAATTTTGTTGCAGTTGTTGTGCTTGATGAAATTGGATTGGCTGAAGACTCCCCCAAAATGCCATTAAAAATTCTCCACCCCTTGCTTGAAAATGCTTCAACTGATCCACAGTTTGTTTCAGATGAACATTGCAAAGTAGGTTTTGTAGGTATTTCAAATTGGGCTTTAGATCCAGCTAAAATGAATCGAGGTATTTTTGTTACTCGTGGTAAACCATCAAAAAATGATTTGGAGAAAACTGCTGAAGCAATTTTTGAATCAGACAAAAGTAAAATTCACCATCTTAGTAGTGTAATAAAGGCATTATCAACTGCTTACTTAGAAGTTTATGAAAATCAAACTAAAGAATTTTTTGGATTGCGTGATTACTATGCTTTGCTTAAAATGTTATATCACTTTATATCAAAAAATCAGCAAATTTTGTTTTCTGACATTGCTCAGCTTGTTATAAGGAACTTCAGTGGCTCGAAAAAAAATGTTCAGAAAGTGTTTCAAAAGCATTTAGACAATTGCTTTGATCATACTTATATTCCTGATGTGCCAGTGGTATCATTAATCCAAGAAAATTTAAATTCAATTTTTGAAAGTAGATTTTTATTGCTGTTAAGCAACCAGTATTCTGCTTTTGGGCTTTTGCCTAAAGTAATGGGTGATATTTTTAATTACCAAGTTGTATTTGGATCTAGTTTTCCCAGTGACAATGATTACACTGAAGTTTGCCGAAATATCAACAAAATTAAAGTGTGTATGGAAACTGGTCAAACAGTTGTGTTGCTCAACTTGAGAGATCTTTACGAATCTCTTTATGATGCTTTAAATCAACATTATGTCACATTTGCTGATCAAAGATATGTTGATCTTGGTCTTGGTGGGCACAGAGTCAAGTGCAGAATTGCTCCAAGATTTCGTCTGGTAGTTATTGAAGAAAAACAAACTGTTTATAATAAATTTCCAATTCCCTTAATCAATAGATTAGAAAAGCATATTTTAGACATGGACAGTATTTTGACTCCAGATCAGTCGCACTTAGTAAATTATCTAAAAGATTGGCTACAACGTTTTACTAACACACACAAATCATTTTTCAAAGAAGATGTATTTCCTGGTTATAAAGAAGATACTGTAGCATCTGCTCTTTTATCTACAAAAAGTGGTGATATTAATGATATCAAAAAAGTTTTGATTCAAACTGCTTCAATTGACAGCATTTGTAGATTATCCAAATCTGAACTAATTGATGAGGCTGATATTTTGCAAGATATTTACTTTAATCAACAAGAGCATGACAGTTTGCTTGCTTTATTGCAAAACCAACTTATATCAGATAATAAACTTAGTGTTTTTGAAGTTACATCATTTTCACAAATGCTGATTGAAAAAGATCGTCAAGAACTTCAAAAACTTTTAAAATTAAATTTAAATGCAGTCATGTTGTTAACTTTGCAACAGTTTCGAACAGAAAGGGAGTTTTCTGAAAGATTAGATAAATTCTTTACTGCTATTTCAGAAAATTCTAAAACTCCATTTGTTTTGTTAGTACAGTGCCCTCAAGCACATTTACATGGGAATTTAATTGCTTGTGCAAAATATGCTACATTAAACAAAGTAAAAGAGTTTCAACAAAAAAATGTTTCCCACTCTAAAATTATTGCAATGTTTGTATTAACTATGGAAAGACATATTGCCTCTCATAAATCCAAAGCATCTTTTTCAAGCTTCCATAGCTCTATTTGTGCTTCAATCTATATTGATGAGTTAAAACCTTCCAGGAAATATCTTGCTCCTGTCAGTAGACTTTGGAAAATGACAATTCCTCAAATTGTGGATTTTGCTCTTCAAGATAATAAACTTTCACATGAAGTTTTAAATGTTAAAGAACTGATAAATGCATGCATTCCATTTGCTATGGCTAAATTACAAAACAAAAATGACTTCCAAGGACGAAATCAAGTAAAGCTTCTCAGTGATTTGTGCTTTAAGTTACCTAAAATTTCAACAGTATTTTTAAGATTACTTGTAAATAATGTCAACAAGTTGTTGTCTGATCAAGATTGTCAAAATGTTGATGATGATCATTGGCTTGTCCATGTTGCTTGTTCCGATCAAGACTTGCAAGAAGGTGGCTCATTTAAGAATGGAGTTTGGTTGTTTTTGAGGAATAAATTTGCCATTGCAGTTGCAAAGATAATTGCTGGTGCAGATGTTGATTGTAACCTCAATTTGTTAAGAAATGAAGAACTAGTTGATTTGTGGCTGCAAATGTTTGAATCAGGATATTTTGTAAATATGCAATGGCCAAGCACTTCCAGTTTTGACAGATTTCTTGTTCAAGTTCAATCAAACTTTAGTTGCTCATTTCCTTTTTCAAGATTATTGTATGAAATAATGTTAAAACAGTGGATGATAATTGCAGATAAAAATTTTGATAATGTAAAGGAAAAATTTTTTAACCATCTTTGTAATAAACCAATTCCATTTTTAGAAATAGCTGTAGAAAAAACTAATAACAAGAGTTTGGTTCAGTTATTTATAACTGACTTTGTATATTTCATTTACCAGACAAATGTGTTTGGTGACTCTATTTCTGAACTAGAAATAAAAACTGTTCAAAGTTGCATTTTAAAATTGTTTCGGAATCAGAAAAACTTTGTACCTAATTGCCATGCTTTTGTTAAAATTTTTGTATTGCTGCAAGAAATAAAAAAAGATTTACAACTTTTTTCTGTAATTGTTAATATAAATTTAGACATATTGAAAAATGATACAGAATGGATAAATGAACAGTCCAATTTTGAAGAGTTTGTTATTCACAAACTAGCCTTTTGCTCATTGCTAGAAAAACTTGACAAAGATGCTGCAAATCAGATTGGTTCTGTTGAAAGTTGTGAAAAATGGAAAACTATTGTAAATAAAGCTAAAGTTGTAGCTGATACCATAGTATCAATATTGGATGATAAATTCAAGCAGTTATGGAATCAAATTTTGTTTGTTGAAATGTTTTTAGAACAACTTGTTCCTACTTTATCTACATCTGAAACTGCCCAAAATTATTTGACATGCCTAGCACCTCTGGCCAAAAGACTTTGGAAAGGTGCTACAATGCTCAATGGCCTTTCCAATAAGATGTTTTTAAATATTTTTATAAAAACATTACATGGTTCCAAGAAAAGCATTGAAGTTAGCATATTGTGTAATTGGCATCAAAGTAAATGTAAATTATGCAATGCCCATCCAATGTTAGAGCCAATTAAGCTTTTATGTAAACATTACATTTGCTTTAAATGCATATCCCAAGAAGTTTCTGAAAGAGCTTGTCCTTATTGTCGACAACAAATTCCTGCAGAAATTGTTCTGGAACCACTAAGACTTTCTTCAGAACAAGAAAATGAGTTAAGATGTTTTTACACTGTATGCTCCAGTTTTTTTCTTGAGTTTCTTTCCACTTTTTACTTTGTTAGTTCAACAAACAATGCTAAACCAAACATAGATTCAGATGAGTTAAAATTGTTGTTGGAAAAATTAGTCATTTGTGATGACAGTTTTGCATTTCAAAGATCACAAAGAGCTGAATTGAGTGAATTTGATCTTAATATCAATGGTCGGTCATACATTCTTCAGCTGTTACTTCAATATGATGCCAGCATTGTTGAAGATTGTTTAAAACACTACTTGAAAATGAAAAGCATCTCTACAAGTAAAAAAAGTGATTTGATTGAAATATATATGTTATGTGCTCAGAATATGCTTAATGCTGTACCAATTGACAAGGATATTGATGATGAAAATGATATTTTCAAGTATGATGTTGACCAAGCTGATGCTTTGTTTGATGAGTGCTACAAAACTTATGAGTTAAAGTTTAGTCAACTTCAACATCTTGAGTTTTGTGTAAAATTACAGTTTGTTGTCAGAGTGGTAGTTTTGTGTATAAAAAAAATACATCAACAAAAAATATCATTCATAAAACCTGATCAAATTATGAAAAATCTTGTCACCAAAGTGGCAAATGTTTGTCAAAATCCATTGTTTAGTGAGATGAAACTTTACATAATAAAATTGTTTTGCCGCTTTTATGGATTAAATGCTTTTCATATTTTGTTGGAAAATAAAGCATGCAACTCCATAGCACCTCAAAATATTTATCCTGCTCAAGACAATGATCAAATCTTTTATTTTGAATCAGATTATTTTGTTCTTTTAGGTAAAAGCTATATCAAAATTAAGTCCATACTTTTAACTATTTCAAAGCAAAAAGACTTTCTTACAATCTTTCAAAATATTGTTTATGAAATTCAACAATCAAAAGACAGTTTGTTTCAAGTGATCCTTGCTTTATCAGTTTGGACTGCTAAAAGTCCTGTAAATGCTCAACTTAAACAGGAAGCCTACCATTACATTGTTGGACAATTAAAAACACGTTTTAGTGGCAAAATATCTCTTCAAATATTTGATGATATTGCTGGAAAAAAACTGAGTAATCTTGTTCCAGGTAATGACATCTCATTTGAGTGGAGTTACAGGTTAGTTGAACTTTTAAGTATATTTGGTGCAACAGTTTTTTGGCATGATAAAAGCTTGCTTTCTGAATTTTCCAAATTGATTTTAAACCCAAAGCAGTTTAATAAAGCCTTTTTGCCAACTATGCCAGCATCAAACTTTTTTTTGATGAAAGATATTATGAAGCAAGATAAATGGTATGGTGTTGAAAGTACAGCGTTTTTCTGTCCAAATGGTCACATTTATTTTATTGGAGATTGTACAAGAGCAAATCAAAGTGGAGTCTGTCCGGAATGCTATCAGCCTATTGGTGGAAAGACTTATAATATTTTGCATCCTGGAAGCCAAGCTGGTCAAGTCACAAAAGAATCTCAGGCAGGATATAAATTAAATTGCATCAATTTGGACCAAACTGTCTGGCCAGAAAGAAAATTGAGCAAGCTTTC
Source organism: Diplosoma virens (assembly GCA_963680785.1). NCBI lineage: Eukaryota > Metazoa > Chordata > Ascidiacea > Aplousobranchia > Didemnidae > Diplosoma > Diplosoma virens. The sequence goes on along the minus strand of OY796894.1, from coordinate 6,570,458 downwards.
TGTTTGTGTGCTGAGAATCAGTCTTCATGCAGCAATTTTACTTGCTTCAAAAACAGGAAATCACATTCAAAAGTAAATTTATTTACAATTTAGTTATAATTAATATAATGTCTAATAATTGCTATTGATAAAGTAATATTTTAAATTCATGTAATTATATACTACTTTAAGTAAATACTTGATAAATCTATAAATTATTTATGGTAATTTTTTAACATAAAGTAAATTTTTTAAAATCTTTAGAATGCTTGATATCCAACCTGAAAATCTTTCTACTTGTTTGATCAAGAATTTAATCAGAAACATAGAGTCATTTTCACAACTTCTTGGAAGAAATATGGATGAAACATTTATTCTTCTTTATGAAATTTTTCACAGAATGCAATTAGTTGAGGTATGTGTTAGATTTATCAAAAGTTTGATTAGATAGATAGATACTAACACATGACTTCTTCTTCTTCTCCTTTCGGCCTTTCTTTTGGCCTTTCCCTTTAATCAGGGGTGGGCACAGCATATCATCATTCTCCACATCTTTCTGTCTTCAACATCTGTCTCTTTCAAACCAATTTCCCCCATATCTTCTTTCACTACATCTAAAAATCTTCTCTTTGGTCTCCCACTTCTCCTCTTTCCCGGTAACTCCATTTCCATCATTTTTCTTCCTACATACTCTTGGTCTCTCCTCATGACATGTCCATACCACCTCAGCCTGCCCTCTCTCATCTTCATTCCTAAAAGTTCTACCTTAATAGTACTCCTGATGTGCTCGTTTCTAATCTTGTCTTTTCTTGTCACTCCCATAGCAAACCTCAACATTTTCATCTCTGCGACTTCCATCTCTTCCACTTGTTTCTTGTGACTGCCACTGTCTCAAATCCATACACCATTGCTGGTCTTACCACTGAACTGTACACTTTTCCTTTTACTCTAGCTGGTAACCTCCTGTCACAGATTACTCCCAATACTTTTCTCCATCCATTCCATCCTGCCTGTACTCTCTTCTTTACCTTCCTCTCACAACACCACTTTCTTGCACCGTTGATCCCAAATACTTAAATTCCTTTACTGTTGGCACTTTTGCATCCTCCATTTTTACTGTTTTGTCATCATTTCCTCCATTTATGCAAAGATATTTGGTCTTTGAACTACTTACTTTCATCCCTCTTCTTTCCAATGCATACTTTCAGGATTCTAGTCTCCACTCCACTTCTTCCCTGGTCTCTTCACAAATCACAATATCATCAGCAAACAGCATCGTCCATAGTGGTTCTCTCCTTACTTCATTCGTTAGCCAGTCCATTATCACTGCAAGCAGGAACGGACTCAATGCTGATCCCTGGTGCAGTCCAACCTTAACCTTGAAACTTTCTGTAGTTCCTACTGCACATCTCGCCATTGTTTTGCTTCCCTCATACATATCCTGTACTAGTTGTACATACTTTTCCAGTATTCCGGATTTTCTCATACAGTACCACAGCTTTTCCCATGGAACCCTGCCATAAGCCTTCTCTAGGTCCATGAATACACAATGTAGCTCTCTTTGACCTTCCCTGTACTTTTCCATCAATATTCTTAGAGCAAACATGGCATCGGTGGTTCCCTTTCCTAGCATAAATCCATATTGCTGTTTGTTGATCTCTACTCTATCTCTTAACTTGGCTTCAATAATTCTTTCCCATACCTTCATTGTGTGGTTCATTAGCTTTATTCCTCTGTAGTTTCCACAGCACTGTGTGTCCCCTTTGTTTTTATAGATTGGGATAAGCACACTCCTTCTCGATTCTTCTGGCATTCGTTCACCCATTAATAGTCTGTTGAACAATCTGGTCAAAAACTCTATCCCCACCTTTCCCATGCATTTCCAAATTTCTACTGGCAACTCATCTGGCCCAACCACTTTACCTTTTTTTATCCTTCTTAGGGCATTTTTTACTTCTTCCCTACTGACACAATTTACCTCTTATTAACTACTTCTTTGCTTCCTCTATCCTATGGTCTCTGTTATTTTTCTTGTTCATCAGTTTCTCAAAGTACTCCTTCCATCTCTTTAACACTGCTTCCAAATTTACCATAACATTACCATTTTCATCCTTTATAACCCTCACATGCTGTACATCTTTCCCTGCTCTGTTTCTCTGCCTAGCCAATCTGTACAACTCCTTTTCACCTTCTTTTGTTTCCAATCTAGCATACAAATTGTCATAGGCACGTCCCTCTGCCATCGCAACTGCCTTCTTTGTATATCTTTTTAGTATTTTCATTTCTTATTTTGTCCCATGTTTTCTGTGCCCCATTCTTTTCTTTTGTGCTCTCCTGAACTTTCTCATTCCACCACCATGTCTCCCTGTCTCCTTTTCGTTTCCCAAATGTCACTCCCAGTACAGTTTCATTTCTGCTGTTTTGTCTCACTCATCAGGTAACTCGTCCTTGTTTCCCAGAATCCTGGTCACCTCTTATCTAAACGCTTCTTGACAGCTTGTTTCCTTCAGTTTCCACCATCATATCTTTGGCTTTACTTTCTGTGCCTTTTTTTTTTTCACCATAGGAGCCATTTTGCATACCACCATACGGTGCTGCTTTGCGACACACTCATTCAATATTACCTTACAATCACACATTTCCTTCTAGTTCCTCCTTCTGCACATCACATAATCTACTTGGGTACTTTTTACTCCACTCTTATACGTCACCCTGTGTTCATCTTCTTGAAATAAGTATTGACAATCGCCCTTTTCCCAAAATCCACAATCGTTGATCCTTCCTTATTTCTCATTCCAGCACTGTACCTCCCCATTATTTCCTCATCCCCTATGTTTCCTTCGCCCACATGTCCATTAAGGTCTGCACTAAGAACTATCCTCTCTTCTTTTGATATACTTTTTATCAACTCATTCAGGTCTTCCCAAAAATCATTTTTCTCCTCCATGCTGTTGTTAACCTGTGGAGCATATGTGCTTACTATATTTAGGATGGACCCTTTTACTTCCAGCTTCATGGCCATTAGTCTGTCTGACACTCTCTTCACCTCCAGGACACTTTCAGCCAGCTCCTCTCTCACCACTATCCATATCCCATTTTTTCTTCCATAAGCTCCATTGTAGAATATTTTGCATCCACCTCCAATGTTCCTTGCTTTACTCCCTTTCCACTTTGTTTCCTGTAGACACAATATGTCCACATTCCTTTGCTCCATCATATCTGCCAGCTCTCTTCCCTTTCCAGTCATCGTTATAATATTTGAAGTACCCACCCTTATGAGTGAGCATCTTCCTTTCCACACTTCTCACTGCTTCTTTACTTGCCTTCCTCTTCTTTTTCTGCTCTTATTTTCACTATGTTTAGCAGTAGCATAATTTCCACAAGTGCCCTGTTGTGCAACACCTGAGGCAGTCGTTGGTAACCCAGGCCTCAACCGATCCGGTATGGATTGATAATGATTACACATTTGTCTGTTTTGGCAAAAAAGTTTTATGCTGGATGCCCTTCCTGCCACAACCCTCCCCATTTATCCAGGCTTGGGATTGGTATCAAGAGACACAGAAATGTGCCTTCGATGGCTGTGTTATACATGACTGATGCAGTTAAAAAGCAATAAAAATTTTTTTGAATGCTGAGAAAAAATTTTTAATTACATTTTTTTACATTTTTATATATTGCAAAAGTGGCCGAAAATGCATATATTTGATATTACAAGAAAACATAGATTATTTATGTAAAAAAACAGTATGTAAAATTAGTATACCCTAGTTTCATAAAATCATTATAAATGAGGCATTCATTAAATTATGACAATTTTTTATAAATCAATGCCATACTATACCTGACCCAACAGTTGCTTAAATGACAGTTGATCAAATGACAGTTGATTGAATGACACTTGGTCAAAATGACACTTGATTGAAATGACACTTTATCAAAACAACACATGACTTAATTGAAATGATTTTTGATAAAAACAATATTTGATCGAAATGACACTTGATCAAATAATGAAAGAATCAACACTAACATGATACCCCATCTTTGGAACATCTTACAATTATCCCCATTCCAAAACCATCCAAGACCACAACATTGGCACAAACTACCAATCCATATCATTCCTATCACCTCTTTCCAAACCACTAGACAAAATGCTATTACCATACATAACAGAAAACATTCCAATCATTTCTCATCAACATGGATTCAAACATAAAAACTCAACACACACTGCTTTGCGCAACATTTGCTGCCAAATGACAAAAGGTTTCAACAATCCAAGCCCTTCACAATGCACTGTAGCTGTAGCTTTGGACATGAGCAAGGCATTTGATACAGTCAACATACACAAACTTATACACAAACTCACACTAACAAATATTTCTAACATCATCAAGTTCATAGCAAACTACATAAAAGAATGACAATCATGCACTTAATACAATGGCACACTCTCAAAACTCAAACAAATCAACACAGGAGTACAACAAGGTGGAGTTCCGTCTGTAAATTATTCAAGATTTACACTTCTGACATTCCACTCCCTCCAAATTACATACAAATCACAACATTTGCTGATGACATAACAATTACTGCATCTCACACCAAACACTGTAAAAATCAACAACTCGTTCAAAACTCAACAACTCACCCACAAAATCTATAAATGGGCCATCACTAATAATCTTCATGTAAACACAGACAAGATTACCACCACACTTTTTACACCAAACCCAGCTGAATATGGCACAACTTTATCACTTAAATTAAACAACCAAACACTACCAACAACAAAACACTCTAAAATTTTTGGAATCACTATTGACCCAAAACTGACATTTTCCCAACATGTAAATGTCAACATCACTAAACTGAAACAAATGCTTAACATTCTAAAAGCATTCACCTCTTCCAAATAGGGTAAACAAAAAGAATTAGTTGTTTCCACATTCAAAGCTATCACTCACTCCATTTTGGAATATGCAAACACTATATACAACATCAAGAAACTGCAAACCATTCAAAACACAGCTTTGTGAATTGCTACTGGCTGCATATGAGATACAAACACTCAACACCTACATAATAAAACCAAGGTCCTTCCAATTGACACTCATCTCAAACTTCATGCTATTCAACTTAAACAACTGACTCAAACACAAACACACACTTTACATGACCTTAATGCATACTCAGATCTGCTCAGAAACATGAAAGCCACAATCTTTCATAACACCTGAGGAATGTAGAGAAAACAGATTTACATTACCATCACTGCACAATATTTCAGTTCTAGAAAAAACAACAAAGTTACTAACACTACACCTTGTGATATTCGTTCATCCAAACAAACATTACCACGTTATATGCATACAAAATTAGCATAACTCAGAGCCAACAAATCACCACTTTTGTAAAGTTACCTACATACAGTGAACCCTGAAACTTACATGCCACATTACCCACTATGCTTGTCATACATACATGACACTGATCACCTCTTTAACTGTAGTCAAATAACAACACAACACCACTAGTCTGTTGAAAAAGCCTTTAGAAGCAGCAGAGGTGATCAAAGAGTTAGAATCTAGATTTGCTTCTATGAGGAATTAAGAGATGGCTATTCCAAGATATTCTTGGAGGAGGGGCAACAACAACATAATGAGAGAAAATTTACAACTTTGAATCTGTTTCAGTTTTGTCAATTTTTCTTCCCAAAAACATAGCATTCTCTAAAAAAAGATCTTCACTTTGAATCTGGCCCCGTTTTGTCAATTTTTCATCCCAAAAATTTAGTGATCTCTAAAGAAAAGGTCTTCACTTTGATTCTGTCCCTGTTTTGTCAATTTTTTGTCCCAACAAAAAGTAATCTCTCTTTTAATCTGTCTCTGATTTTTCCAAGGGTGGGGCCATGGCACACTGCTGCCCCTAAATGTGCTACTGTCTACAATGTAAAAAGAATGCAAAAAAATGGCAACAATAGGTATCTAACAAAACATAACCATGACAAGAAATTTACTTGTTAGCTCCTTAAAAGTACTTTGCCCATTTTATTTTATTCATACCATTGTGTTAACAAAAGTATTTGTGTAGAGTTGTTGTCAATTCTTTATTGGTTTTTTTATCCCAGTATATGCTGAAAGGTTGAGTTCTACTAAAGCAGGTGGAGAAATACAAGCAGATTGGAATCATTTACAAATGACAAATAAATATATTATTTATATTTATATATAATCCAGTGATGGATTTACGCATGACAATAATTATATATAATGACAATTTTTAACATTTGATGTCGTTGATTTCTACCCTTCCATCTCGGAGAAACTGCTTAATGATGCCATTACTTTTGCCAAACAATTTGTAAAAATCAGCAAAGATGACAGCAGAATTATCCATCACTGCAGAAAATCTCTACTTTTCAGCAAGGACAGTGCCTGGATCAAAAACAATGGCTCACTTTTTAACATTACTATGGGCTCCTATGATGGAGTGGAAGTATGTGAGTTGTTTGGCCTGTTTATTCTCCACCAATTATCCCAGCTTGTGGGTGTCAAGAACATCAGTCTTTATAGGGATAATGGTTTGGCCATTCTAGAAAACGCTTTGGGTCCTACCTTAAAATGTATAAAAAAAAGATCATCAAACTATTCCACCAGCACAGCTTAAACATCACAGCCAAAACCAATCTTGTCCAAAGCAATTTCCTTGATGTTACCTTCAACTTGAAGTAAAGGAAATATTGGCCCTACCGCAAGCCTAACGACCAACCACTCTATGTCCACCGACATTCAAACCACCCACCCACTATAAAGAAACAACTTTCATCCATGCTTGCTGACCACCTTTCATCACTCTCGTACAACCACAAGGAATTCGTCAGAGCTATTCCAAAGTATGAAAAGGCTATGCAAAGAGGCGGACATCCTGGTGAGTTGCAGTACATCAACCCACCCAAATCCCATAAAAGGAAATCCAGAAAGCAGAACATAGTGTGGTTTAACCCACCCTTCAGAAAGCATGTAAAGACTAACATCAAAAAGGTCTCCCTTCACTTGCTCAAGAAACACTTCCCTCCCCATCATTGCTTGCACAAGATATGCATTAAAAACAACATCAAACTGAGCTATAGTTGCATGCCCAACATGGCAGTTATAATTTCCAGACACAACAAAGCGCTCCTTGCCCAAAGAACTGAGCCTGCCAACACTGTACCACCTTGTAACTGCAGGGCTAAAACCAGCTGCCCGATGAAGGGACAATGCCACAAAAGCTCCATCATTTATAAGGCCACCCTAACATCAGATGGCATTGCCAAAAATTATTATGGTTGTAGTGAAACCGAATTTAAACCCGCTTTTACAACCGTAATCAGAGCTTTAAATACCAGCAAAAGTGTAATGCCACCAAGCTATCTAAGGTCTTTTGGCAAACTAAAGATGCAGGAAAGAACCCCATCATTGAATGGAGCATCATGGCCCACACCACACCATACTATTCAAGAGCTAGATGGTGCAACCTTTGCTTAGCAGAAAAACTCTTCATCCTCCGAGCAGACCCTACAACCATGCTTAATAAAAGATCAGAACTAAATGGTAAATGCCATCATAAAAACAAATTTAAATTAAAAAACCTTTTGTAATTATTTGCGGCTTCACCTATTTCAATATTAGAATTATTTTGTGTTTGAATCAGACCACTACTATCAAGCCAACAACACTCTACAAATGATCAAAGCTTACTGAAAAACATCACCACAAGAACAAATTCAAATTAATTAAATACCTTTTTTGTCTGTTAGTTTAATCTGCTTACTATCATTTGCACTGTCCTTCACTTACTTAACTTTTTCACCTCATATAATCTCTCTTGTAATTTTTTCATTGCTTTGTAGATTTTCCCTTCCTCCTTTTAAATTTTTTACAATATGCCTAACTCGCCATCCCTCACCTTTAAATGAATGCAAACTTCTATACTTGCATTTTCTATATTTTTTAGTTATATTTCTTGTATGACGTCACAGGAGCTGTATTATTTGCATAATTAACTATGTGTTATTTATTTCAAGCGTATTATTTTTACCACAAATAACTATATATTTTTGATTTTCTAGTAACCACCTGACAATTTCATAGGATGAAACAGACTGTTGTGGTTTTAACTAATAAAATGTAGTGTTTAATAAATATAATATATATATATATAATCCAGTAATGTTTCATGTTGCTGGTACAGTGCTTAAAAACACACAGTTAAAGCAAGTATATTTATATTTATTTAAAAACATTACACTTAATGGTTAAAATCACAATAGTTTGTTTCATCATATAAATTGTCAGGTGGTTACTTACTCAAAGTGAGTTTAAATAAGTAACATAACAAATAATTGAATAAATATTGAATTGAAAAAAGTAAAATTGAATTGAAATAAAATTGAAAATCAATTGAATAAATATTGAATAAATATTCAAATACAGTAAATGCCGCTTAATATGACCACCTTGGGACCAGACCATTTTGGTCATAATATCTGAATGGTCATAAAAACCAAAGCCACTATAACAGCATCTGAATCGACATGGTAAGCCACAAGAAGTCCAAATACCATCAAATTCATTGTTTAACCTAAGTAACAGTGTGAGGTTGACAGTAAAACAAAGTACAGTACTGTAACAGTACAAGTGATGGTAAAACTAATACAGTATGTAACAATTGTACAAGCGATGGTACAGTATAAGAAAGTAAATAACAGTTCAAGCAATGTTTTATCAAAGTAACATTCTGTACGCACACATGACATGGGTACAGAAAACATGCATGTTGAAAAGGCAAAGTTATAAGTGCATGGCAAGAAAAAATTCTGTATTTAATAAGAGAGATGGAGAAAATGTTGGTCATATTATCCGAAATTTGCTCATATTAAATGGAGAATTTTAAATGGAGAAATTCCGGACCGTACCAAATTGGTCATAATAAGCAGCACCTACTGTATTGAATAATTCTATTTGAATAAGTAACCACCTGACAATTCTATAAGATAAAACAGATTGTTGTGGTTTTAACTATTAAGTGTAATGTTTTTAAATATATATATATATAGAAATTTTTCAAAATTTTTTGGTCGGTGCTCATCAGGAAAGTGCTCAATGACGTCGAGTCAGAGCAGTTAGATAATTAACTTACAGACCACAAAATTTTTTAATTTAACATTAATTTTATTTGCCCCAACAGACTGTTTTGCCTGCCTGGGCTCGTCAGGAAGCGGTTAAAAATCTGAAAAACAAAATAAATAAATAAATAAAAAAATACAGTTTAAACGAAGCGCTTGAATTCTGGCGAAAAAGCGTAAAACAACAACAAGAAAAAACAAGAGGAAAACTACGGTTGTAAGGTTAATTGATAAATGAATTTTATTGCCAAAGAAAAAGTGTTTTTTATGTAGCTTGTTCTATTGTTTGAAAATAATAGGTAAATATAAAAAGTTTGCATTAAAAATGCGTTAAAATTAAATTAAATAGTCTGCACATTGGAAATACAATAAAAAGATGCTAAAGAAATGTGTTTAAAATGACAATTATTAGGATATGAATTAAAAATTAAAATTACAGGGTATAATTTAAAAATATTTTTAGTTCGATAAGTATGTAGTGTAGAGATGGATTGATTTATTTGTTGATCAAGTATGTGGACAAAGGTGCGATGTAAAAATAAGGTAAACCGAGTTTGTAAATATATTTATTAACTGCCAGCGTAATTAAAACTTCGTAATTTAAATTTACTTCAATGTCGACATTTTGAGACCAACTCCAAGCGTTTATTTAGTAATTTATTTGGGTTAGCCTGGAATATTTGTAATTTTTCTGATAAGCATAAGTTGCATGTTTTTGAACCACATTGGTATGGAGTTGCATGTTGCACAATTTTCCATCTTATTTCTGGCAATAGTCCTGATTGTTTTAATTTCCAAACAGCTTTAGATAGTTTGATGGAGTTAATTTTTCTACTGTCTTTAAAAGATTGGTTATGGTTATTGTATCGGAGTTTAAATGATGTTTCGCAGCTGCCGTAATAAAACTTGTCAGTTTCATCAGTTTTTAGGGAGGCTTTATAAACTACTGAGTTTCTGCAACATTTTCCGTTAAGTGGGCAGTTTTTATCTGATCTGCAATTGCATTGTTTGGCGTCTACTTTGTTGTCCGAGTTGTTTAGGCATGAAGTGTTTTGCTTATTTATCATAGATTTCATATTTGGCATGCAACTATAGCTCAGTTTTATGTTGTTTTTGTTAAAAATTTTGTGGTATTTATTGCTTCGTGGAAAGTGTTTATTGAGAAGGGTAAAAAATTCTTTGCCAATGTTAGTGGTGACTTCATCATTGAAAGGAGGGTTGAACCAAATAATCTTTCTTGTTCTGTTTCTTGATCGGTTTTTTGAGGTTGAGTTGAATTGATCTGTTTGTTTTGGTTCTTCTTTTACATAAGTTAATTTTTCTCTGTATCTGCTTTTTTCAAGGGCTAGTTGATATTCTGGGATTGTTTTATCAAATTCTTGTAAGCTGTATGAATTTCTAGATAAGCGTGATGAGATCATTTTGGGTAATTGTTTTTTTATATTGGAGGGGTGATTCGATTTTGCATTTATATAAAGGGATATGTCTCCGGGTTTGTAGTATGGCCAGTATTTACCTGTAGTTAAATTTAGGGTGATATCTAAAAAATCAGTTTGTAAAAGATTGGATTCTGTTGTTATCTTGAGACCGTTGTTTTGAAAAATTGATGATATGGTTTTCTTGATTCTTTCGATGACTGGTCCTGATTTACTGTTTATTACTGCCAGGCCATCGGAATATATATATATATTAATAAAAGCACTAAAATAGATTAAAAATTAACAATTAAAATCCACGACATGAAACAGGCTGTCGTGGATTTTAATTGTTAATTTTTAATCTATTTTAGTGCTTTTATTAATAAATACTGCTCTAACTATTTGGTTATTGAGCTCTGTACTGGCAAAGTAAAGCAAACAGATATATATATATATATATAATTAACTTACAGACCACAAAATTTTTTTAATTTAACATTAATTTTATTTGCCCCAACAGACTGTTTCGCCTGCCTGGGCTCGTCAGGGGGCGGTTAAAAATCTGAAAAACAAAATAAATAAATAAATAAAAAAATACAGTTTAAACGAAGCGCTTGAATTCCGGCGAAAAAGCGTATAACAACAACAAGAAAAAACAAGAGGAAAACTACGGTTGTCAGGTTAATCGATAAATGAATTTTATTGCCAAAGAAAAAGTGTTTTTTACGTAGCTTGCTCTATTGTTTGAAAATAATAGGTAAATATAAAAGTTTGCATTAAAAATGCGTTAAAATTAAATTAAATAGTCTGCACATTGGAAATACGATAAAAAGATGCTAAAGAAATGCGTTTAAAATGACAATTATTAGGATATGAATTAAAAATTAAAACAGTAAATTTTTTTACACGATATAATTTAAGAGTATTTTTAGTTTGATAAGTATGTGGTGTAGAGATGGATTGATTTATTTGCTGATCAAGTAAGTGGACAAAGTTGCGATGTAAAAATAAGGTAAACCGAGTTTGTAAATATATTTATTAACTGCCAGCGTAATTAAAACTTTGTAATTTAAATTTACTTCGATGTCGACATTTTGAGACCAACTCCAAGCGTTTATTTAGTAATTTATTTGGGTCAGCCTGGAATATTTGTAATTTTTCTGATAAGCATAAGTTGCATGTTTTTGAACCACATTGGTATGGAGTTGCGTGTTGCACAATTTTCCATCTTATTTCTGGCGATAGTCCTGATTGTTTTAATTTCCAAATGGCTTTAGATAGTTCGGTGGAGTTAATTTTTCTACTGTCTTTAAAAGATTGGTTATGGTTATTGTATCGGAGTTTAAATGATGTTTCGCAGCTGCCGTAATAAAACTTGTCAGTTTCATCAGTTTTTAGGGAGGCTTTATAAACTACTGAGTTTCTGCAACATTTTCCGTTAAGTGGGCAGTTTTTATCTGATCTGCAATTGCATTGTTTGGCGTCTACTTTGTTGACCAAGTTGTTTAGGCGTGAAGTGTTTTGCTTATTTATCATAGATTTCATATTTGGCATGCAACTATAGCTCAGTTTTATGTTGTTTTTGTTAAAAATTTTGTGGTATTTATTGCTTCATGGAAAGTGTTTATTGAGAAGGGTAAAAAATTCTTTGCCAATGTTAGTGGTGACTTCATCATTGAAAGGAGGGTTGAACCAAGTAATTTTTCTTGTTCTGTTTCTTGATCGGTTTTTTGAGGTTGAGTTGAATTGATCTGTTTGTTTTGGTTCTTCTTTTACATAAGTTAATTTTTCTCTGTATCCGCTTTTTTCAAGGGCTAGTTGATATTCTGGGATTGTTTTATCAAATTCTTGTAAGCTGTATGAATTTCTAGATAAGCGTGATGATATCATTTTGGGTAGTTGTTTTTTTATATTGGGGGGGTGATTCGATTTTGCATTTATATAAAGGGGTATGTCTCCGGGTTTGCGGTATGGCCAGTATTTACCGGTAGTTAAATTTAGGGTGATATCTAAAAAATCAGTTTGTAAAAGATTGGATTCTGTTGTTATCTTGAGACCGTTGTTTTGAAAAATTGATGATATGGTTTTCTTGATTCTTTCGATGACTGGTCCTGATTTACTGTTTATTACTGCCAGGCCATCGTCTCTTTATAGTCCCAGGTGTTGATTTTTTATGGTTTTATTAAGTTCGTGTAAAAGATACAGTCCAACTAATTCACATATTTCTGCCCCATCGTATGAGCCCATTGTTACGTCAAAAAAGTTGCCGTTTTTCTTTGTCCACGTACTTTGATCGCCAAATAATACAGATTTTCTGCAGTGCATAATGATGTTGATAGTGTCATCATCAATATTGACGTATTCTTTTGCAAAGTTAATAGATTTTTTCAGTAAATTTTCGGTTATGGATGGGTAGAATTCAATGATGTCAAACTTTATAAATTTGCAATTGTATTTGTTTGGTATGTTTTTGAACCAAGATATTACCTTGGATGTATTTCTCCATTGATGAAGGTTAGTTTTAGAGCGAATTACCTTATTTATTTTGTCTAAACATTTTTTACTGATTATTCCGATTTCCAATTTTGCAGGGTTGATGAGGCGGCATTTTGGGTTGTTAACAAAATTAGGTTTGTGGTCTTTGAGAGTGATGAATGCTTTTCGAGTTGGAAAACGTTCAATGCGGTCGTCAAGTTTGAGTTTGCTGGCTATGGTTTTAGCTTCTTTGTTAATTTTTGCAACTGTTGAATCTTCTGTTTTTTGGTAGGTTGCTGTAATGTTGTCCCGGAGTAGTTTTTTGTAGTTGTCGATTTCAACGCCATATAGATTTGTAGTTTTATCAGCGGGGACGATTACGTTTTTTGAAGAATTTAACGATGCTATGTCTTTCAGTAAATTTTTTTGAAAGTTGTTAGTGACTTTACGGTATCTTAAGTTGCGAATCAATTCATAAAGATCGTTTTCAAATCGCATTAGGTCATTGTTTGTTGGCGGTGTTTTTTCACTTCTAAATCCGTAGGTGTTAAGAGGCTCTTCATCTTGGTTTAATTGTTTCTTGTCGAAATAAAACGCTTTCCACCGCAATCGCTTAATAAAACTCTCAACTTTGTCTAACATAAATTTTAAATATAATTTTTTGGGTGGAATTGGGATGTTTTTCACGAAATATCCGAGGTTTATTTTTTCAAAGTTCATGGTTGCGATCTGTTCTGATAACCACCAAATAAAGTGCTCAACTAGTTTTCATCCAGGAGCGAATTAGAAATTTTTCAAAATTTTTTGGTCGGTGCTCATCAGGAAAGTGCTCAATGACGTCGAGTCAGAGCGGTTAGATAATTAACTTACAGACCACAAAATTTTTTTAATTTAACATTAATTTTATTTGCCCCAACAGACTGTTTCGCCTGCCTGGGCTCGTCAGGGGGCGGTTAAAAATCTGAAAAACAAAATAAATAAATAAATAAAAAAAATAAAAAAATACAGTTTAAACGAAGCGCTTGAATTCCGGCGAAAAAGCATATAACAACAACAAGAAAAAACAAGAGGAAAACTACGGTTGTCAGGTTAATCGATAAATGAATTTTATTGCCAAAGAAAAAGTGTTTTTTACGTAGCTTGCTCTATTGTTTGAAAATAATAGGTAAATATAAAAAGTTTGCATTAAAAATGCGTTAAAATTAAATTAAATAGTCTGCACATTGGAAATACGATAAAAAGATGCTAAAGAAATGCGTTTAAAATGACAATTATTAGGATATGAATTAAAAATTAAAACAGTAAATTTTTTTACACGATATAATTTAAGAGTATTTTTAGTTTGATAAGTATGTGGTGTAGAGATGGATTGATTTATTTGCTGATCAAGTAAGTGGACAAAGTTGCGATGTAAAAATAAGGTAAACCGAGTTTGTAAATATATTTATTAACTGCCAGCGTAATTAAAACTTCGTAATTTAAATTTACTTCGATGTCGACATTTTGAGACCAACTCCAAGCGTTTATTTAGTAATTTATTTGGGTCAGCCTGGAATATTTGTAATTTTTCTGATAAGCATAAGTTGCATGTTTTTGAACCACATTGGTATGGAGTTGCGTGTTGCACAATTTTCCATCTTATTTCTGGCGATAGTCCTAATTGTTTTAATTTCCAAACGGCTTTAGATAGTTTGATGGAGTTAATTTTTCTACTGTCTTTAAAAGATTGGTTATGGTTATTGTATTGGAGTTTAAATGATGTTTCGCAGCTGCCGTAATAAAACTTGTCAGTTTCATCAGTTTTTAGGGAGGCTTTATAAACTACTGAGTTTCTGCAACATTTTCCATTAAGTGGGCAGTTTTTATCTGATCTGCAATTGCATTGTTTGGCGTCTACTTTGTTGACCGAGTTGTTTAGGCATGAAGTGTTTTGCTTATTTATCATAGATTTCATATTTGGCATGCAACTATAGCTCAGTTTTATGTTGTTTTTGTTAAAAATTTTGTGGTATTTATTGCTTCATGGAAAGTGTTTATTGAGAAGGGTAAAAAATTCTTTGCCAATGTTAGTGGTGACTTCATCATTGAAAGGAGGGTTGAACCAAGTAATTTTTCTTGTTCTGTTTCTTGATCGGTTTTTTTGAGGTTGAGTTGAATTGATCTGTTTGTTTTGGTTCTTCTTTTACATAAGTTAATTTTTCTCTGTATCCGCTTTTTTCAAGGGCTAGTTGATATTCTGGGATTGTTTTATCAAATTCTTGTAAGCTGTATGAATTTCTAGATAAGCATGATGATATCATTTTGGGTAGTTGTTTTTTTATATTGGGGGGGTGATTCGATTTTGCATTTATATAAAGGGGTATGTCTCCGGGTTTGCGGTATGGCCAGTATTTACCTGTAGTTAAATTTAGGGTGATATCTAAAAAATCAGTTTGTAAAAGATTGGATTCTGTTGTTATCTTGAGACCGTTGTTTTGAAAAATTGATGATATAGTTTTCTTGATTCTTTCGATGACTGGTCCTGATTTACTGTTTATTACTGCCAAGCCATCGTCTCTGTATAGTCCCAGGATATCAACTAGAATATCAACTAGCCCTTGATCCCAGAATATTAACTAGCAATCCCAGAATATCAACTAGCCCTTGAAAAAAGCGGATACAGAGAAAAATTAACTTATGTAAAAGAAGAACCAAAACAAACAGATCAATTCAACTCAACCTCAAAAAACCGATCAAGAAACAGAACAAGAAAAATTACTTGGTTCAACCCTCCTTTCAATGATGAAGTCACCACTAACATTGGCAAAGAATTTTTTACCCTTCTCAATAAACACTTTCCACGAAGCAATAAATACCACAAAATTTTTAACAAAAAACAACATAAAACTGAGCTATAGTTGCATGCCAAATATGAAATCTATGATAAATAAGCAAAACACTTCACGCCTAAACAACTCGGTCAACAAAGTAGACGCCAAACAATGCAATTGCAGATCAGATAAAAACTGCCCACTTAACGGAAAATGTTGCAGAAACTCAGTAGTTTATAAAGCCTCCCTAAAAACTGATGAAACTGACAAGTTTTATTACGGCAGCTGCGAAACATCATTTAAACTCCGATACAATAACCATAACCAATCTTTTAAAGACAGTAGAAAAATTAACTCCACCGAACTATCTAAAGCCGTTTGGAAATTAAAACAATCAGGACTATCGCCAGAAATAAGATGGAAAATTGTGCAACACGCAACTCCATACCAATGTGGTTCAAAAACATGCAACTTATGCTTATCAGAAAAATTACAAATATTCCAGGCTGACCCAAATAAATTACTAAATAAACGCTCGGAGTTGGTCTCAAAATGTCGACATCGAAGTAAATTTAAATTACGAAGTTTTAATTACGCTGGCAGTTAATAAATATATTTACAAACTCGGTTTACCTTATTTTTACATCGCAACTTTGTCCACTTACTTGATCAGCAAATAAATCAATCCATCTCTACACCACATACTTATCGAACTAAAAATACTCTTAAATTATATCGTGTAAAAAAATTTACTGTTTTAATTTTTAATTCATATCCTAATAATTGTCATTTTAAACGCATTTCTTTAGCATCTTTTTATCGTATTTCCAATGTGCAGACTATTTAATTTAATTTTTAACGCATTTTTAATGCAAACTTTTTATATTTACCTATTATTTTCAAACAATAGAGCAAGCTACGTAAAAAACACTTTTTCTTTGGCAATAAAATTCATTTATCGATTAACCTGACAACCGTAGTTTTCCTCTTGTTTTTTCTTGTTGTTGTTATACGCTTTTTCGCCGGAATTCAAGCGCTTCGTTTAAACTGTATTTTTTTATTTATTTATTTATTTTGTTTTTCAGATTTTTAACCGCCCCCTGACGAGCCCAGGCAGGCGAAACAGTCTGTTGGGGCAAATAAAATTAATGTTAAATTAAAAAAATTTTGTGGTCTGTAAGTTAATTATCTAACCGCTCTGACTCGACATCATTGAGCACTTTCCTGATGAGCACCGACCAAAAAATTTTGAAAAATTTCTATATATATATATATATATATATATATATATATATATATATATATACAGTATATATATGATTTGACAAATAAAAAATTTTTGAATTATCTACAATTTGATATTCTTGTCTTAAATGTTGCTCATAATTTTACTTTTAAGCAAAGAGTTTCTTAAAACTTTATGAACTAGTTTTCCACTTTAAAGTAAATATTAATTATCTTTTTTAGTTAAAGCTTGTTGTTTCATTATTTATATATAAAGATACAATGGGACAAAGAAAATTGTCATCTTAAAACTATGAAAGGAAGAGAAAAGTGGGAAGAAGAAGTTCAACGACATTACTTTTCATTGATTTTTAAAGATGCTGATGGTATTATCAATAAGGCACAAGCTGTGCTTGTTGATGCTGGAAAACTCACTGGCAAACCACTTCCCCGGTATTTTAAAATTTAAATTGTCTTTTTTTATTTTATCTATATATTTATCTTTCTGGATTGCAAGAAAGTAACAAAAGCACTATACCAAAGCTAAGCAATAACCCTGACCTGCGTCCAGAAATCCCTAAATATTGTTGTCCAGTTAAAAAAAATTATTTAGATGTTTTAGTTTAATAGAGATATGATTGAAATTTAGAACTGTTTTTCAATACCACCAAGCAGAAAAAGTGCCATAATGTTTCTTTCCCAAGAACACAACAGAATGGCACAAGTAGTTTTTTAACTGAGACCTTTGTCAATCACAATCACAGTGCTCTAATCACTTGACCATGCTGCTGACTAATTTATCATGCTATTTTAATTTAGTTTTTACTTTTTTTTAGAGATGCTTTGATTCATTATGTCTCCTCAGTAACCCACCACTACTTTTGCTTTGTTTTATCCCATCTGTAGCATTCTCCAGTTAACAACTCATTTTTCTTTAATGCCCTCCTTCTGCGTTTTTCACATTTATTTTGACCAGCCCTGTTTCCTCATTGCTTCCTCTTTAAATATAAATGTTTTTTAAAACATTGTCATTTTGTTTTCTTAAAACATGTCCAAATCATTGCATTTCATTAACTCTTGCTAAACCAATTAACCATTCTATTAAACCTATCATCATCATCATTTTCAGCAAAAATGTTGAATTAGCTCAGTGTATTTTCTTTTGCCTGTTTGAACTTTTTGTGTTGCAAGAGCAGCAACTTGAATTAGAATCTCCAAGCATCCCAATCTCCTGCAATTAGCAGCAATTTCATTGGTGGATTTCCAAAACATGGCCATTATGTCAAATTTTTTGTTTGGTTATTGTGTCAAATTTATGTCAAATTTTGCTAAATATGATATTAAACCCATTATGTCAAATTTTGTTTTTTTAATTTCTAACAGTTTAACACTGCAAATAGTTCATATCAGAGCTTTATTAGATTTTTTTTTCTTAATTATCAATTATTGCTTTTCTACCAAACAGTTAGTCTTACTCAACTTTTTCATCTCAGCAGCTTCCTCTTGGCACCAGTAGATTGTATCAAATTTTTTTAGATCATATCAAGACTGTATTTTGTTTTTCTGCATTAAATGATCATGTTAGAGTTTCCATGCTTGTATATGTTCCCCCACTTTTTTATACTATATTTTAAAGTTTATTGTTTTAGTATTTTTATATTACATTTATTAGGATTTTTAATACAAACATAATTTATTTAAAAAGTTATTGTATGGAAAAGCAAACAATGGCATTTTTAATTATCGTTCTTTGATATTGAACAAAAATAAGTTTATGTTAAACTTAGGCTTGTGTATGAATTGGATTGTGATGAAAATGTACCAGATGGTGTCATCAAATGGAATTCTTCATATTTATGGAAATACAAGTTAAATGCCAACATCAAGCACTTATCACAAAAACTTATAGAAATTGATGCTGATACTGGAGGTATTGGCTCATCAGTTTTTTACATATTGTTTAAGAATTAGATATTTTACATTTTTAAATATTTTTTTACTTTTGCTTTATTTTTTGGTAATAATAAAGTTATTTTCTTACTCAATTTAGTGTTTTTTTTTATTGTGTCTTTACTATTTAAATTTAAAAATAAATTTATTGTATTTGTTATATTAGGTTGTTACATTTATATGATAGTGTTTTAAAATTTGCTGCTTTGTAATTACAGCCAAAGGATCAATTCTGAAAATGGTTATTCATAGTGACCACTTGAGCCTTGTACAACATGTCGAAACCATTATAAGATTTCAATCAGCCATGATCAAAAAGTATGTTGCCAGTTTGATTTTTCAGAAAATCCAGAAGTTTGTATATTAATTACATAATTTTACAGATACAATCAGAAAATTGATTTGCCAGATGCTGACCGACTTTCATTGTCAAATCATATGGTTAATCAAAGTTACTGCTTTGAGGAAGAGATCAATTTTTACATTAAAATATGGAACAAGGTTCAATTCTCTTAATAATCAATATTTTTTTTCTATATAAATAACCCTTTAAATATTAAAAAGGATGACTTTGAAACAGTAGCTTTCAACACTTCTCTTAATAATCAATATTTTTTTTCTATATAATTAACCCATTAAATACTAAAAAAGATGACTTTAAAACAGTAGTTTTCAACATTTTATGAACCACTTTTTTAAAATATCCACTGGACCACTTTTCTATGATAACACTTTATGAATGCTATCAGTCAAAATGGTATGCAGTTCATACATAATTTGACATACCATATTTCTGAAGGGGTAAACCAGGAAGTTTGTTAAAATAAATAAAATTTGTCGATGAAAAGCAGTGTTCTCTAAAAAAAGTCTTTACTTTAAATCTGACTTGAATTTTTTAGTTTTCATCCTTTAAAAGTAGTGTTCACTAAAAAAAACCTTCATTTAAATTTGGAAATATCGAGACATGTTGTTAACCAGGTAGAATATCAGTACAAAACCCTAAAAATTGGCACTGTCCTGTCTAAATCAGGATGTATGGTTAGCCTATACATAATTCATCTTGTCTAATCCATTTTTTTTTGATATGGTGTTTTTCTGTGGACAGAGGTGACCACACACCTCATCACTCCTTCTGCTTTGTCATTTGACAAGCTTGACAAGAAGAGGAGGGATTGATGGTCTAAGGCAGTTCGGAGCATTGACTTCTCACACTCTTGTGCAAAAACGTGGAGTATTTTGAACAACCTTACTGGTAGGTCACGACACTCTCCTCATCACTGTCCTGTTTCAGTCGATGCTATTGCATTTCAGCTGGTTAGAAATGGGAAATACAAGACTGTTGACTGCAAGTCATCTCGACTTGTCTCTCAAGAAGTGTCTGATCTTTGGAGGGCCACAACACCAGACACAGTAAATATCTCTGACAATTTTTCACAGAGAGAATTTACTGCTGCCCTCCAACATTTAAAACCAGGTAAAGCTCTGGGACCTGATTCCATCTGCTCAGAGCTTATACTCCATGCTGGAGCTGCTTTGAAGTCCTGGTTATGTGACTTTCTTTCTTTTTGTTTGCACCAACTCAAAATTCCCAAGATCTGGAGAAGAGTGCTTGTGGTCCCAATCCCAAAACCAACAAAGCCCATGGGGGACCCAAAAAGTTATCAATCGATATCTCTGCTCTGTGTCCCCTACAAGATCCTCGAGAGGCTTACCTATGCCCGCCTTGAACCATTAATCGATCCACTGCTCCCTAAAGAGCAGGCTGGGTTTCGACGCAAGAAGTCAACCATAGATCAAGTTGTTCTGCTAACCCAGAACATCGAGGATTCTTTTGAGACTAAAAAGAAGGCCAGTGTTATATTTGTCGATCTGACAGCTGCTGAGACTACTTCCGGTCAAGCACATGGTCAGAATGATTGTGGAGCTTGTCCGAAATCGAAGTTTCACCCTTACCACCAGTGACAGCAAGCAAAGCAGGCTATGCTGTCTTAAAAACAGCGTTCCTCAGAGATCAGTCTTGGCTCCCCTCCTATTTAACATCTATTCATACAATCTTCCTTCCATGATTTTCAGAAAGTTTGCTTATGCTGATGATTTAGCATTGTTGCACTCTTCTGAAAATTGGAAGGACTTGGAGAGGACTTTAAACCAAGACATGTCTACACTTTCAGTGTATTTCCAGACTTGGAGGTTAAAGCTCAGTCACACTAAGACGGTGATGGCAGCCTTTCACTTAAATAATCGAGAGGCCAAACATGAGCTAAAAGTCTACAACAATGGTAAACTTTTACCATTCTGTCCAACCCCTACATATCTTGGGGTAAAACTGGACAGATCGCTCAAATTTCATCACCATTTAGTGACATTGTGCAAAAAACTATCCTCGCACGTCACACTGCTGAGGCGACTCGTGGGCTCAAGATGGGGTGCTGGTGCTAAAACACTACGCATAGCCACCTTATCTCTAGTCTACTCAACAGCTGAGCATTGTGTGCCAGTCTGGTGTTGCAATGCCCACACTCTTTATTTTATCTCTATATTTTATTTCTTGCCTCACACTTGCCTCATTGACAGTGTTTTGAACAACGCCTTGCACATAGTCACTGGATGCCTGCATTCCACTCCAACAGACCACCTACCTATACTCTCAGGCATCCAGCCAGCTGAGCTTTGCCGAATGGGAGAGACACTCTCCTTGGCTCACTGTGGATCTCTGGACCCTGATCATATCTTGTATCATCTTTTAAGTGGTTTCTCAGATACTTACCAAGCGAGACTAAGATCCAGACACCCATTTGTGCCTGCTGCATGGAATCTTTTAAACAACCTTGCCAGACTTGGCATCTGCACTTCTGAATGGACAAATCACAAATGGAATGTGGAGTATTGTAAAAATGCTTCCAGGCTCTTTGCCTTGGTGCCCAGGACCAGTGCCAGGCCTGTTGGGATGGGCTTACTCTGAACAGCTTGGGTTAAGCTCAACTGCCTGTGGACTGGTGTTGAGCAATTCCATTCATCCATGCACAAATGG
The DNA here is from genome assembly GCA_963680785.1 of Diplosoma virens. Lineage (NCBI taxonomy): Eukaryota > Metazoa > Chordata > Ascidiacea > Aplousobranchia > Didemnidae > Diplosoma > Diplosoma virens. The sequence continues at coordinate 6,548,399 of OY796894.1, read as the reverse complement.
GATGTTGCTCCTTCACCGAATTGCAAATGTGGTGCCTCTGAACAAACCACAGACCATGTTCTAACAGCGTGCCCTATACATCAGGCACCACATGGCACATGAGGTCTGACAGTTTTGGATGACAAAACTTGATGCTGGCTTAATAGCACCACTGCCAGCATCTGATCCAGGCAGTGCAGCAGTCTGGGGTAGTAAAAGGATAAACCCTCGCCCCCAGTCCTGTTTGTGTCTGACCTAGAGTGGATACCCTTCAAACGACAATTCCTTCAGCCATTTTGTTCAACTGAAAGCATCTTTTTGTTTTAGAGCAACTTTCCCAACTTCTTTTTCAATCTGTGCTCTCCATGTCATTTTTGATTTTTCTTCTGCCCATCCAATTTAAATTACAATGCTTTCATAAAACATTATTATCTTCTCTTCTCAAAATATGTCCATACCATATCACTCTGTTAACTTTTGCCATCTTATCCATGCTCTCATCAAATCTCAGCATGTCTATCAGTTCATTGGTGTTCTTCCTATACATCATTTTCATTCCAAACTCATTTATTGTTTCTATCTCATTGCACATTATCTTGATTGTTTTCACTTTTTCTTTTGAGGATTTCCTGCATTTCTTGCAAACAAAATCTTTTGCCATTTTGGGTGTCACTTTTTTGATTTTCACACATCTACCATGAATCCATTTTTCACACATAGTACACAACACTAAATTAGCCAGTACACTTTCACTGCATACATCACATAGTTCAATCCTACTCTTTGGTGCTTCTGCTTTTTATCGACACACCATCACTTTTGTCTTTTTATATTAACCATCATTCTCTTTTTTTCAAGTAACATCTTTCATTTCAAAAGCTTTTCCTGCAAGTTCTCCATGGTCTCGTTTGTCAAGACTAAATCATTCATATACCAAATTTCCATCATCAAACCTTCTCTTCCATCCTCTGTTACCACATCAACTACAATTGCAAATAACAAGGGTGACAGTACTGATCCCTGGTGTACACCAACATTCCTCTGACAATTAATTCCATTCCAACTGGAACTCTTCTTGTCACTCTCTCATATAGGCTCACTACTGGTTTCACCAACATTTCTGGTAAACCCTTTTGTAGCATTCACCATTCAATGACTTTTTTGGGAACTCTATCAAAAGCTTTTCTATATATCCACAAAACACAAGCATAGCTTCTTGTCCATACTCCAGTAGTTTTCTTCCTTTCTTTTTAATATATATAGAGCATCTATGGTCCCTCTTCCAGGCATAGATCCAAATTGCATTTTTTTCAAATTAACAAATCTCCTTATTCATCTCTCCAGCACTCTTTTCACAATTTTCATAGCGTGTTCCAGCAACCTCATATACATGTACCTCATAAACAGGTGATGTGATGAACAGCTCGACAGTTTCAATAGGTCCTCCACTGTATCAGCTTCTGTCAAGTAGTCCCATTCGTGTTTTTTTCCAAATTTTTCTTCGATCATTTTTTTGGAACACAGTCTTCCATTGCTTTCTCTTATAACATCTTCCAACCTCCACATTTTCATCTTTTTTCAATAACTTTACAAGTTTAAAAACATTATTTGGATTCTCCATATAATATCTATCTGCTTTTCTGCTTCCATTTTCATTGCACTTGCAACCACATTTCTTGCTTGGTTTCTTATCTTCCTGTATATAATCTTGTTTTCCTCAATTTTGTTTTCATTCTTGCATAATTCTTTGAATGCATTTTTCTTCCTTGTAATTGCAGCTTTCACCTCCTTATTCCACCACCACGTGTAATCCCAATCCCTCCTGAACATTTTTCTTTTGCACTATTCGTGACAGGTCTTGAGAACACCATCCTTGAAAGACTCCAAAAGCTTGATGCCTCAACATCTACCAGTTGTTCAACTCTCTCTCTTCAAAATTTTCTTCTTATATCGTGTTCTTTTAGCTTCTATGTCCTTCTTTGAATAATTTGTTTCTTTTTTTATCTTTTTCATCTTTTTCTTTGAACCATGTCAGTCACCACCAACCCATTTTGCAATTTTCTAGGAATCACTTTCACATCCCTTAAGTATCTCCTGATTTAAATGTTACTTTTCTTCTTTCCTTTTTATAAAACCATGTATTTGCAACACACAAGTCTTTTTCATCACAAATTTCAAGCAGCATTCTTCCTTCTATATTCCTTATTCCAAAGCCACTTCCATCATGCACACTCTCGAAGCCATTAATATATTTTTCAACATGTCTATTACCTATTAAAGTCTCCCAATCCCAGAACCATTTAACTAGATCTTTGCAGAGCCAACTCATATGCCATCTCGTCATAGAATTGATACTTTTCTTCTGTTGTCTTTCCACTTTGTTGTGCATATATATGCATATTACTCACACCAACTCTTCCCTGAAAGTTAGCATCATAGCCATCACTTCATCACTTATTCTTTAAACTTCCACAACCTTTTTACTCAGTTCTTCTTCAACTAAAATTCCAACTCTTCTAGTTTCTAAAGAGTTGCCAGATCACCACAGCTTCTATCTTCTTTTATCCATTTCCAGAAATCGAGCTCCTTGGCCCCTCCACCATACTTTTTCCACACAGCACACATTCACCATTCTTTTTTCAGTTCCTCACACAACTTCCCCCTTTTGCACACAATGACTCAAGATTTTATGTCCCAAATCTAATAAGTGTTAATTTGGATATTCTTTGCACACCCTGTCCATTTAAACACTGCTGGGGACTTGGTTTGTTTTTTCTTCATGAGAAAATTTTTTAGGAGCCTATTTTTACAGCCACATGCCCTTGCTGATGCCAACCACAGTTTTAAGCTGCTGACCTAGCCTTTGCCTAAAAAGTCAATCCCTACAAAGCAGCAGGGTAATCAGTTATTCATCTTAGAATGCCAAATATTTTCCCAAAGTCAGAGCCCCATTTAATAATGCAGACTATGTGCAGGCAGGGTTTACTTGACAGGAAGAAGCAATGTTTTGCACTCGTGACTATGTGTGCAATTAACATATGCAGATGAATCCGGTTATTTGCATAGCCGATTTGCCAAGCTTTGTTACATAATTCAAAATAAAAGTTACAATTTCAAAAACGTGTTATCAAGTACTTTTGAAAGTCTCAGTGAACTGTTAAAAATTAAAGGTGAACCACATTGAAAAACGCTGTAAAAAAAAGTAACTAAATTTACTGTTTTGCATGAAAGAGCCCCAAGTCCAAAAATTTATTTGATAAAATTTTAAGTAAATTGGTATCACTTTTTTCTGTGAAAAACTGTGCTTAGATTACCAACAATGATTAAAATAGCTATGAAAGAAAAGATAAATTTATTAGTTTAAAATATTAAAACATGTAAAAAAAACTTTTGATGGGTGCAAATTCAAATAACTATTTTCTGACTGAGTACATTTCATTTTGAGCTCTTCCATATAGAATTTGAAATTATTATCTTGAAACAAAATACCATAATTCTAACAACATTGTTATTTATATGTATTTTTGTTGTCTTGTAGGTTCGTTGGCGTCTTGCTGAATGTCCAAAATATCAACCACTTAATAAATATTTTCTTGAAAACATGACTCTTGATAGTCCAATTTCAATGTGTCTTCCCAGCAAACGAGGAAGAGGGAGGTGTGCATATGTGCTGGTGGAGTACTTGGTTGAAAAGCAAAATCAAATCTTGCAAAAATGTCGAGAACATTTCAAACCCCAACCCAGGTTGGTTTGATTGAAAACGTTTTAGAAAATGCATCAATCACAGTTCATTTTTTTGATAATTTAAGAAAATTAAGGGTTTATTAAAGAAAACTCTGCAATATTTTAAAGCTCCTACTGTACATCAAGAAATGTAATTTTCCTTAGTTATAAATTTTTTTTTCTGGATACTCTTTACCAACTATCCAGACTTGCAGGACAATGTGTTAAACATAAAATTAAATAAATTTTTGTATATTTTTAATACAATGAAAAGTTATTTAACGTTTTAAAAAAGTCAAAATTGCCCATCAAACAAACTTATTTAAATAAGCTGTCTGCTTTTAACAATAAGGCTACATAACATAATGTTTGTGCAGTTTATACTCAACACTCCACTGTATATTATTGTTGGTATATCAGCTTAAACAATAAAGTTATTACTTATAACATGTAAAATTCCTTTTAAATTATTTTGTTTTTCGGGTTTGAATAAGAAGTTTTATCAAAAAAATTTACCTTTACAAAAAAAGGTTGTTTTTGTTTCAAGTTTTCCTCAGATTCGTGCATCTGAATGCACTACGAGGGATTTGATCTGCTTCAACAAACATAAAGACTTGTTGCCACTGATGCAAGAAACATCGCAATTCACTGAACATCGAAAAGCTCTTTCTTATGATATTTCCTTGCTTGAAAAAAAGGTTATTCTCAAATAGTCATTCTAGATTTTTGTTCCATTCATCTTGATGTTGAAATTAGAAGTTAAACTAAAAAAAACTTTTGTTTAGTTTTCAAGTTTCTTAAATAAAAATTAATTCGAATAAGTAAAAATGTTACTGTCAACCCTATATCACAAGTCTTTTAATTAGAGTTTTAAAATTGTCTTACTCCAGTCCAGTCTGTTTTTAATTGTCCTATAATTTCATTTTAAGCTTGAAATTAAAGTTTATGTTTCTAAAAATACAAATATTAATCTAGTTCTCAACAGTACAATGCATTCTCTAAAGACATCACAATGTAACCGATTAAATGTAATTTCAATGGCCAACTTCGGCCTGGATCTCTTTTAAATGTTTTTTCTTTTTAATTGTGTTGATTTAGTTATAGTAGTGTTTTTTGATTCTCAGTGATTAATTTAGTTGTTAGTACTTTGGTAATATTAGTCAAATTCATTGGATTCATCAACATTTTTTAAATTTTTTAATTACTAATAAAGTATGTACTATATATTGTTCAAAATGCGTTCCTGATTTGAAAAAATAGTTTATGTCTTAAACAAGAAACTGTAAATTGGCCCCATGTGCGATATTGTTATATTTATTCAACTTGTTTGTAGGTGATTGAGAAGTTTGTTTTGAGAAAATCTGAAATCAAGTGTGAGGTAAATACAAAAACTGTTTTTATTTTTCTCTAAGGTTCATTTATGATTAATATGTGTTTGCAAGTTATAAATTTATTGTTCATGATACTGCAGTTTAAGAAATCATATGCAAATTATAAATTTATATTTCAAGCCATTTTATTCATTTTAGACACTTCCTTTTATGCTGTATCCCCAAGATGTTGGCCTTTCAAAAGATTGTAACATTGTTCTTCGCAACACAGCAATCAAACAGGTCAGTATCAAATTCGCTTTTCTCACATTGTTAGTTTAAGCAAGTTCTTGTGTAATAGGTTCCTCTTCCCATCAGAATGTGCCATGACATTGACAATTCTTTTGAAAATGCCACAACTGCAAAAATATGCGAAGCTGTGCGAAGTTTGACGCTGGTGATTCAATTTCTAGCCAAGGTTTGTTCTTTTTTCTAAGGAGTCTTCGCGATTTTTATCCAGTGCTGTGTCATTACAGATGGGTGCTGATGCTGACCAAACAATTTGTGACTACTCCAACAAAGAACTCCTGATTCCACCTGAAGAAACAGAGATGATTCCACGATCTGCTCTGATCTGTCATTGTCTGTCGCTTTACAAGAGACTGTCTTGGCACAGATCAAAACGACTCGTGCAAAACGGACAAAATCCCTTCAAGAATGTTTTAGTTTGTGGTGAGTTTGATATCGTAAAATCTGTCCTTTATTGGCGAAATATTTGTAAGCATCATGCAAAGCATCAATGTTTCAATATTTTCTACTACCAGCTACCTTCAAACAATTTTCATATAACAACAGGTGAAGACATTGATGATAAAGAGCTGTTAAATGCTTTGTTGGAGGAGTTGAAAGAAATAAACAATGAAAGATTGCAACTGGAATTGAATGCGTTGATCATGATTGGTCCAAATATGCAGCCAGAATGGCGGTAAGTTTCAAGTGGCCAAATATTTTTGTAAAGATGTATTTCCGTAACTGAAACAATTTGTTTTTTTTTCTTTAGTCAACTACTTTTAAGCTTTTGATTTCGCTTTAACCAGCTTTAATGTTTCAAAAAGTATTTTCTACAAATAAATAATATTTTTTTCTTTTTTTTTTTATGACTCTTTTTTTTTTTTTTTTTCTTTTTTCCTTTATCAACTTCACAATGAGCAATTGGCAATCTTCAGATATGCATTGGTTTATTTTCGTTTAATTATAATCCGTTTATTTTTTTATTTTAAAGCCTCGGCGAGGACGTCCTCTTCCACTATTTGGAGAGTAAAGAAGCTGAAAACAGCTGGTGTGAAAAGATCCCAGACGGTATCCTGTACAAGCACGCCCCGCATCTATTTCGTCTGTCTGTAAATGCGATGGATAAAAATGAATGATTCTCATTATATCTTCATAAATATTTGTTCAATTTGATTTTGAGCGTTATCTGTTTTTTTTCTATCGTGGTATAGCAACTACGTCGCCAATACCAGCCATAATAAAATCACAAGTAAAGATTCCAATGCAGTCTACATTTATATACGAATTTCAACTAGCATCACTTGGGAGTAGACTCCAAACCGATCGATCGTCAACTGCCGGACGCGTCCAATCTTTTTTAAAACATTTAACGAGGAACCGTCACGTGACCAGCACGAAGCCGAGTGGAACATTCCAACGGTTCGTTAGCTAAGTTCGCTACAGTGGCTTAGATGAATATGTTGGCTCTGCTCGTGTGAAGTATGTTATCGATTGCAATTATAATTCGTATTTTAATAATATTTTAATGAATCGTGTAACTTTGTGTTATTTTTACACGATTGAAAAGTGTTACTTTTGTGCTTTAATTTACCGTGTCATTTCATTTACATTTTTGCTTGAACTTTTCAAAAAGAATTTTTTACTGATTCTTAGCTTTGCTCTTGTAGGTTGTACAAAGTTGTTGGGATATGGCTTTGATGTTTCATCTGATTATTTGCTTGAATTTTGTTTAATTCGTACTTTGTAAAAGAGCCTATATTTTGTATATTCTATAATTGCCTTTGATTTCTAAGTGTATATACTTAATGTGTAGTAGTGTGATAGATGTAACTTGTAATCAATGTTTGTAAACTTGTAAACAACTCGTACATGTAAAAAGAACATTTGTTCGTCATTTTTCATATTTTATATGTCATCATTGCCATTTTACAACGTAATTGTTGGCAGTGTGGTCAAGTGATTAGAGCGCCGTGATTGTGATCGACATGGTCTTGGTTCAAAACCTACTCACGCCATTCTGTTGTGTCCTTGAGAAAGACACTTTACGGCACTTTCCCCTGCTTGGTCGTCTTGGAAAGCAGTTCTAAATTAAAGTCATATCTCTATAAAACTAAAAAAAGGAAAAAAAAAATTTAAACCGTAATAATATCTTGGTATCACCGGAAGTAGGTCAAGGTAATTGCTTTGTCTGTGTATTAGCGCTTCCGTCGCTTTCCTGCGGGTCAGGAGGATAAATGTAGAGATAAAATAAAATTTATCGCAGCTTCAAAACACCAATAATTTTTTACTGGATTAAAATTAAAACTGATAGAAAGTTAATATGAATACTACCACGGGTAGGTTTACCGCTGAAAAGGCCACCCTTCATAACCAAACATCATAAAAACCGCGGCAACAATTCGACCGAGTTTTTTCAGACGATGCGATATTTCTTGCCTGCCGATTAGCTTCTGACAGTTATAATGCCCAAATGGTGAAAATCTTTCGCCTCGTTCGACAAGACGTTTTAGAGAAAAGTCCAGATTCCTCGGGCTTTTCTTGTAGTTATGATCCCGGAATCAAAACAAGTTGAATACTGGTTGTGCGCAGACTTCGTTGCTTTAAAAATCTTGAAAGGAAAGTGATATTCACTCCCCAACATATTGAACTTTGCCGCCATGGCAGCGGGATGTGAATTTTTCAGCTGTGAAAGCCAGAGCTGGACTTGAGACACGGAGCTTCGAGACTAGATGAGACTTCAGGGTACCAAAACCAGACTTTGTAGTAGCGAGATCGAGACTTTACAAAAGTTGCTTTAGTTTAAGCCAGACTTATAAAGCCAAAGAGGCATGTTTTCGGGTGGAGTTGAAATCGGAGTTGTTTTTTTAGATATGCCGAAGTTGGGCGTCGCCTTTTTCATGTGTGCTTGATCTTTCCCGATGACTGTCTTTATACAGTCGAAGGATAATCTGGCACTACTTCTCTCAATAATTAGCGGTTGATTTCTTGATTTTCATACTTTTTTTACCAAATTATGATACCAATCTAGTTATCACTGCTATTGGCTAGTTGTTCTGAGGTATCAATTTGACTACCAATTTGTTTTTCATTCTTGATAAGTTTTAGTAATGGAAGATGATTCATATCTAAGAATTTTTCAGCATTATGCTTTCAATCTAATTTTGGTGTACTGTACTTATAATTCAGTGTTTGAACCTCAATTTTCAGCAGCATTTTTATATTTATAACATACATTTCTAAGTATTATAACTAACTGCAATAAGAACAATACACTATCAACGTAACTGCATAGAACACCGCTTAGCCACAAGGGCATAACTGGCTACAATTCCGATATGCTGACCACATGATCGGGTCCGCTAATTTGGATCGGGAAAGACAAGCTTAATGCAGTTCCATTTCAAACACTAAATAAGAATGATCAATTCAATGTACAAGCAAGTGCTGACATTGCTGTTTCGCCCTTGTTTGGATTCATCAGGACACTAAAGCTTGTAGTCGACTCCAGCTAAAAAACTCGATTCCAGTTGACATTGCAAACAACAATAACTCTTCCAACTTTCAGTATGAAAAGTAGAATGTCCGGCTGTATTTTTAGACAACCGTTGGGGACTAAGTTTCAGGTTAATTTAAGCTAGTAATTCTTAATAAAAGGCACGCCTCTCTTGAATCTAAATTTAGGAGGTCAGTCTTAATCACACATTTTTAGCAATGCATATACATTGTTAAAAACGTGTACTTTTCAAGTTTAAAAATAGTATTTGTCTCCAATTAAGTGTGCATAAGAATTAAAGTCTTGCCTTTCCATTTCAAAAAAATACTTTTTAGTCCTCTCTGCATGATTTTAACTTTTTCATACTACGACGTTGTTCTTTACTTCACTGAAAAAAATTATTTAGGAGGACATGGATCAACACACAATCAAAAGTTTTTCGGCGAACTCCCAAAGATATTTTTGTAGGTCATGGTTATGCCAAAAAAGTAAGCTATCTGCCAAAAAATGAGAGCCAAAAAAAAAAAGAGTCATCATAAAATGAGAGATGACTTTTAGTATCCCACCAAAACCAAACTCGAGTTTTTACAACTCTGGTTCTAATCAAATAATTTTTTAGTTTTTTAATTTTTACGAAATCAAAACAATGTAAACCAGTGTTTTTTAATCGTTTATGGTTCGTGACTCACTTTCAGAAATGCTCAAACACCTATGGCATCCTGCCATCCCAAAACACAACCTAGTCTAAAACGAATTGGCTTCTAAGGGCTTGTTTCCACTGCAGCGAATGGAGTATTCTTTGTTTCTTTTAATGATTTTTTTGCTTCACTTCGAGCTTAAGCGTGAAAAGAAGTAAAAAAATGAATAAAAAAAACAACAAAGAATTCTTCATTTCACGCTCGTACTGGAAACCGGGTCTTAACTGATGGCCTCTGCTTATGATAAATCTAATTTAAAATAACAAAAGATTGCTCAATTATAGAAATCTACACATGTAAATCAATGGTTGTTTTTATCAACTGTCATTTCGATCAAGTGGTCGTTTTGATCAAGTGTTGTTTCGATCAACTGTCGTTCAATCAATTGTCGTAGCACCGGAACCCGCTTTTTTAGATTTGCTAAATTTGGTATCGATGTCTTTAATAACTCTCGATTTCGGTAAATTGCGTGGAAACTATAAATCACATTTACCTTTTTTCCACATTATCACATAAATCACAAGAAAGTTTTCCAGGTTAAAATATTGACCCTCTCCTATAGGATTACATTAGTAAGTTTTGCTTGTGCTATGCATGCTTGGAAAAGAAAGCTTTTATTTTGTTTTTTATCTGCGCCTTAAATTTGAGACAAAAATTAGGATCATTGTATAACGCTTCAAAATCTACTCACGTCATTCTGCTGTGTCTTTGGGAAAGACACTTTATGGCACTTTCCTCTGCTTAGCAGTCTTAGCTTATCAAGCATCTCTAAATTTTAGTTATACTACTAAATAAAAAATTTAACTGACAGCAATATCTTGGCATCTCCGGAAGCAGGGTAATGGCGTGTCGGTTAGCCAAAGTATAGCGCTTTCGACGTTTTTCTTCAAGTCAGGATTATAAATAGAATATAATCCTGACTTGAAGAAAAACTTTATGCGTGTCCTGCGCAATTAACCCCCAAATGTTGCAAATTAGAGACTCACTTGTCCAAGGGCCTTAAAAAGGCGCCCGAAAAAAATGTGCACTTTTTGGGTTGAAAAGCTACTCTCAACAAAAGCAAACTTCTGATTGAATTTTAATTCTAGTTGGCTATTGCTTTGATGTCTGCATGGGTATTTCTTTAGATAAGTTATTTGCAGCTAGCTTTAATACACAAAGGTTAAAGCATAGGCAAAAGCTATCTTATGAGTATGATGTTGTAAAGGATCAAGCAATAAAAGATTTTTTGATAGAAAAGTTTTTTGGAGAAAAAAAAGTTATTAATTCTCGTGAGAAAAAAGGCAAAGATTAGACAGCAGTGGTGAACTCAATCAGAATCAAAAACACGAAGCTTTCATCACTTCATACCCATCAAAATAGACTTCATACACACTAACAAGAAGTAAGTGAGCAACATGCCACAGTGATGAAGGTCTCGAGACCAATTTTTTGCGATCTCTGTCTCGGCCGTTTGCTGATGGTCTTGGTCTCAAGGTGATGTGGTCTCGGTTTCGTGTTTTTAAAATAATTGGTCTCAAGGCCGGACATTTTTTGATATTGTTTTTACGTGATGTTATTGTGATGAGTATTGCAATTTGTTAAAAAATAACACTCAATTGACCACTTTGCCGCAATTTAAAGTGGTAAAAAGTTTAGAGTTAAAAATCTTTAATTTTTAGTTTTGAGACTTTCTTACGTTTATTCCAATAAAGATTTAATTATGATCAGGCCCATCTGTTGCAAGCTAATCCAACTACAAAAAAACTATATTTAAATTTTTTTCATTCAGCAACAAACAAGTCTGGTAGTGCTTTAGATGTTTCTATCTAAACTCTTGCCGTTAAAACATTTACAACAAATTAACCCGATTTTAGAAAAATCAATTAACTTGGTTACGTAAATAGTTTTTTTTAGTTAGACGACAAGCTTTAACAGACGAACGAAAGAAATAATAGAGAAAAAATAGACCTACAACAGAAAGATAGATTGTGTAGCTTTAATTTAGCCTAAATGCAACAGAAACTCCAGAGAGCAAACATGGATTTTTAAATATTGTTTGTTACAATTAATCTAACAGCTAGTTACCTACTTTTAAAATTTAGTACACCTGCCAAAAGTTTATGTGTTTTGATGCAATTCTTTAAAAGTGTGTTTTAAAGCAGATTGATTTTTTTAATCTCTATATCTATCCTCCTGACTCGCAGGTAAGCGCGTGTTAGTGCCGAGGCACTATACAGAGGGTAAGCAATTACTCTGACCTGCTTTCGGAGATGCCAAGATATTGCTATCTGCTTGTAATTTTATAAAGATTTGACTTTAATTTAGAACTGCTTGCCAAGACCACCAAACAGGAAAAAGTGCCGCAAAGTGTCGTTTCCAAGGACACAACAGAATGGCGCGAGTGGATTTTGAACCGAGACCGTGTTGATCATAAGCACGGCGCTTTAACCACTCGACCACGCTCCCGACTATAGGATAAAAATGTATGATAAAATGAAAATGACTTAACGTTATGATAAATGTGATAAAAAAATGGCTTTATGTTAACTGGAGGCTAAAGTTTTAAAATTTTCAGTTTAAAAACGTCTTAAAGTAGATTTAGAATTAGATTCCAATAGTGATAACGCTACGTTAACGATAAAGTTGCCCGGAAACTTAAAACCGGAACAATAGTAGGCGTGCTCGTCCTCAGTCGAGTAGCATGATCGAGTAATTAAAGCGCCGTGCTTATGATCAACATGGTCTTGGTTTGAAACCTACTCGTGCCATTCTGTTGTGTCCTTGGAAACAACACACACAACACACACACATTATAAATTACAACACACACCCACAAGCAGTTCAATTACAGTCATATCTCTATTAAATTACAAGCGGACAGCAATATTTGGCATCTCCGGAAGCAGGTCGGGGCAATTGCTTACCCTATGTATTAGCGCCTCCGTCGCTTTCCTACGAGTCAGGAAGATAAATATAGACATAAAATAAAAAATAATAAAAAAGAGTACACACTAATATAGTTCAGACTTGTGCAAAATATGACCTGTGAATGCCCAGAATATGGTCCGCGACACAAGTAATAAGATTTTTATTTCGAATCTTTTTGAGTTCGATGTGGCAGGAGTGCAGTTACATAAACTGATGCAATTCTTAAATCACAAACAGTTAGAATTACATCACCGATGCCCAACTTTTGCACACTGGGGAGCCAAATTTTTTGGCAAGATTTTCCTGGGCTGCAATCGGTACAGAATTACAAAGATAAGACTTTTTTTGGTATTTAATTTCAACAATTGTTTCGAATTATCGTCGATATTAACTTGGATCAAACCCTTTCCTCCCAAAAAAACTTATTATTTGATCCTAATCCTAAATACTTTTTCTTAAATGAAGCAAACAAGTTTTTGTTGTAATGAAATTTATGTATGCAATAATTTAAACATCCTATTTAGCCTATCTATTTCATTCGTTTATCGTTGTTACGCTTCTAATAATAAATTAATTTTTTCTTTAATGACCTCGGAACGTTTTATTAATTCAGCATATTATAAATACTACAACACATTAGTTTATTTACAATAGATTCTTGGTAATTTTTTTTATTTTTTTTTTATTTTTAAAGTGTTGCTTTTTTGTATGTGTATCTCATTCTGAATAGTTTTTGCTGTTTTTGTTTTTGTTTTTTTTTTGTTATGGACTGGGAGTCTAATTTAAATGAATAAATAAAAAATAAAAAAAATGTTTATTCATGGCCTGCAAATGCTTATAAAGTGAAGAACTGATGGCCCTCTGAGTTTCAACGTTTGCCCACCCATATAGTTTGTTTTTATTTTTTTATTTTCAATCGTATTGTATCTTCCTGTCCGCAGAAAAAGCGTCGGAGGCGCTATAATTAGGACAAGCAATTGCCCTGACTCTCCTACGGAGATACCAAGATATTGCTGTCCGGTTAAAATTTTTATTTTACTTTTTAGTTTAGGGGAGACCGGGGCAAGTTGTAACATGGGATAAGTTGTAACATTCATATTTGTCGAAATCTAACATCAACTAACAAAATTTTAAATAGCCCCAAATAACAATCATATTAAGACCGATTGCTAGCAAATCACATTGTTTAGTTCCAATGACTAAAAATAGGTTTACTGTTAAAACAAGCTTTTTGAGTAGGCAAAGTAAAATTTTCGAAATTTAATTCTTGTTTTCTGGAGAGATAGCGGTGCAATTTTATTGAAATGTTTTATATCAGTCGAAACACAAAACAATAGGCTATTAACCCTTTGAACGTCAATGTACCAATTTTGGTACATCGCCAATTCATGACTGAAATGCAAATGAGCCAATTTTGGTACAAAACTTTTCAGAAGGATTTTTTAATGCTTGATAAAATAATTATTATAAGTTATCAAGGAAAAAAACTAAATTGCAATATGTGCAGTGGTTTTTCTTTGGTTAGAAAATATTTGTATGTAACACACATATCTACCACTGTATGGGTTAAATGAAGGCCCAGATGGTAGGTGCTTTCACGCAGCCTGGGCCGTGAGTAAGTCTGCTCATTGATTTTAAAATGACAGACGGAAACCGAACCTACCAAAACGGAAGGGTATCCACCCATTCCGATGTTCAGTGTGGGTCTGCTAATCGGCAAACGTCCTTTTTAGGACGGAACAATGTCAAGATAAAACTGCCCTTTTCAAGGCACATTGCCAACAAGTTTCGAAGACTCACTATTCTTCAGCTGAACATCGAAGGCCTCACTGCAAGCAAGATGAATGTTCTTCATCACCTCGCTATGCAGTCTGAGGCACTCGTCATCCTACTGCAGGAGACCCACTGCACTGATGCAGAGAAGTTGGTGCTACCACACTACCAACTAGCTGGGTCTTCTTTAAGCAGGAAGCATGGCCTTGCCACGTTTGTCCACGAGCGGCTGAGATACACGCTTTTGGACCACTCTCCACCGACATCGGAGATCGAGTGGTTGTGTGTGGACGTTGATGGCTATAAAATAGTCAACGTCTACAAACCACCGCCAACGCTATTGCGAACCCTGGATCTCCCAGTGTTTCCTCACCCCTGTCTGTACGCTGGCGATTTTAACTGTCGTCATGCTGACTGGGGTTATGATGACAACAGTCCGGACGGTGAGTGCTTGGCTGGCTGGGCAAGTATTAATTGTCTTGCCCTGCTATATAATGCCAAGGACGCTGCCAGTTTTTATTTCGGCCGCTGGAACACTGACACCAATCCAGACCTAGCTTTCGCTAGCGTAGGTCCAAACAGTCGTTTACCGGATAGACGTGTTCTTGACAAGTTTCCCAGGTCACAACATCGACCCTCGCTTATTACACCACCAAGGTTTGCTATGGCGGTGCCAAGCATGCCTGTTAAGCGATGGAACTTCCGCAAGGCCAAATGGAGTCACTACATTGCTTTGACGAATAAATTCGCAAAGACTTTGTTGCTGCCTGATTCACTGATGTGGATGCGGCTTACCAGGACTTCTGTAACACCATTAAGAAAGCAGCCAAAAAGACTATCCCACGCGGGTATCGAAATAACTATATTCCGTGTTGGGATGCAGAGTGTGAATCTCTCTATAAAACCTTTCTGCAGTCTCCTCAATGAGACGACTCAAGTCTGGCTGCTACAGCTCTGCTTGCCAAGCTTGACAGAAAGCGGAGGGATCGATGGTCCGAAGCAGTTCGGAGCATTGACTTCTCACACTCTAGTCGAAAAGCGTGGAGTATTTTGAACAACCTTACTGGTAGGTCACGACACTCTTCTCGTCACTGTCCCGTTTCAGCCGATGCTATTGCATCTCAGCTGGTTAGAAATGGGAAATACAAGGCTGTTGATCGCAAGTCATCTCGACTTGTCTTTCAAGAAGTGTCTGACCTTTGGAGAACCACAACACCAGACGCAGTAAATATCTCTGACAATTTTTCACAGAGAAAATTTGCTGCTGCCCTTCAACACTTAAAACCAGGTAAAGCTCTGGGACCTGATTCCATCTGCCCCGAGCTTATACTCCATGCCGGAGCTGCTTTGAAGTCCTGGTTATGTGACTTCCTTTCTTCCTGTTTGCGCCGACTCAAAATTCCCAAGATCTGGAGAAAAGCGCTTGTGGTCGCGATCCCAAAACCAGGAAAGCCCGTGGGGGATCCAAAAAGTTATCGACCGATATCTCTGCTCTGTGTCCCCTACAAGATCCTCGAGAGGCTTATCTACGCCCGCGTTGAACCATTAATTGATCCACTGCTCCCTAAAGAGCAGGCTGGGTTCCGACGCGGGAAGTCAACCATAGATCAAGTTGTTCTGCTAACCCAGAACATCGAGGATTCTTTCGAGGCTAAAAAGAAGGCCGGTGCCGTATTTATCGATCTGACAGCTGCTTATGACACTGTCTGGCACCGTAGCCTTACCTGCAAACTGCTGAGACTGCTTCCGGATAAGCACATGGTCAAAATGATCATGGAGCGTGTCCGAAATCGAAGTTTCACCCTTACCACCGGTGACAGCAAGTAAAGCAGGCTACGCCGTCTTAAAAACGGCGTTCCTCAGGGATCGGTCTTGGCTCCCCTCCTATTTAACATCTATACGTACGATCTTCCTTCCATGATTTCCAGAAAGTTTGCTTATGCTGATGATTTAGCATTGTTGCACTCTTCTGGAAACTGGAAGGACTTGGAGGGGACATTAAGCCAAGACATGTCCACACTGTCAGCGTATCTCCAGACTTGGAGGTTGAAGCTCAGTCACACTAAGACGGTGACGGCAGCCTTTCACTTAAATAATCGAGAGGCCAAAGGTGAGCTAAAGGTCTACAACAATAGTAGACTTTTACCGTTCTGTCCAACCCCTACATACCTGGGGTAAAACTGGACAGATCGCTCACGTTTCGTCACCACTTAGTGGCATTGCGCAAAAAACTATCATCGCGCGTCACACTGCTGAGGCGACTCGTGGGCTCGGGATGGGGTGCTGGTGCTAAAACACTATGCATAGCCACCTTGTCTCTAGTCTACTCAACAGCTGAGTACTGTGCGCCAGTCTGGTGTCGCAGTGCTCACACTCGCCTCATTGACAGTGTCTTGAATGACGCCTTGCGCATAGTTACTGGATGCCTGCGTCCCATTCCAACGGACCACCTACCTATACTCTCAGGCATCCAGCCAGCTGAGCTTCGCCGACTGGGAGCGACACTCTCCTTGGCTTACCGTGGATCTCTGGACCCCGATCATATCTTGCATGGTCTTTTAAGTGGGTCCTCAGATACTGGCCAAATGAGACTAAGATCCAGACGCCCGTTTGTGCCAGGTGCGCGGAATCTCTTGGACAATCTTGCCAGACTTGGCATCCGCGCCTCTGAATGGACAAATCACAAATGGAACGCGGAGTACTGCGAAGGTGCTTCCAGGCTCCGTGCTTTTGTGCCCGGGACCAGTGTCAGGCCTGTTGGGATGGGCTTACCCGAGCAGCTTGGGTTAAGCTCAACCGCCTGCGGACTGGTGTTGGGCGATTCCATTCATCCATGCACAAATGGGGTCTCGCTCCTTCACCGAATTGTGAGTGTGGCGCCTCAGAGCAAACCGCAGACCATGTACTAACAATGTGTCCCATACATCGGGCACCACATGGAGCACGAGGTCTGACGGTTTTGGATGACGAAACTCGATGCTGGCTTAATAACATCACTGCCAGCATCTGATCCAGGCAGTGCAGCAGTCTGGGGTAGTAAAAGGATAAACCCTCGGCCCCAGTTCTGTTTGTGTCTGGCCTGGAGTGGATGCCCTTCAAACGACGACGACGGTTAAATGAAGTTCAAATCTGCCCGTTTTTTAATAAAATAAGGGGCATTCTGTTGTTATCGCTCGAAAATTAAAGGGACGTTCAAAGGGTTAAATGCCTAACAAGGTTTAGCCACTAAAACTTAACTCTTTGAGATATTAACAAAAACTTGACTAAGTATGAGATGGGGTAAGTTGTAACATAGGCTGATGGGGTAAGTTGTACCACATATTTTTTGGGCATAGATTTAACTAGCTTATATTAAAAGTAACTTCGGCAACAACATTTGTGAATAATATAAGAATTTACAAAAGAAAGACTAACAGGAACACCAGCTCATTATCCCAAGACAACTTAAGAGCTGCTGCAGCAGTTGCTGTAATTGGAAAAAGAGATTAATAAGGGGAGTAGCAAAACATTGGTGTTTACCAAGTAAAATTCTTTAGAGTGCTAAAAAAAAAACTTAAAAATAAGCCAAGTCCTTGGTATAAAACAAGAAAAGGTCTAAAAAATGTGCTATGTTAACAGACACACTAGAAAAGGACAATCTGTTACAGCTCCAAACAAAAAAAAACAATTTTTGAAAAAACACTAAAAGCAAAAGAGTAGTTTTGCAAGCTCTTGAGCTCTATTTTAACAGTAGTCCTGATGGGTGGTACAATCAGTGGTGAATATTCCAATTTAGAGGCCCGAGGCAAGAATTTTCAAAAAATTGATGTTGCCTGAAAAAAAAGAGGTCTGATCTTGGCTTGCATATTTTTCTCCGAAATTCATGGTGTCCTCTAAAAAAAAAAGGTCTTCACTTCGATTTTATGTCTAATTTCCCTAATTTTCTCCCAAAATCAGGGTGTTCTCTAAAAAAAAAGGTCTTCACTTCCATTTGCTCTCAGTTTTCCCTATTTTCGTCCCAAAATCAGGGTGTTCTCTAAAAAAATGTCTTCACTCAGAATCGTTCTCTGAACAAACATCTGCAGCGGATTCAAAACTGCATGTGCTATTTTCGAGGGGGGCGACTGCCTCATTCGCCTCACCCAATGTCAACCAATGGGTACAATGCTATGGTTACCTAAAGAGGTCATATTTAGCTTGTGCCGAAGATTTGAATACATATTTTTGTCACAAATGTGATTATGAAATTTGTGATTAGGCTAATTCAGCAGTGAAAAAAACTGTTTCAACATTTTTAGACAACGGCCAAAGACCTCATTTTTTGTGCTTGATATTCATGCCTATGACCAGGCTATGTGTGATTTCGTTGTATTTACTTTTTCATATTGTTATTTTCTTCAAGTTACTTTTATATTTAAACATTTATTAGTGATTTTTGTTGCTGTTACAACTTACCCCAACTGGTGTTACAACTTATTCCATTGACGGGGCACATTGTAACGCTTTTTTTTAATATTTAAATCGTAATTTTAACCACTAAGCTTTGAAAATTATAAATTTATTTTTTTGATATTAGTCAAACAGTGACCTAAATTTTTCATATTAAACAAGAATTTTGAAAAAAAACATTTATTATGGGAGAAACAGCAAAAAGAAAAAAAAGTGTTACTACGTGCCCCGGTCTCCCCTATACAGATATGAATGAAATTTAGAACTGCTTGCCAAGACCATCAAGCAAAGGAAAATGCGGTAAAATATCTTGCCCAAGGACATAACAGAATCGCACGAGTAGGTTTTTAACCGCTGCCGTTTTGATCACAATCAGTGATGGCCTTAACAAAAAAGGGACCCGGTGCAAGAAAAATAGGGGCAACTTTTTAGTGTTCCCAAGCAAAGTGATTTCTAGAAAAACGTCATCGCTTTAGGGAGGACCACTTTTTAGTGCATCAAACTAAAGTGATCTCTAAAAAAAATTCTTTATTGTAATTAAATGTTAAAAGTTTGTTTGTAAATGCTTTTCATGTTTGCGGAACTATTCTCCTTTACCACGACCACATATAACAGCATAAATACATTCATCCTAACATAAAATTACTAACAAAATAAAAAAAACAAAAAACAAAACAAACCATAATGAACGTTTTCGGCTTGCGTCAGCCCTCTTCAAATGAATAAAATGATTTGAAGAAATAAGTACTGTAATTTAAACCAAAAACGAAGTCAATGATCTGAATTACGCAATTGTTCAACAAATCTTTTTTCTCGCATGCGTTTTTTTCTCATCAAAGGAAATTAATTTAAATTTAAAATGCAACCGCCAAAATGACAGCAACAACGCCGATACACCGAGCAAATCCAACTGACACAAAATAACAATCTAAAATACTGTATATTTAATAAAAATGATGACCCATTTGCAAATAATTGTCGATTGAGTTTGGGGTTATGCTTTTTTATCAATAAAGCTTCATGAATTTTGGTTTCAAAATTGGAATTACATTTTTTAATTACTTTAAACGAATTTACGTTGAATTTAGTATTGGAGCAAATATCACACGACATAACATGTTCCTTGACGAAGCTCTCAGTCTTCAACTGGAAACCTAAGTGTTCACCCACCTATTGAATACTGGGCGATGCGAATGATAATCAGTGAGCGGGGATGTCTAATCTGTCTTTCTAAGTTAATTCCTAACTCACCTAATTTAGATTCTAATTCAAAAGGTTTAAATTTAGAGATTATATTATAAAGAACGAACAATTAAAAAGAAAAAGGGCGAATAAGAAATTAAATTTTGGCGGATAGAAATGAATGCTAAGCTGTTGAACGACGTGTACAATATTAATCCGTATTACAATACAACAATATGACAACGTTAAACAATGTGATTCTCTCAAATTAACAACAACTTAACGTCCAAATTTATCGCTAAGAAAGAATAGATAAACAATTTGTTTTCACTCACGATTTTCGCACCGTCTCATATTGACGTCCTTCCACCATTCGACACGACGAGAAAATGAGCGGCTACTAAATTGATCATATGCTCTAGTCCTAGTCAGGGTTTCCAAATTATAAATATTATTTCAATATTTAACATCCTGCCCCCTAAATTATTGAGGCGCTTATAATCTATGGCAACTGTTATGAGTTCCACTAGTATCTGCAGTTAGCTCTTTTATTTATACGGAGTTACACGATAGTTATACGACTGAATCTGTAAGTTATACTAATAGTTTATCACGCGGTTAACCACACTTATCAAACCATAGAGAAGAAGGCAGTAGAGCCGTGCGCTATGACGTCACATACTATAACAACCCCCTTTTAAGAAGCTTTTTAGCGAAAAGGTTGTCTAAGAAAAATATAGTACATTGTACAAGCCCGATTAATAAACATGCACAAACTATATACAATACGGCACAAGCGTTATGAGTTTTACGCTACTTCATATAAAATCTCTTAAATGATTAGGAAAGCGTTTTTGTCTCACGCTTCGCCGCGAGGTTGGAGATGATGGAAAGACTTCATCTTCAAAATGGACGTGACGTTCGTCTGATGTCATCATTTCCTCTTTGGGGTCTCCCCCTTCGGTGGGGAGAGGGCGAATAAAACGTCTATTGCGCCAACAGACTCGACCGCTCGGTAGTTTTATGTGGTAGTCGCGGTTTCTCCCGACGCCGATGATGAGTCCCGATCGCAACCATTTTTTTGTAATATGGTCTTGAATTCGAACATGTTGTCCGATTTTTAGCGGATTGAGGTGTTTTGCGCGTTTATTGTATTCGGTTTCTGCAGCCACTTGTAGATTTGATAAAGCTGCGTCCCACTTGTCGAATTTGTTTTGCCAATCTTCCTTGAAATATTTCAGTTTAGCTGGGACGATTGAACGTAGCGGGGCGCCGTATAAAATTTCGGCTGGTGATAACCCATGGGCCTTGGGTGTGTTAACCCATTCGATTAGGCCGCTGCTAAATTCATCGCAGTCGAGACTACCATGCTCAGCAGTTTTGGCAACAAGGTGCTTCATGGCTTTCACTGCTGCTTCTGCGTGTCCGTTTGACTGTGGGTAATGTGGAGTACTTATGGTGGAAGTTACTCCCCATTTCTTGAGAAATTGTTGAAACTTGCTTGATGTGAATTGCGGTCCTCCGTCAGTTCTGATTCGTACTGGTACCCCTGTGTCCACGAAAAATTTTCTTACAGTGCTGATTATCTGATGTGAACTAGGGTCATGAGAGAACTCGCTGAGCTTAATCCATCCCGACAGACGGTCTACATAAACCAGGTAAGTCTTACCGGCATAATAAAATAAATCTGCAGATACGTCTTCAAAGGGTCTTGATGGGAGGGGATCGCGTTGTAATGGTTCCTGTTGCAAGCTTGGTTGGTGCTCTTGGCATTTCGTGCAGGCTTCAACGGTATTTTTGATGTCGCTATTGATTCCTGGCCAGTACACTATTTGACGCGCTCTTTGTTTTGTTCTTTCGATGCCTTGATGTGAGGCATGTAGCTTTGTCAGTATTTCTTTTCTTTTCTGTACCGGCACCACAATGCGATGGCTGTTCAGGAGAATTAATCCATCTTCGAAAGTAAGCTGATCTTTCAGCTTTTTGAAAGGTTGAGCTAATGGATATTCGTTTCCTTTTGAAAAGTTGCTTTTAATAGCAGTGATTAATTGTTGTGCTGCTTCGTCCTGCTGAGTACTTTCTTTTAAGTCTTCCAGCATTGGATCGATAAATGTTTCTTTTGTGACTTCTGGGTCTTTTCCTCTCAGAATTGTAGAAACGTTTTTGCAGATCATTCTGGTTGTGTCTACGTTTATGATATCTTCTGGTTCTGGGTCGCGGCACGGTGCTCGTGACAACGCGTCGGGGATCACATGGTCTTTGCCTTTTCTCCAGGTGGTGTGGAATATAAAGGCGCTGAGTTTTTCTTTAAGTCTCTGAATCCTGGGATTATCCACCATATCGAGTGTCTGGGTATTCAGGATTGACTCTAATGGCTTGTGATCTACTATCAGCTCGAAATTGGGTAAGCCTTGCAGATATATGCGGCATTTACGCATAGCCCAAACAACAGCGAGCAATTCCAGTTCAACCATAGCGTAGTTGGCCTCAGTCTCAGTTATAAAACGTGATCCTGCTTGAACCAATTTCCACGTTTCTTGATGTTTTTGCAAAAGTGCAAAACCTAGACCTTTCAACCGAGATGCATCTGTTTGCAGCATCGTTTCCAGATTGGGGTCGAATGCAACCAAAATATGGGGGCTACAAAGAATTTCTTTTGTCTTTGTAAATGCTTCTTCATGCTGGGGTGACCAGAGAAAAGCATTTTTTGGTTTGAGCAAGTCCCGAAGTGGGCCTGCTGCTTCACTGAGTAGGTGAGTAAATCCGCCCAGCTGGTTTGCCATACCCATAAAAGATCGTAATTCAGTTATGTTTGTTGGAGCAGGGAATTCAGAGATTGCTTCAATTTTTGTGGGGTCTGCTTTAATACCGTCGCTGCTCACTATATATCCGACATATCTCACAGCACTTTGTAGTAACTGCACTTTCTTCGGATTAAGAGTAATACCGTGTTCTCGACATCTGTTTAGTACAGCCACTACGGTATTCAAGTGCTCCTGTGCGGTTTCGCCTTGAATAAGAATGTCATCTACCACTTTTTCGACTTTTTCAATGCCTTGCAGAGCTTCATCGCCTCTTGCGCAATATTCGTCTTGAGAAGAAGCTAGTCCCATCGGAGCTCGAAGGAATTTAAATCTTCCGAACGGCGTAATGAATGTGGTAAAGTCTTGACTTTCTTTTTCTAAAGGTACTTGCCAGTATCCTTTAGTGGCGTCTAATGTTGAGAAAAATTTAGACGAAGAAGAAATATTCGAAATAGCTTCAGCAGGTGATTTAGATGGATGATATGGACGGCGTACGTATTTGTTCAATTTCTGCAAATCAATACAGAGACGTATTCCACCATTGGGTTTTTGTACAACAACCATAGGGTGCACCCAATCAGTTGCTTCTGTTACTGGTGCAATGACTCTGGCTTGTACAAGTTGGTCAAGCTCTGTCTTCACCATCTTTCTGAAAGCTAAAGGTATTTGGCGTGGAACAGGTAAAGCAAATGGAACAGCATCATCTTTCAAGGAAATTTTCATGGGTTTACTGTTCATTTCCCGTAATGTTGTGTCTTCAGAAAACACATCGCTGTACGATTTTATCAACTTGTTCTCAATTTTATTAATTTCTGCTTCAGTTGGGTTCTCTGATATAATGAATCTTGTGTTCTCTGCTTTTAATATGCTTGCTAATTTTCGAGGTGTTTTTGATGAATTTATCGGTTGAGGATACGTGTCAGGTAGAATGTTAACCTGTTGACATACGTACCAAGCAAGCAAAAAATCTTCTACCTCAGGACAGACGTAAATGGTTTCTTCCACGAATCGGCCGCAGTATTCGATGATGCATGGGAAAGTCCCTACGCATGTTACGGTCTGCCGGTTTACTGCACTAAGAGTGTCTTGATTTGGCGGCATTAGATTAGCAAGGTCTATTCCGAGCCGTTGAATGATGTTTACCCCAACAAGACTTGCTTCGGCACCTGTGTCTGGTGTAGCTTCTGTGGAACCTAACGGGTTACGATGTTTAAGAGAAAAAAGATTAACAGTTATTTTGGGCGCCGCGGAGTTAGCGAAATTTGCGTTAGCATTGCATCTACGCTTGATTTGTCCGGTTAACTTTTTCTTCGTTTCTTCGCGTCTGTTAAACCCGGGTTTGTTGTGAAAGCACACTGATGTAAAGTGACCTTTTTTGCGACATATTAAGCACTCTGTATCCTTTGCGGGACAGTGGGTTTGACCTTTTGGTGGGCAGGTCTTTTTACCGCATTTTGTACAGGGCGTTTTAGTGCGCTCTTTAGATTTAGAGAAATTTCGGCGAAATTTGCTTTGGTACGCTTTTCTCTCATTCAGCTGTCGGCTTATTCGCGCGTCGTCTAGTTTTGCTGACTCTTCCGATCTGCATAAATCAGTGACGGTCTGAAGATCAGGTAATGGGGACATGGCTAGGAGCTTTGTTCGAGTCTCTTTGTCATATATTCCCGACATGATTTTTGTGACTAAACGACGATTTAAACATTCATTGCACAAGTCTGCGTCTCTCGCCAAAGTTTTAATCGCGATTAAAAACGAATCGAAGTTTTCGCCAGCCTCTTGCTTTCTCTCTTCAAATGCGACGCAATCTAACGCTATATTTCTTTGACTCCGGATGTAATTTTTAATTTTGTCTAACACTTCGTCTGGTTTAAGTGTCGTATCATCCGGGATAAGAAGTACGTGTTCTACGGCTTCTCGCATGTCCATCGAAAAAAAACCGCGAAGCAATGCCAACTGACTGCTCAATGGCAGCTCTGTTGCAAGCGAGACCGTAGCATAATCGTTGTATGATTTACGCCATTTCGCAAATTCAGCTAACGAAATTCCCACCTGCAGTGTCGAAGGCTTTTGTGCGTCCGCTTTGGTTCGCCTTGCCTCGTTGTTAGAATTGTTGACGTCAATGGTTTGCTCACGTGATTCGCTTCTCTCGCTGTTCGCGCATTGGGCCAGCTGCTGTGGCGAAATTCGTTCGATTATTTTTTGCATTTGTCGCTGGCTTTCAGACTGTGCCTCTAAAAGAGTTTTTAACCAAGAAGGAGGTTCGTCATTATTAATATTACTATTCGCGTTTTGATTAGATTGAGATAATTCGGCTATACGTTTGTTTGCTGCTTCTAATTCTGCTTGCAGCTCTCGCTTGTTTTTTGCCATGTCTCTTTTATCTTCAATCTTTTACAAATCTCCGATCACGAACTTGCAGTATACTTTTATAATGGTTCGTAAGCTTATTTTCTTTAAACAAATTTATAAGCTGACTGTCGACGACGCCATGTTATGAGTTCCACTAGTATCTGCAGTTAGCTCTTTTATTTATACGGAGTTACACGATAGTTATACGACTGAATCTGTAAGTTATACTAATAGTTTATCACGCGGTTAACCACACTTATCAAACCATAGAGAAGAAGGCAGTAGAGCCGTGCGCTATGACGTCACATACTATAACAGCAACGAAATAATTTACACATTAAATACGCAACACACATCAATAAAACAACAACAATAGCACATCATTTTTTGTGGCTGGAATTGTTCTCTTCCTTTGCTGCGAAACCTTCAAGATGCACCATCGTCCTGACGTCACGATTGAATACTCGACCGTCTGATAGTACAACCCTTGCCGTGCGAACATAGCCATTCTCGTCTGGGTAGACCTCTTCGATAACAGCCTTTGGAAATTCCCGCCTTCCTTCGCTTTCGGAATCCTTTAGCAGAATTAAATCTCCCTTTTTTAAGTTCGGCATTGCTTCCTTCCAGCAGTGTCTAATTTGCAACCAAGGAATATACATCTTGAGCCAGCGTTCCCAAAACTGCTCGGCAACTGCTATCACGTATTTGTAATTCTGTCGATACTGATCTCCCTTGCTAAAGTCATGGGATGGTATGTCTGGATGCAGATTTCCCGTCAATATCGTCATCGGCGTCAATGCCCGCCAGTCCTCCAGTTCCGATGTTAGTTTGGTTATTGGACGGCAATTCATTACGGCTTCCACTTCGCACAGTATTGTCAGAAGCTCGTATTCCGTTGGGTTTCGTTTCTTCAACGCTGGGACCGCTAACAAACCGTTATGAATTATCGCGGCAAATACAGCTTTCAAGCTTCTTATCGCTCTTTCCCAGCTCCCCCCAGCATGGGGATTTTTTGGAACATTGAACCGCCATTGAACGTCAACCCCCTTTCGAGATAGGCAAGTCGCAATTCGGCTTCGGTCGACCTCTTCTGGAATCTTAGGAGTCGGTGTCCGGCACCCTTTTATTTGCTTTGATTTCAACAGTTCCTTCAGCTCTGAATCGCAGCCTTTGAAGTTCGTGCCTTGATCCGAATATAGGTACCGGCAGCATAGTCCACGTCGCGATGTGAAACGCCAAAAGCATTGTAAAAACGCATCAGTCGTCAAATCGGGTACAACTTCAATGTGACATGCACGTGACGCCATACAAATAAACAAAACTCCCCAACGCTTTACTACACTCCGGCCCATTTGTACTGCAATTGGCCCGAATAAATCAACACCGGTATGCTCGAATGGATGTTTTGGTACATTCACCCGACATTTCGGCAAGTTTCCCATTATTTGCCCCATACTTTTAGCACGTCTAATTTTACAGTATTGACACTCAGCAGTGTACTTGCGAATTGTGCTGATACCCCCAGACAACCAGAAGGTCCGTACGATTTGCGACAATACATAATTTGCGCCAAAATGACAAGACATTTCATGATAATATTTTACTAACAGTTCGGTAACACGACCACTTTTGGGTATAATATATTGATGAATTGTTTCATCAGGCAAGGCAGCATTTACAATTCTGCCCCCCACACGCAAAACTCTTGTACTTTGATCAAAATAGGGCAATAAGTTTTTAATTTCTGACAATTTTGAGCGTTCAGATCGATAACAATGTTGCAACGCATATTCAAAATTATGATTTGATACGACTTTCATTACTCTTTGGCCAAAATATTTTTCCTGGCCAATGCGTACTAGTTCGATTTCGGCTAGTCGCCTCTCATGTTGCTTCAAGCAACCAATTTCGCATTTAACATGGGATAAAAATCCTCTCTTTTTAACTTTATACAAGATATAGCGATATCTGTACGCGATTATTCTTAAGCATTTTTCATATTCTGAGTACCGGTCAGGTACATCACACAAGTACTCAGGTACACTTGCACATTCACCTTTCACTTTTTCGATTTCAACAGTAATGCTAGCGCTAGTTATATGGTCCGCCGTGTCGGATGTGTTTTCTCTCAAAAATAAAGGACCATTAACATACATATTGTCATTACTTGCATCCTTTGGGTTTAACCCACGTGAGCACACATCGGCCGGATTACACGACGAACTCACATGTCGCCACCCATCTCCTCCACACAATCGCTTAATATCATTTATTTTACGAGATACATATTTCGTCAACCTTTTATCCATCGTCTCAATCCAATTTAACACAACAGACGAATCTGTATACAGAACACATTCATTCAACGGTATTTTTATCGCTCGTTTTATTTGATTGTGCATTCTTGCACCAAGCAAGGCCGCAATCAATTCTAGCTTGGGAATGCTTATATTACTTTGCTTTGGTACAACCTTAGCCTTACCTATAACAAACGAGACGTGGTATTGGCCATTTTGCCTCATCCTCATGTATGTCACACACCCATATCCCTTTTCCGAGCTATCGCAAAATGTGTGTAACTGATAACTCTCTGGTTTGCTCTTCCAGAGGCTCCGCCTAAGGGATAAATTTTGAAGATTGGGTAACCCATTTAGCCATTTACGCCAGCGTTTGGCTATATCTGCAGGAAGAGGATCATCCCACTCTCTGACCTCTTCTGCCACCTCTTGCATGATTCTCCTACCCGTAAGTAAATAAGGGGCACATATACCTAAGGGGTCAAATACTTGTGCGATTGTTGCCCAAACACCACGTTTTGTGCAAGGTCTTTCTTTTATATTTACCCTGGGAGATAGCACGTCAGCCACCGGATCCCAATGTAGGCCAAGAACTTTACACTCAGACACCTTTGAGTCCGTCACCTCTTTACAAACGTCACCATTTGCAACCCTTGAGCTATCGATATACTTTAGCACCTCTGGTGCATTAGATACAAACTTGCGCAATTCAAACCCACCTGACTGTAGTAGTTGCGTCAATTCTTGAGCGACTGTTCCTGCACTCTCCACGTTTGGACAGGAAACCAAACCATCATCTACGTAGAAGCTATCTGCAGCTGCATTCAACGTTTGGGTCGACGCTCCAACAACATTTTCGTCTACCGTTTTCTTTAGGCAGTAGTTTGCCATTGACATGCTGCAATTTAAACCATACGGTAACCGTTTAAAGCGGAAGGTTACTATCGGTCCGTTAAGATCGTGGTCTTTGAACCACAATATCCTCAATAAATTTCTGTCTTTTTCGTTTATACCGCACTGGAGAAACATTTCCTTTATGTCACAAGTAAATGCGACAGGAAAACGTCTAAATCGCATTAGCACGTGCCACAATCGCTGCGTAGTATCTACGCCTTGAAGTAAAAACGAATTCAATGAGGAACCCTTACCCTTGACCGAGGCATCATACACAAGCCTTCTCTTTTTATGGCAAGTAACAAAATGAGGTATGTAATATACTCGGTCAGTATCATCGTTGCTATCATCAACCGGCTCTATTTTATCTGTTTTAATCAATCGATCTATCGCGTCAACATAAAATTGTCTGGCTTCTGCATCTCGTTGCAGTAAGTTCCTTTGTTTTAAAAGTCGAGATTCTGCCAATACTTTGTTATCACTCGGTAAGTCTTTATCCGTTCTGAGCGGTAAATCAACACTAAATCGGCCATCTATTTTTACAACAGAATCATCATACATTCGGTTACATGTCAAATCGTTTTTCGACGGCATTACATCATCATCATCGGTTTCTACGTCAAACTCGGCATAAAAATACCGATCAATTTCAGCATGCAGTAATTCACACGAATTTATATTACCATTACAAACGTAAGCCGACTCACCCAATTCGATATCGTTACCTCTCATCAACCGCAAATTATTACTGTGGATCTTGGCGCACGTTGTATTGTCCTCGTTCGCTGCCACGTCTTCTTGGTGGATCGATTCAGTGGTTCCTACGAGCACCCAACCTAAACTGGATCGCTTAGCGGTAACACGTGATTCAGTGCTACGCTTCACTTGCTGCATGTCCAGCAATGCTTCATAGTCAGTGCCAATTATTAAATCAATTTCACTGTTTTCTAGAGGGTCAAGTACCACTTCTCTTAAGTGAGGATTTTTATTAATGTCAATTTCTATTCTTCCAATAGGATTATTATGCCTGCCTACATGCGTCACGCAAACTACGTTCGCCAATCGATACAGTGTGTCTGTGTGCAGTCCTTTAATTTCTAAATCGATGTTGAAACAAGTTTCCTTTGTTCTCGCGTTAGACGTAGCGATCATTACGTGTGCGGTGTTATCATTTTTAATTTGAACTCCCAACATATTTGCTAACCGCCTTGAAGCTAAAGTGGTATCACTCCCAGTGTCTAGCAGACAATTAGCAATAACTCTCTTATCGCCGCCAGTTAGTCTCACTTGCACTGGTAATACAGGAAGCAATTTTCGGTCTTTGCTTAGAAGCACATTGTGGCATTTAACGCTGTCTATCGCCTCGCCTTCATTATTCTCTTGCAAATGGTTGCGGCTTTCTCTCTTTTCTAAAGTCTTAGTGCCGTCGTCATTAAGATTATCGCACAGCAGACTGTGATGAGCTTTACTTTGACAAATCTGGCATGAAGCATGCGATTTACACTTAGCTGCCATGTGACCAACTTCTAAACACTTATAGCATCTTCTAATTCGTTTTGTTATCGCCCATCGATCTCTTTTATTTAACTCAGCAAATTTACCACATTTACAAAGCGCGTGACTTTCTTTGTTTAAACATCCAACAACAGGACAAGAAGAGACACTTACATTTTGCGAATAGGCCTTTACATTATATTTATCACATTTATTTCTAAACTTGGATTCTCTATTCACTCTCTGGCTACTTTCAACTTTACTACTTTGTTTATTGCATGCGTCTAAATGTGATAGTGGGTGTGACACAAGATCTAGTTGTTCATTCACAAACGCCAACAAATATTCGAAGCTGGGCATGTGCACATTAGATGCGCTCAATCTCTCCGTTAATTTTTCTTTAGTTCGTTTTGGTAAACGCGTTATTACACCCTTTAAGATGCCTGGCGAATTTAAAATACCAATACGGTCATCTATTTTAAACAGCGATTGAATATCTTCTAACTCGTTCACCAAGGTTTGGAATGCTTCCACTGACCATCTTATGGGCTCAGGTCGAGTTATGTGCGCAATATGTGCTTCCGTTACAGAGGAGTCATTTCCGTAATACCTTTCCAATTTACTTAAAGCTGCTTCTAATGCCAACTTAGGATCTCTTATACGATCACAATTTTTTATTGCTTCTGCTGCCTTCCCAACGCATCTCGATTGCAGTACATCAAACATTAATGCATTTTGGCCACCGTACATTGAAATTATTCTCTCCATCCCTTACCGAAAGGCAGTATACTTTTTTGGGTCTCCATCAAAGGCTACTTTGGCTCCACTTTCTAACAAAACTTTTCCAGTCAAGTACTGGTCTCCGACGCTGCTATTATATGCACGATGAGCTTCTGCGTATCCTTTGCTGATCGACTCATTTCTGGTTTTAGGGTTGATGTCCCACTTATTTATAATTTTAGTAATCGCCTCGTCATCGTTTGCGGCATCCGACCTTAAAGGTGATGATTCGGGACCATTCCTGCCCCCGTGTCCGTTCTCGGGTCCTGAGCTTGCTTGGGTTTGAGTTCGCGGTTCAGGTGCAAGCTGCTTCGCTAGGTTAGCTTGCACTTTCTTTTTCTTTAATTCTATTTCCGCTAACATTCTATTTTTCTCTACCTCTATTTCTGCGATTTTGACGTCACTTTCAGCCACCAGTACTTCCTGTTCTGGGGTTAAGTCGGATTTCCTTGATCGACTAGATCTCAAACTACTTTTCCACGAGCTAGACAAGCGTGACCTACTCGACCTACTACCAGTATTCTTTTTTGAAGTTTGTCGCAGATCATTGGCTAGTCTACACTGTGAAACTCGCGCTTCCTTTAACGACTTTTTTAGCATGTCGTATTGTATTTCTGCTAATTCTTTTCTGTCAACGTACTCTTCAACTTTTAATTGGTCGTCTCCTGGCCTTATCCCGTCTATATACGAATCAACTGCATCTACTAGACGACGAAAGGTTAAAGAAACTTCCTCGAAAGCTGGTTCAAATATTGCTTTGTCACTATCTCGTAACGCACTAGAACATTCACGCATTGCTTTGTTAAAGTCGCGATTTAATTCTCGTATCTCTCTCTCAGTGGGAAAATACGTTTCTTCCGTCATTTTGTTTATTTCTCCCTTATCAATATTCTATTACAATATCACTATTGTCACAATGTTACTTACTGCTGATCGGCTTATCTACGCAACACAATATTAATCTCTAAAATGTTAATTACGATTAATTCCGATTACAGTTTACAGCTTCAATCGAGTTTCAACGTTACTTCAATTTTAAATTCAAAATCAATCTCAAAATAGATAATTTTATCTCCAAACAAATTGTTTATGATATTGAATACTGGGCGATGCGAATGATAATCAGTGAGCGGGGATGTCTAATCTGTCTTTCTAAGTTAATTCCTAACTCACCTAATTTAGATTCTAATTCAAAAGGTTTAAATTTAGAGATTATATTATAAAGAACGAACAATTAAAAAGAAAAAGGGCGAATAAGAAATTAAATTTTGGCGGATAGAAATGAATGCTAAGCTGTTGAACGACGTGTACAATATTAATCCGTATTACAATACAACAATATGACAACGTTAAACAATGTGATTCTCTCAAATTAACAACAACTTAACGTCCAAATTTATCGCTAAGAAAGAATAGATAAACAATTTGTTTTCACTCACGATTTTCGCACCGTCTCATATTGACGTCCTTCCACCATTCGACACGACGAGAAAATGAGCGGCTACTAAATTGATCATATGCTCTAGTCCTAGTCAGGGTTTCCAAATTATAAATATTATTTCAATATTTAACACCCACCCCAGTGCTCAAATGACGGGTTGACATACCGATGTACGTCAGGTTCGAATCACACGAACACGAAAACTGATAAACAATGTTTGAACATAGTGCGGGGGGGAACACGAGTCTTCAATTGAAAATAATGAGAAACTTTAAACGTTTTATAAATAGGATTTATTTTCAAAGTTATTTTAACATTATTTCATTAGTTATTTTAACATCAGGTTTTATCCTTTTACTACCCCAGGCTGCTGCACTGCCTGAATCAGATGCTGGCAGTGATGTTGTTAAGCCAGCATCGAGTTTCGTCATCCAAAACCGTCAGACCTCGTACTCCATGTGGTGCCTGATGTATAGGGCACGCTGTCAGAACATGGTCTGCAGTTTGCTCAGAGGCGCTACACGCACAATTCTGTGAAGCAGCGAGACCCCATTTGTGCATGGATGAACGGAATCGCCCAACACCAGTCCGCAGGCGGTTGAGCTTAACCCAAGCTGCCCGGGGTAAGCCCATCCCAACAGATTAGTTTACAGAACTTTAGAAAACGATTAGTTTTGGGGACAAAAATTGTAAAAAATTCGTTGAATCAAAGTGAAGACTTTTTTCAAAGAACACCTCTTTTGGTGACGGAAATTTTTGTACAAACGCGCATGACAACATCACTTTGATTGTTTCGGCGATTGCGGCCCGTGATCAACTTAGAGACGACAATTTGGCCCGCGACGAACAAAAGATTGGACACCCCTGGGTTAGCGTATAAAAATGCTCTAGTCATAAAATGCTCCCGCAGTGATAGTTAACTCTATTCAGACTGGGCTTTTTAGAAAACTTGTACGACTGGGAGGGAGGCGAGGCGGAAAGTGCCCGCGCTCTTTGTTTGCTTATATTTCGACAATTAGTAGCGCTAAAAGTGGCAACTTATTTTTTAAAATTTATTAAAGTTTTTGAAATTTTGTTACTTCCACAAATTTTAGTTTTTGAAATTTTGTAAAAGTTAATTCGGTAACTCAGTACGTTATTTAATCGTCTAACCCAGTGCTTTTCAACGTTTGAAAGCACCATCCGCACTTGCTTATTTTGCAAAAATTTCATCCGCACAAACAAACATTGTGTTACCGGACGTTTCTGTTTTTCCACTTGTTTAATATCACGTGATCTTGCTTTTTTCCTCGCGACGTGATTGTCATGTCATTATGACGTTTTTTCCTTAAATCTGTGTTCAAAGTTAACGAGTTAACATGCACCTGTTCTATTCGAATAAGATTCTATGTAAGACTGACCTAAATCAATATAGATTGATAAGTAATAATTGACTGAGCTGAGTGAAATCAAGCAAGAAGACAAGAGGAAGACTTAACCGACGGTGCTTGTGTCCAGTGACAGACGTTCATTTTCGTCACGCGGAGATTAGTCTATTTCTCAAGCACATCCACACACAAGAATCAAGTGAGCTCAACTACTAACATTAGCGGCTCGGAGAATACTATACGGGTGCTAGCTAGCCCTGATTGAATTGTTGTTGACGTTCCACTAGTGACGTTCGCAACAATAATTTACAGCTATTAGTTATTCCATTTGTATAATAACAATGGAAGGGTTAGACATAGGAATAAAAATAAACGAGTAATTTTGTTTAATTACCAACACATCAACATAAACGAAAATTATTACACACAAAAAAAATCAACAGTTTTTTATTCAAATATAGAAGTATATTAATGACTCGTTTGCTGCTAAATATTTCGGGAAATTTCATACCAGTTTGGTTCAATGTCTTGCTCCAAAGCTCCCCGCATTAGGTCATCAAGTGTTTCATTAAGAACACAACTCCTTTTTGACGTTTTGATGTCAACTAGTGCACTAAACCCCTTTTCGGCCAAGTAGGTAGTAGGGTTTTGCACAAGAACTTTGAGCGCTTGAATCGCCAGGTCTTTGTATGCTCCATCAAGAGCTCCGACCCAAAATTCAGCATGTTTTCCACGATTAAGAAATGCCTGTTGACAGAAATTGTTTTTAAGAATTTGACCCAAAGGTCCTGGAGGCTGTTGTTCACCAAAAGGATTCAAAATCCACAGCTTTGATTTTAATTCTGCTGCCTGATGACTCGGAAAGTAAGCTTCAAAACTATCACGCAGAATGTTCACATGAGAGCTCGCTACTTCGATGATACGCTGCTCCAGATTCTGTTCTGTTTCTTCCCACTTACATGTAGACATGAAGGTCTGAAGCGTCTTCAAATTTTGTGGGTTGTTACTGCAGATTTCTTTTTCCAAACTTTCAAGTTTTTGTTTGAATGATGTAATTTTGGAAGTCGCTTCAAATATATCAATTCCACATCCTTGTAGGGTGATGTTGAGCACGTTAAGCATACCGAATATATCAACAAGATAAGCTAGCCTGGCAAGCCAAAATAAATTTTGAATCATATTAGCTCTGTGGTCTTCTCGCCCATTGAACCACACAACAAGTTCCTCTCGCAATTTCCACACTCTCTCTATTACTCTTCCACGAGACAGCCACCTAACTTCAGAGTGATAAACAAGACACACACCATCTCCCATTTCTCTGACAAGTTCATGAAACGCCCGATTTGACTTTGGTTTCTTTAGTATTGTAGTCACAATTTTAGTGACATCACAAATCACATCGGCGAGTTGACAATTCTTTTCTTCATTGGCAAGTTTTTTGGCTACCAATGCTTCACGGTGTAGGATGCAATGAATGCTCACAACCTCTGATACGACTTGCTTTATGAGAGCAACAACTCCGCTACGAACTCCGACCATAGCCCGGGCACCGTCGGTGGACACAGACTTACATTTGGACCATATCACTTCGTGTTCTGAGAAGTAATTGTCCAATTTTGAAAACACACTTAAGGTAGTGGTGTCTATGCCAATAGGAAGACAAAACAGATAGTGATCCACAATTTTCATGCGTTCCGTACTTGGAAAGCGAACGTAAACAATCAATTGAGCTTTGCTGGTAATATCAGTCGTTTCATCTAATTGAAGCCTGAAGCAGGGCGCAAGACGAAGCTTGGCCAGAACAATTTCTTTTAGTGATGCAGCGATCGTTGAACATCTCCTTTGCATGGTATTATCAGACAATGCCAGCTTGGATTTTGGTCACAGCCGTGGCTCCTCCATAAATCTCCTGCGCTACTATCTCCAGACAGGGTTTTACGACGACGCTTTCTGCCAAGATAAATGGCTTCTTTTGAGACACAAGGACATGAGCTATTTTTAGTGATGTTATGACTAGAGGTTGATCAGAACGTGCCACCATCAATTGTTCGAATCGTTGCTGTTGTGGAGCATATTGTCGTGTTTGTTGTTTGAAAAATGTTGCCGACTTGTTTTTGTGTTCAGAATGTTTAGTGTCTCTGTGCCTTTTCAGTTTATACTTCTCCATTGATCAATTGTGGTATATGAGCTGGCAGACAACACAGCGAGCCGAAGGATAGTTTTCGTCTGAATCTTTCACAAATCCCAGCTCAGTAAATGCATCTTTCCATTTTCGCTTTTTGCTCAATTG
Organism: Diplosoma virens; assembly: GCA_963680785.1. Classification (NCBI taxonomy): domain Eukaryota; kingdom Metazoa; phylum Chordata; class Ascidiacea; order Aplousobranchia; family Didemnidae; genus Diplosoma; species Diplosoma virens. The sequence continues at coordinate 6,512,896 of OY796894.1, read as the reverse complement.
TTGTTTTTTCGTTTTATTAACTATCAACTGTTCACTATTTTGTAATTCTTCTTCCGTTTCTTGCTGCACTGCTGCATCTTGCTTATTAGAAGTAAAGCCATAATTCACAAGACTCATGTGTTTTAACTTTAACCTATCGTACGAATAATTAAAAAGCTGTAATATTTATGAAAAATACTGCGTTAGACCTACTATTTGTAAGTATTAGTAGGTCTAATGCAGTATTTTTCATAAATATTAGTAAAATATTCTATGCAACCTTAAGGCTACCGATCGACTAACCTAACACTCGATTAAAAAGTTCTAATTTAATTTAATTTAATCTACGTTAATTAAATTGCAACTCCGACGGCTTCGCAGCTGCATTGGCATCTGTAATTAGTTAACTCCTTTTTATATTCGGCCACAGCTTTTTTGCTGTGGATTTCATGTCAAAACCATTTCTTCACCCATTTTTCGACCATCATCACCTTTTTCGTACAATTGGTAAGGGCCCCAGTAAAGAAATTTATAATTAGCTTCCACCTCCTCCACTAATTACACTCTCGCCCCCTCACTAGACCAACGCATCGGCATAATTCCTTTGTAGTTTGTACAATGAAAAACTGAAGCCGTGAAAAGAAAACTGCAGAGCTGTAGCAGCTGACTAGCAGTCATTATTAGCCTACTTACTATATTACGAAATTTATTAATCATGCAACAATTAGTTACATTGTTACGTCACCATTAAATTTTCGTTCGGGATATTTCCGAACAAAAAAAGCGCATACGAGCAGACCATGTAATAGCTCCCCTTAGCTTATTCGTGACAGTAAGACTTCTGAAAATATGTATTACTAAAAAACGTCAGTTTATGATGAAAACATCAGCAATTAACTAGCAGTTAGTTAATTGCTGTTGTCATCCGCACTTATCCGCACTACGTTTGTCAAAGGCACTACAATTTTTTTCATCCGCACAAGTGCGTACCGTCCCACGGGTTCAAAAACACTGCTCTATAAAAAATAGAATGCATATTATCATTATTATTACATGTAGTTGACTTTTTCTGCCTAACTACATTGTTAATTTGCTAGAAAAGCGCTTGTAAAACCAAATTTTTTAATAAAAGTACTTAAGTCCAATTTGCAAAACAAGCTTTAATTCCTTAAGACGTCATAATAAAATTCTAAAAAGTTGTTGAAATAGGCAGAGATACATAACCAATGTAATAAAAAACCATTTAGGTTTTCTCCATTATTACTCTGGTTTGCCCGGGTTTTTGAAACTTTAAACCTCATTTTCTCAAAACTGACATTATGTGACTTAAGTACATTTAGAACTAAGCCCTTCAATTATTCTTTTGATGAAAGTTCCCACGAACGAGTCTTGGGTGAAAATTGAGATATAAAAGAAGATAAACTTACGTTAAACTTACGGTAAACTTACTTACGATAAACTTACGTTTTTTATCAAACTCCCTCACAATCCTTTAACTAAGCGTGGAGTGCTGTCTACTATTGCAAGCTTGTACGACCCACTTGATTTGTTTTTCCAGTTGTCTTGGAAGCCAAAGTGTTCTTGCAGGGTCTTACTAGACGAAAGGAGGGATGGGATGAAGAAATTACTGGTTTCGAGTCAGAAAGGTGGTCTAATTGGTTGTCACTTCTTTCTCGGCTTAATGAAGTACCTGTTCCCCGTTGTTTTAAAATTCAAGAATTCGAAAAATTAAAGAGTGCTAAAATACACAATTTCTCATACGCTTCCTCCTTTGCTTATGGAGCTTGTTCATATCTGCAATTAATCGATAAAAATAACAACGTGGCGTGTTCGTTTTTAATTGGCAAGTCACGCGTGTCCCCAATTAAAACCATCTCAATCTCCCGATAAATAAATAAAAAAAAATGTTTTGGTGTGACTCCACAGCAGTGCTTAACTGAATAAAAAATCGAATTAAGCGTTTCCCTACCTTTGTGGCCAATAGACTTTCAATCATTGAGCAAGGCAGTGACCCGGATAATTGGCATTATTTACCTTCAAAACAAAATCCAGGTGATTTACCTAGTTGAGGCGTATCAGCTTTGTCTACGGAGCAATTAAAAGCTTGGTTGCGAAGGCCAGGGTTTCTTCGAGAACCTGTTTCTTTGGTGAATCTGAACTTTCAAATAAAAAATTATCTGAAGAATTTTGCCTTACAGATCGACAATCAGTATATGCCAGCTTGATGGTTGACACCACAGAAGTGATAAATCGCTTAATCAAATGTTCTTCGTCTTTGTATAAACTAAAGAAATTAACGTTTTGGCTTTTACGTTTTAAAAAATTCCTCGTAAGCAAATTCAGGCATTCTCGCTTTAAGTTTGACTCTGCACTTACCGTAGATGAATTGAACGCCGCAGAGAAAGCCCTAATTAGATATGTGCAGCAACGACATTTTTCTTTTTTACATACCTTAAGAATAAAAATAAAATTAAGTCTTTTTCGTGTTATATGCAAAAACTACAACCCATTGAAATTGACGGCATCGTACGATTAGGAGGTCGGTTGGAGAAGGCTGTAGTTAAATTTGATGTGAAACACCCAATTATTCTGCCACAAAATTGTCACTTTTCAGAATTAATGATTAGACAACACTATGTTGAAATGGGTCAACAAATTGTAATGAAGCCACACTTGGGCTTTAGTACGGGAAAAAATTTTGGATTGTGTAAGCTGGTTCTGCAGTCCGGCATGTAATAGGGCAATGCATTACCTGCAGGAAAAGAAATGCCAAAGTAGGAGAACAATTTATGGCTGATATTCCTTCATGTAGACTACAATCATTTGAGAGGCAATTTTGTAATACTGGCTGGTTAAAAAGAGAAATTATGAATTTAATTTTTGTTAATGAAGGGACTCATAAATTCATTATGTTGTTAGAAAGAAAAAATCGCGATTCTTAAATTCACTCTTCGTTAAAAAGATCCTGGCTTGTCTGATGATTTAACGGAATTCAATAGCTTTTTTCGTCCTCGAAGTGCTGAACTTGTTTGAATAAGGTCAGCGAAATCCCCACAAGTTACAAACTACCCTCATTTAAATATGCGTGATTCTATGACGCCCGATCCAGAAAAAATATAGTTGTAACTTAAATACAGAGGAGAAGATTGAATTTATTACAGAGGAGAAGATTGAATTTATTTTTTACCTGCGGTTTTACAAGCGCAGCAATTTAGCACAATACAACAAACTTCTTCAGCAAAGCATTAAGCTTATTCAGCAAAAACAATGGCCACCTGACCATTCAGAAAAAATCACGATCACTGCTCTATCAGCGAAATTATGGTCACTGTTTGATGAGAGCGATGTCTTTCTATTTATAGTAAGCTTGAATTGAGCCACGTGGCTTGGACGACAAACTTTACAATGAAATCGATTGCATGCACTTACACAAATCACTGCCCAAAGCGAGGTCACATCGCTACTATTTAATTAGAGCGATGCATTTAGGTCATTAAGAGCGGAGATAGGTCATCACATCTAATTTAAACAGTCTATAAATTGATCGATCTGTTAAAAAACGTCAATTACATCAAATCTCCTCGCTATTGGCAGCTGCAAATTTCGATTGAGAAAGGTCACGAAAATAATCAAATTTTTCGCCGGAAAAACGATTTGCATTACGAAACACTGGCATAGAATAGATTACTTCGGTCCGTTAATAATTAAGCAAGGGCGTAGTCTTGTTAAACGCTATGGATGCGTGTTTACATGTCTAACTATGAGAGCTGTTTACATAGAAACTGCGAATTCTTCGACAGCAGACTCGTTTATTAACGCTTTGAGGAGATTTATTGTCCGTAGACGCAAACCCAGTTGAATATTTTCTGACAACGGCACCAATTTCGTCGGCGCGGCACACATATTGAGAGTCTCTTGAAAAATTAAATAAGAATAAGATAGATCGCTACTGCTGCCAACAAAATATACTCGTAAAGTGAATTTTTATACCTTACAGTAGCCTACTATCCATATGGGTTGAGCCTGGGAACGTATATACGTCCCACATGCAAGATTTTGAACGCTCTCATCGGCAGCCAAACTTTGAATGATGAGGAATTAATTACATTTATAACTAAAGTTAAAGCCGTACTAAATTATAGACCACTGGTACCAGTGATGTATGACGACGAAGGCCAGGAACCACTAACTCTCAATCACTTGCTTCTTTTTAAGGGAAATCCAACATTTCTACACGCGCAGACGCTGGGCTCAAATCCGATATATCAGCAACCAATTCTGGCGTGGTTGAATAAAAAAATTTCTTTCTAACCTTTCTCAGAGACAAAAATGGTTTCAAAAAACACGAATTTGCAATTGAATAACATTGTTTTGATTGTTGAGGAAATGCAACAAAGGTCGAAGTCTGGGTGTCCTGGGTCGAATAGTTAGAACATTTCCTGATAAATCTGCTGTAGTTCGCACGGTTAGCGTTAAAACTCCTAACTCCGTAATCACATTGCCTATTGCTAAACTTTGTTTAATTCTAGGAGTTGATAAGAAAGCGGGTAACAAACTCGATTGAGTAAAAATCATAACTGCAATTTGTTGTTCTGTGTGTTTTGTTTATAAATACTTCATTTTCTTAATACTTGCATGTGACGCTCTATAAAAATTTATTTGATTCGTAACTATTTTGTTTTTTTGATTGTGTTTGTTTTATATTTTTTGTTTCTTTAAAGTGTCCGATTGACCTTCTCGTGGGGGGAGTGTTACGTCATAAGCGTAAATGTTTGCCACGTTGTTAATGGCTAATGGGTTTTGAACCAACACGCTTTTCGTTCTTGCGCTAAATAGTCAGCGCTGCCTTTTAGTTCCTTCTTGCGCGGCTGTTTGGCATCGAGTGGTGCCATGTTGTATTAGGCACTAGTTTTCCTTTTTCGTTTGGAACTGGTGATATACACGGAGTGATCGAAGAGAGATCAATTTTGAATCGCAGAATTTTTCGAATTGATATTTTGCTGCTAACAATTAATAGTCTCTTTGGACATTGGCTACTACTAGTAGTGATTTGTCAGTCTTGTTGACCTTTCGACTTTGATCGTCCGCCCAACATCGTCAAAAACCGCTTTCCGACTAGTGTATCAATATTACTTTGATTGATAGAAATGAAACCTTAAAACTTGGTGCTGGTCGTAAGGCGCATTTGTGAGGAGTTAAACGAGGACGAAGCAGTTTTGCGACACCGTCACACAAAAAAACATTTTCTTTTAACATTCTGCTGTTTTCTACTGTAGTTTGTAATTTTGGCAATAATAAAACATTGAAAAAATGAATTAATGTTCTGCTATATGATGTTTTTAAATTGTTTTCAGTTTCTGATAACTTTTAAAACTGTGTTTTGTGCATAGGTGGGCACGAAAGTATCGCGGTACTTTTACTCGGTACTTTTGAATTATCCAATTTAATAGTAATAAAAAAACTATTTTTGAAATCTTTTTTTTTATTTTTATTTTTGAATTACACTATTTTTGAATGTCAATTGAAATTCAATGTATGACAGAGTTATAACTATTAAATTGGATTATTCAAAAGTACCGAGTAAAAGTAACGCAGTAACGCGGTACTTTTACTCGGTACTTTTGAATAATCCAATTTAATAGTAATAAAAAAACTATTTTTTTTATTTTTTTTAATTTTTATTTTTTGAATTACATTATTTTTGAATGTCAATTGAAATTCAATGTATGACAGAGAAGTTAATAGTTATAACTATTAAATTGGATTATTCAAAAGTACCGAGTAAAAGTACCGCGCCCACCTATGTTCTTGTGACAGTTATCTTGCACGTAGATTGTCAGCAACAAATTGTAATGAAACCAATTATTATATATTTTGTTGTGCTTCTTAAACTGTACGGCTAAAACCTGGACAAATATGAAGTTTTTACGGGCTCATAGCTAAATGTATCAACTGACCTGCAAAGGTGTGTCAACTCACTTTCCTTTGTATTACCTAACCTACTTGGGAAAAGGCTTGGGCGTGTTTATGTTTCAGGACATGCTGCAGGAAAACCAGACATAGTCTGATGCTGTAACTATGTCAACAAAAAAAAAACAAAAAAACATTCGTATGGCGTTGTGTTCCACCCACACCGATTTGCTGCTTTCTGTGAATTAACCGCGGTCACCATTGAAGGTAAGCAGCTTGACCACATTTCTCGGAATGTTCGTGAAGTGCCTTTCCGAAGGGCACAACGAGCATCACTCAGTCGACGTTACGGAGAATCGAACCAAGTCGTTCTGCACGTGAATCGCGGATGTTACCACTGAGCTAACTCGCCGGACACTATGTCAACAATAGCCCAGAAATCCGGCTTTGATCTGCGCCATTTTGATGTCAAATACTTTTTGAATTATATAAATTTAAGTAAAAACCGTATCAACTAACCTGACCTTCCCCTAAACTTTTACTATTTTGTCTAGTCCCGACTTATTTTGGGATAGAACTAAACAGATTGCTCACACTTCATCACCATTTAGTGGCATTGCGTAAAAAATTATCATCAGACGTCACACTGCTGATGCGACATGCGGAGATGGAGCGCCGGGCCAAAACATTGTGTCGGCTACAGCTGCCCTATCTTTGGCCTATTCGACAGCTGGATACTGCGCGCCAGTTTGGTGTCGTGGACGAATTATAGATGGAACACAGAGTACTGTGAGAATACATCCCGGCTGTTCGGACGGTTGGTTGGCAACAATGTTTGTTTGTCATATGATTGCGACGTCATAGCCCCTTTTTCATTCGTAGCTGCTTGGCGATTGCCTTTCAGTCATTATTCAGTGCACATGCTTAATAAGGAGCGTGTTAAAAATTGAATTGTTTTTTCACTTTCTTTGCTAACTTTATTTAACCTTAACGAGTAAAAAGTTAGTGTTAAGTTGAATCTCGCTAGCTCACAACGAGATTTGTTAAAAGGACAAGGCTGAGCAATTCAGTCAGGTCCATAAATAAAGATAATTTAACTCTGTTTGTTTCCCATGATTCGACATAGATTAGCTCTTTAACCTTTAACATAGAATAAATGCAGGACAGAAGCTGAAACTGATAGAATAAAAAAAATCAACCTTTTAAGCTATCTTAATTGCTACACGTGAGGAACCGATTCGCTTATTGAACTAGTCAAGACGAAGCAAGTTTTTACGACATCGCGTGAAAAGCTACCTTTAATTTCTCGTCTGGTTCTCTTTTTTACAACCTGTGAAAGAGAAAAAAGAAACCAAGATAAGAAGGCGCTCTATACTCGTTTGTTCTCTGGCAAAAAGAGATCAAGGTTTGACTTCGCTTTCATTAACTTTTTTCTCGTGACGTAAATTTACAATTATATTTCAGTTACCGTATATACTCATGTATACGTCGATCTCATGTATAAGTCGATAGGTATTTTAAGACAAAAAATTGCATTATTATAGGTATTACTCATGTATAAGTCGACTCCGCTATTCTAGAATATTCTGGAATAATTATATATATCGAATCTGAATCGAATTTTGCTATTCCGGAATAAAAAACATAACTTTCAAAATTTAAAGTTTTTTTACTCAATACAATAAATAGAGTTCTTCGACATGTTTTAAACGAGGTCTGGAATGACACGCTTATAGTATTATTTGTGAATGTACGGAATAAAATATGTATAAATGATGTCAGGTAAAAGAAATAAATATAGTGCTTAATTTAAACTTTTAGTAATAAGATTTGCTGAAGATTCTAACAATTATGCTGTCAAACGTGAGTATTGTTGCATATTTAATATTGGGTTTTCTTTTCATATTCACATTCTATTCGACTCGGCAGCAACATGTCCATAAACATTACTCATGTATAAGTCGACCCCAAAAATTTTACCTTAAAATTGTCTCCCAGAAATTCAACTTATACATGAGCATATACGGTAGTTGTTGCTTAATAATTGTTTCCTTTTTTTGTCTTGTTTGTGTTTGTTGTAATTAATGAGCTAGAGTTTAAATTTACATGTAAATGGCGGATAGTACCTTGTCGCAATGTTCTTTTCCTTTAGCTAAGACATATCAGTCGGGCACGATTGACGCGCTAGCGCTACGCGCGAAAAGGCGGAGCCTTCAAATGAAAGTTGACAGATTGAAATATGGTAGCTATTCCGTGGACACGCAAAAGATTCAAAATACCTTTCAAGATTTGACGCTTAAAATATTACAATTAAACAAAAGCGCTGCAAATCTGTTAAGTTTTCAAAAAGTTGCAAATTTATCGCAGAGATCAATATACGTAAATAAGGCGCTCACTGTTGGCTTTAAGGAATGGCAAAAGTCACAAAACTTGACTGAGAAAATCACTCTCACACAGGACCACACATCTCTAGCATCCTGTACTGGTTCGATTGATATACAACCCTGCGACTCTGCCAGTAACCTCGGGTCTAGAACCAGCTCGATAAGTGTAACCCCATCATAATTGGCCAGAAAAAGAATTGATATTGAACTCGCTAAAAAGAAACTTGACGCTGAATTCCAAGTCCAGAAATTGGAACGACAGCAAGCTTTAAAACAGGTTTGTGATGGCATAAACATCAAACACCTAAAATACCTAGGACAACTTGCCATCGAACACCTCACAAACATGTACAACATTGCCATCAACACTAACAACATCTTTGGAACTATACCACATCTTTGGAAACGTGCCACAATCATTTCCCATTCCAAAACCAAACAAAGATTATTTTGGGACAAAACAACCGACTCATATCACTTCTATCACCCATTGCCAAAACACTAGAGAAAACATTATTACCATACATAACAGAAAACATTCTAATCAATTCTCATCAACATGGATTCAAACATAAACACTCAACACACACTGCATTTGCACAGCATCTGCCACCAAATCACAAAAGGCTTCAACAATCCAGGTCTCCACAATGCATTGTAGCTGTAGCTTTGGACATGAGCAAGGCATTTGATGCAGTGAACATACACAAATTTGTACACAAACTCATATTAACAAACATTCCTAGCATTATCATCAAGTTCATAGCAAACTACATTAAAAAATGACAAGCATACACTAAATACAATGGCACACTCTTAAAACTCAAACAAATCAACGCTGGAGTACCACAAGGTGGAGTTCTGTCTCCAACATTATTCAACATTTACACTCTGACATTCCACTCCCCCCCAAATTACTTACAAATCATAACATATGGTAATGACATAACAATCACTGCATCTCACACCAAAAACCGTAAGGCCCAACAACTCATTCAACCATATCTTCACAAAATCTCTGAATGGGCCACCACCGATAATCTTCATGTAAACACAGACAAGATTACCACCACACGTTTTACACCAAACCTAGCTGAATATAGCACAACTCTATCACTTAAATTAAACAACCAAACACTACCAACAACAAAACACAAAATTCTTGAAATCACTTAAGACCCAAAACTAACATTTTCACGACATATAAACATCATCATCACTAAAGCAAAACAAATGCTTAACATTCTAAAAGCACTCATCTCTGCCAAATGGGGTAAACAAAAGGAATAAATTGTTTCCACATTCAAAGCTATCACTCGCCCCGTTTTGAAGTATGTAAACACCATATGGAGCCCTATCATATCAAACACCAACATCAAGAAACTGCAAACCATTCGAAACACGGCTTTGTGAATTGCTACTGGTTGCACACGAGATACAAACACTCAACACCTACACGGCAAAACCAAGGTCCTTTCAATTGACACTCATCTCAAACTTTATGCTACTCAACGTAAACAACTGACTTAAACAGAAACACACCTTTTACATCTTCTTAATGCATACTCAGGTCTGCTCAGAAACATGAAAACCACAATCTTTCATAACAATGAGCACACTAACATCATCATCTCAAAACTAAACATAGCACCTGAGGAATATAGAAAAAACCTCAAACTCATTCACATTACCATCAGCTCACAATATCTCAGCTCTAGAAAAAACAATAAAATTACTAACACCGCACCCTATGACATCCATTCATCAGAACAAACATTACCACGTCATATGCGTACAAAACTGGAACAGCTCAGTGCCAACAAATGACCACTCTCGCAAAGTTACCTACATACAGTGAAGCCTGAAACTTACACACCATAATGCCCACTATGCTTGTCACACACACATGACATGAATCACCTCTTTAACTGTAGTCAAGTACCAACACAACACAACACCACTAATCTGTGAAAAAAGCTTTTAGAAGCAGCAGAGTTAATCCAAGAATGGGAATCTAGATTGGCTTCTATGAGGGGTAAGGGATGACTACTCCAAGATATCCTTGGAGGAAGGACAACAGCAACAACAACTTAAAATAGAAAAACTAGAGCCATATAAATTTACGTTGGGGGGATAGTTAGCTCTCCTTATGTTTCATGCTTGGCAATTCGTAAAACTGCTGACGAAAACCACACCGATGCTTGTGCACTTACTTTAAATACCATTCAAAACTCCATGTACATAGATGACCTTCTCTTTCGTACAGGCACCCTGGAGGAGTCCTGATCTGTTGCTTTCAAGTCCATTGAGCTACTAGCTTGCAGAGGCTTCTAATTAGTAAAGTGGACATTAAACAAACTAGCAAAATCTGCTCTTGCTAAAATTAGCAAAGACAAACTTGCTGCATCAATACAAACTGTAAAAATACGAACTGAGCTTGATACACTTCCCAAATTTAAGGCAGTTGGATATATTTGGGACGCCAAACAGGACCTACTGAAAATTAAATTTTCACTTGATTGCCTCACGCAATTAGCTTGGCGCAATCTGCTAAGTCAAATAAATCGGCAATACGGTTCCCTTGGATTTTCTGCTCCTCTCTACATAAAAAATCCACTTATCCTTCAACAATTTTCCATTCATGGGTTATCCTGGGATGAAGAAGTAGAAACCCGAATGCCTAAAAGCTTACAATGATGGGGTAAACCTGAGCATAAAAAGTAAGAACATCTCGCTTCTAAAGTGGTACTTTGCATCAGTATTCGTTAAAGTTCCAGAAGAATGTAAATTTGAATTACGCGTTTTCTCAGACATCTAATCAAGCATACGGCACTGTAGTGTATTTACGACGTATCGTCAAAGGAATCTCCAGTACTTCTTTTGTCTTTGGAAAAAGTCCCATCATGCTTCGGCACCAATAAAACTGATCGATTGGAAGCAAGAAACTTGCTGTCATGAGCGTGAAGCTCTTAGACAATGCCTTCAAAGCCCTTTATTTGTCGAAATGCACAAAACATTTTTGGTGCGATTCCAAAGTGGTATTACCGTGGATTCTTAATCCAAACCTGCGTTTGCAGAAGTTTATAGCTCGTAGAATTGAGATTATTCACCGCTTTTCCAGCCTAAATAACTGGAAGTATTGTGCCACTGATGCTAACCCGGCTGATATTGCCACTCGTCCTTTGACTAAGTCATCTTACACCCGTACAGAGTTTTGGTTGAAAGGACCTAAATTTCTTAACCAACCAAACTTTGAACAGGCAGAAGTTTCGAAAATAATGGCTATACGACAAATCCACTTAGCAAAAGCCCATGCGGAAACTACGCTCGTGCATTTGATTGAAAGCGCACCCAGTTGGTGTATTCTCAACCAGCGCACATCTTATTTATGCGTCTTTTAGCAATACATCTATCAAAAAAAGAAATAAAATCCCTTTTCAAAAACCTAAATTAGATTGCTCTTATTTAAACAAAGCTATGCTACAGATTATTCGGTATGTGCAACTTGAATGTTTTGGTTTCACCGTACAAAATTTGTTTAGGGCAATCCCAGACAATTTAGATGATATTGTCAAAAACGTCATTCAGCATACAGAAGATTCCTCTTTGAGAAAGAATCTTTTCGATCTGTGTGCGCTTTGCTGTCTACGCCCGTGTGTCGATTTCGAATTTTTTTCGCATTGAATTAAAATTTTTTCGCATTTGCATTGAAGAAAAGTTACCGTAAAATCTCTATTTGAGCGCCATGGCGCTCTATTTTTTGACTAGCTGGTCAGAATTTTGGGAAGATAAATTTAATTAATGAAAAGAAAAAACGTCCAACACAGTTAACATCTAACATTTAAAGAAGAAGAAAAAACATCTACCGTAACACAGTTAGTGGTAAGTAATCAAAAATTTACTTTGACACTGATGTCAAAGTGAATTCAATCAATGAATGTCAAAGTGGCGGTCTATTAGAGGTGGTGTTCAATTAGAGGGTGGCGCTTTATTTTTCAACCCTTCCTTTATAGTGGCGTTCTATTAGAGTTGGCGTTCAAATAGAGATTTTACGGTAAGTCAGGCTCCACTTTCAACAGATAAAAAATACCCTATGACTTTACCCTCAAGGCATCCCTTGACTCGATTGCTAATCTTGGACGCCCATGAAAAGTATGCACAATTTGCACATAGTGGCATTCTGTACACTTTAATGTTAACACGCCGACGGTTTTGGGTCATCAAGGAACTGTCTCGTGTGAGATATTACATAAAGAAATGTAATTCGTGTGTTCCAACCAAAGCTCATTCAATACGCCAACTAATGACAGATTTGCTCACTTCTAGAATGACCATACATAAGAAACTCTTTGCGAATACAGATTGTGACTACATGGGGCCGTTTACCTTTAAAAGATGTAAAAGTGAGAGAAAAGCGTGGGGACTGTTGTTCACTTGCATAGCAACCAGAGCCATTCACGTCGAGCTGGTGATTTCCTTGAATTTAAGCGTTTTTATTATGGCCTTCTCACGATTTATCGACTTGAAAGGTCCGGTTTCCAGCTTCTCTGACAACGGGACTATATTCAAGGCAATAATCCAAGTTTTTCGACAACTTTTGCAATTTGATGAACTTCGAGCCTTTTTTAGGAAGAAAAAATTGACATGGGAATTTATATCTTCATACAGTCCCTCATAAGGAGGAGCGTGGGAGTCATTGATAAAAGTTTTTAAACGCACGTCGCTTAACACATGTAATTTGACCCTACCCAAACCACCTTAGTAGAATGGCAGACTTATGTCTCAAACACCACACGTACCGTAAATGATAGACCCCTGACCTCACTGTCTGATGACCCTTTAGATTATAATGCTATTACATCAGCCTCCATGTTAACACGCTCACTCGACCCAGTTTTGCCTATCGGGCAACCACACAGCACGAATCATTTACGGCGTGATTTTCGGTATAATATGGCCCTTGCTCAGAGGTTCTACAGCACTGGATTAAGTTTTACTTGCCACAGTTGCAGGGCCGTTAAAAAGGGCTAAAAATTGTGGTGGACAACATTCAAGTAGAGCAACTGGTTTTGGTCGCAGGGCCTGGCGATTTCAACACGCGAGGAAAATATTGTCTGGGTCGCATTTCAAGGGTACTTTCTCGAATTCGGAAAGGCAAAGCAATTATTCGTCATTGTTAAAGTCTCCAAGATTAATGACAACACGAGGGAACCCCAAGTAATTAAAATAGAACCTGATCTGTCTAAACTGACACCACTCGAATTCAGTGAATAAAGTTGTAGGCTTATGTATGAAATGTGCTGTGCTGTAATTTTCTTCACTTGACTTGTCTTGTTTGTTTTCGCCAATTAATCTCGTAAAGGCCTACATATCTTCATTAGAAATTGTATATTCATTGCTTATAGTGTGCATAAATCGTCCTTCATGCCTTTATTTCGTTTGTATTATAACTACGCTGGCGCGAATACTCACAATGGGGGCCCCTATGTTCCGGACGGTTGGTTCGCAACAATGTTTGTTTGTGATATGATTGTGACGTCATAGTCTCTTTTTTATTCATAGCTGCTTGGCGATTGCCTTTTAGTCATTATTCAGTGCACATGCTTAATAAGGAACATATTAAAAATTGAATAGTTTTTTCACTTTCTTTGCTAACTGTATTAAACTTAAAAGAGTTAAAGGTAGTGTGAAGTTGAATCTCGCTAGCTAACAACAAGATTTGTTAGAAGGACAAGGCTGAGCAATTCAATCAGGTCCACCGGCTTTGTGCTTTCATACCCTTGACCAGTACCAAGCCTATTGAAACGAGCTTGCCCTGAACAGCTTGGGTTAAGGTCAATCACTTGCAGACTGATGTTTGGCGATTCCATTTGTCCATGCACAAATGGGATTTGCTCTTTTACCAGATTGCGATTAGGCGCCACTAAACAAACCGCAAACCACATTGTAACAGCGTGCCCGTAGTCTGCGTTGGGCATGACATGGAGTACTTGGTAAATGATTCTTGATGACGAAAGCGGATGCTGACTCAACACCATCGCTACCAGCATTTGATCCAGGCAGTGATGGGGCCAAGGATAAACCCTTGGCCCCATCCTTGTTTGTGCTTGACCCAGAGTTGATGACCTTTTATACTACGACAATAACAAGTATCTTTTTTCGGTCTTTACTTTAGTGAAACAATTTTTATGGGCTGTCAAATTAAAACCAAAGGTGGACAAAGCGCAACTTGCGCAATTGGGAAGTTGCGCTGCGCTTTTATACTTTTTTTCAAAGCGTTGCGCACTTTGCGCTGCGCTCTTGATTAAAAAATTAGAAGTTGCGCTTGATTGCGCTGCGTATCAAAGATTGGACAAATCAATTGCCCTTTGTTGCACTGCGCTTTACTATTTTGCTGAAGCGCAATCTACTTTAATTGTTTTTCAATGTAGGCAACTGAAAACCGATTAGAATGCGCTTATGATTGAAAAAAGTACACTACGTTTTAATTGATATAAAAATCAGGTTGTGCTGCGGTTAATATAGTTTTAAAACAATCTATATTGCGCTTTACATGAATTTCAAAACTAGGGGAAACTGGGGTTATTTCGGACACGGGGTTACCTCGGACAAGGCACTTCCGGTTTGATTTTCTCACAACCACGTGCCATACTGTTACCTTTGAACATTCAGCGATGAGTTGCAGTCTTGTTAGAACGTGGAACGCAACTGCAAGAAAGAGTAATTTTTGATTTTTCAATTTTTGGACAAATAGTTAAAATGTCTTTCGTTAGAACGTAAGGTTTACCGCTTTTATTTTTGCAGTTTAAGTTTTGTTAAATAGTTGGAAATATAGAGGAGAGCTACTAGAACAGACTAGGAAAAAGAAATTTGCTAAAACTTAACCTTGCTTCCATTGACCGCCATTTTCTTTTGTACGTGGTTGTTGGGGCTATTTCGGACAAAAATATTTTTATGACTAACAAATACAAAAATTAACGTAAAAGATAAACAAATAACAACAAACTAAACGGCATCTTAGCCGGGTTTAAAGACTACCTTCCTCACTCCCTAACCACTTACTCTGGAAGAGCAAGGGGCGTTCTAGAAACATCTATTTCCCGTGACTCACCCTGTATTTCAATAAATTTTATCATAAAAACTATTTTGACTGGAATGAAACTGTGCCTCATTTAAAATCAATGTCCGAAATTACCCCAGGGTTTATCCGAATCAAGTGGGGCAATTTCGGCATTTGGGTAAAGTCCCATTTTACAGCAATTTCTCAAAAACTAGAAGAAGAAACTTTTTGAATTTGCTCCCCTTTTTAACTGAAAGATCTGGCCACAATATGGTACAACTAGCTTTTCTTTATCACATTTCAAACCCCCGCCAGATTCAAAAAACCAAATTTGTCCGAACTAGCCCCACCTTCCCCTACATTGCGCTTTACATGATTTCAAAATCTCATTGCGCCCGTTATGCTGCACTTTACATGAAATCAAAAATACATTGCGCTAATTGGGCTACGCTTTACATGATTTCAAAATCACATTGCGCAAGTTGCGCTGCGCTTTACACGGTTTCCAAAACACATTGCCTTTATTGCGCTGCGCTTTACACGATCTAAAAACGTGTTGCACAAGTTGCGCTGCGCTTTCCTAAAGAAAGAAAAATGCCCACCTATAGCGGGATAGTATCCCACTACACACTTAATTGGTTCATACAGTATTCGGCTCATGACCAGGACCACTTTTAGTAACTGTGTTGTTTTCGGAATGTTTGGAAAAGTTTTCGGCCCATGACCAGGACCACTTTTAGTAACTGTGTTGTTTTCAGAAAACAAACCCACCGCCTCGACAAATTTTTGCATACGCCAATGTTCTTATACTTGACAAAGTGAGCATAGCCATATCAATTAGAGGGGAAAATTGCTCCTCAAAACGCAAAATTTGGCGGAATTGTTCTGTTCTCTTGTTTTGGGTCCTGGCTGAATTACAGTTTATTTCAATAGAATACAAGAGAATATATATTGTATATATTTTAAACAGAGAAAAACGTTCACACGTTATTGAATTAATGGCCTGTGGAAGATGCTATGTATATTTATCCAATTAACAATATTGCCGAGGCACAAACAATGTGTTACAGGAATTAAATGCATTTTGGCAGGAAAGAGTTATTTTATTTTTAGGACAATAATTTTGCTGCATTTTGAATAAACGATCCAGTGTTTTGATTTAGTGTCCAAATATATCTAAAATTTAATCTTAAGACTTTTTTTCGTGTTCAAAGAAAAAATGTTTCGGCAAAACTTTGTCAAATTTAATCAAAAGTCAAATTTATTCGGCAAAACGTAGCCTATCTATTGGGAAACGTTTAAACTTAAAAAATTTGTGCTCTTATCAAACAATGATGTGAAGCGAAATCATGATTCAGGACATCGTCGCAGAAAATTCGGTAAATTTGTTTCGCTTCGCCAAAATGGTTTGGTATGCAACGGCTAAGAAAGTGAGTAGTAGTTCACAAAAGATAAGAGCCCTTATGTGATTAAAATAAACGCGTTCAAATTTAGCGCATTTTTGGATTCATTTCTGATGTTTTTTACTGTTTAAAAAAGGGCCCAGCATTGGACCACTTGTGTAGTACAAGAGTTAGTTTGGAAAAATTTCGCTGCACGTTTTCTGCCTTTGTTTGTGCGTAGTCGTACCTGCGGGGCACAGGGGCAATTGCCCCTAAGTTTTAAAAGTTTGGGCAAAATCAGATTTTTTGGGCAGCGACAATGATATATTTAAACAAAACCCAATTTTTTTGGGGAGCGATAGAAAAATTTGGGCAAAATCAGGAATTTTAGGGCAGTGCTAAAGATCAAAAAAAGGTTTTTAAGTTAATTGCAGAAAAAAATTTACAGATTTAGGTGAAATTTTTTTTTAGAGATCGCAATATGCTTTTGGGACGAAAATTGAGAAATCAGAGACAGATTGTAGCGAACTCATCAAACAAATCGTTGAAATGTTCCCAGTGGTGGACAATAGTCAAACGATACTTTTTTTATAAAGTACCGCGGTACTCCGTCTAATTATAGAGTCATTGAAAGTTTTTTTTGCAAGCATTGCGACATGTTTTGTTTTTCGTATCGATTGCAGCTTCAAAGGAGTTTCTTGATTTACAATAGTATTATTACAAATTGACATTTGTCATAGTTAAGTATTTACCAGTACTTTCCCCATCTTTCCGGTACTAGTTACTAGTTAATTTTAAGTAAGGTCAGGTGTAGGAACGTTTTACGCACTTCATAGCCAGTAACCCTTTTGCAACATATTGTTTAGGCTTAGCTTACTCAGGCTAGTAGGGTAGTCAGGGTAGACTAGCATTTTAGTTATGTCTCAAATAAAAACTAAAAAAGTAAATTAAAAATTCCAACCCACTGCAATATTTTGGCATCTCTGAAAGCAATTATCTGCTAGATCTTCTGGCTGTTTGCGGGCCCGCATATATAGCATTAATAAGCAGGTACGGTATCGCTTAAAAGTTGCCCTTAGTATAACGCCTTCAACGTTTTTGTACGAGTCTGGAGGATAAATAGACTTGAAACACGATAAAAATCAATCAAAATTTTAAATCTTGAAAACGAATGATGGGTTTGTGTATAAAGCTTATTTTGTTTTATTTTTTCTATCAATCTTAATCATGTTTAAATATCCATAGAAAAAGAAACAAATTTAAAATTGGTTGAAAAAATATTGTTTTAACTTATCGGTTTAAATATCAGGTTTTGTTTCGATTAAATTCAAGTAAGATTCTTAATTACTTATGCGCTTGAAGTTTTACACTATATAATTTCATTTTTTTACACGCCTGCGTCACTCTATGTCATTCGACTTTTACATACTGTACATATCCAATATCTGTGCTTTTCTTAAAACTTTATTCGAACTCCAATTTTTGAACAATTTTAACAAAATAAAAAGAGGTTTCTGAAGTGAAATCAACCAATAAAATTCTAATTACCACAAAAAAATAACACAATCACTTTTAAGTGTTAATATGGAACTTAACGGAAAACTCACCAACAGAGGTTATTTGGCTTGTTTTTATTCAAGCAGATGACATACAGGGGCGGATTAGCCCGGCGGGAATTCGGGAGTTTCCCGTTGGGCCGCTCGACTGTGGGCCGGTCGAGTGATTCACTGGGCTGCCTTAAATCTAACTTTAAGAAGCTAACAAATGATCAAGAATATGAACCAGTTCCATACATAATGATTTCGCGATTATTTTTCAGTTGCAGTATTTTTGCATAGCTTACCGGTATCTATAATTTTCTTATTGTAATTTGTGACTTTCGTGACTTGATGTAAAATAATAAATAAAGCGTCAGTGGTAAACTTCTTTCCCTAATTTGCAGTACTATGACGTAATAAAGAGTTGCAGGGAACTGATATCGCGTATGCCACATACGGTTTGTTTACCATGCATTCTCCTGGCCTCTCTAAATTTTAAGTAATGGAAAAAGAAACGAAAAAGCTGAAAGGTGGAGCTGAGAAAGAGCGTGAAAGAAAGAAAAAGAAATTGAAAGAAATTGCTGTCAAATTTATGAACATTCAGAAAGCATTTGCAAAAGCAAGCACCTCAACGGAAAGTTAAACGACAGTTAATCCCGCTTTGCTAATAAAACATCAGTATCAGCATCAGTCTGTAAACTATCATCATGTACCAGCATCAGATTTAGTAAATCAAAATTGCTCTGACATATCTATTCCGCCAGTATCAGAAAGCGAAGTACAGACTGCAGAGCCAAACAGCCTCATTCAAGATAATCCTGAAGTATGTTCTGCTCCCCTAACACAAGTTTCAGAAATTCAACGAGATCAGTCTGTAATTCCTTCTGAGACAGCGTACCACTCGTGGTTTGTAAACCAAAACGAGATAAACTAACCGAATATTTCGAGTTTCACCCACATCAATCAGAAACAACTAAATTCAACGCTACAAATGTATACTTCCGACCTGATGACTCTGGAGGTCGTTTGCAGCAATTATGGCTCTCGTATTGTAAAGAAAAAGAAGCTTTGTTTTGCGATCTTTGCATTGCATATGGTACTATTACTAATAGCAATCAGAACCCCAGTAAATTTCTAACGGGTTTCAATTCGTGAAAACACATTTACCAACGAATTGATGAACACGAAAGTTTTCAAAAACACAAGGCATGTGTTGAAGCTCACGTACAATTCAGCAGCAATAAGACAGTAGTAGACCTACTTACTGTCAGTCAAACATCATTACACAACAAAACAGGTCATGCAAAGAAGACAAATTCTCGACAGATTCGTCTCCATTGTGAAAATGATTGGAAAACGGGGAACGAGCTACATGGGAACAGGGAGTTTGGAAGCGGTGTCTACTTTATGTGATGAAAAAGTTGATCACAGAAAATTTTTTGAGACTGCACTTCTTGCGAAGTACGATAACATTTTAAAGTGTCATTTGGAAAGTTTTATTAACAAATGTTGGCAAAACAAACACGACAAGCACAAGCATAGGCTAACCGTGCAAAAAGAAATACCTCTAAAACTACTGTTAACTATATCATTGCTATCATATCTAAGTTAATGAAAGAAGAAATTTCAAACTCGGTTAGAAAAGCAGGCATTTACTCAGTTCAAATCGATTCAAATTCAGCCGGGATATATTCTCACAGTACTCTGTGTTCCCTCTGTAATTCGTCCACGATTTTTAAAAAACCCAATTTTTAAAAAACAGATTTTAATTTGTTTTTAAAAAACAGACGACAAAGATGTGAGATCGGACGAAAGCCCCAACATTCGAAAATGTCGATGCCAAAATTATTTTCTATGCTGTTATACTGCGATTTGGGGATATAGAATGTACTGCAGAAGTTATCCTCTTTTATATCAGGCATACAAAGTAATCCTTACTCTTTCCGTTACACAAGTTGTTGTTGAAAGAACCTTTAGCAAGCTGAGATATATAAAGAACCGTTTAAGAAATTAACTAAGCGAAGATCGCTTGGATTCCCTTCTTTTGATGTGCGTCGAGCGAGACGTTTTGTTACGCATTTCGAAACATACGATCATCGGCGAACTAGCAAAAAAGAACGCAGAAATGCAAAGACTGTTGCTCTATAAATAGTGTTTGATAATGTTTGTTTGTTAATTCTAAATACTCTTTTTTGAAATGGGCTAAATATGATGTAGTTTGTAAGATGAACCGTGTGACGTTTTAGAAAGATTTGAGAATTTGCTGCCACAATTCTTTTTATAATCAACTCAACCATTGTGACTTCATAACTTCATCCTGTTACGTCATAGTCCTCTTGCCCGCCATGTTTTAGTTTCTTTTATTGAGAAATGCCGTTGAAAAATTTCCGCTTAAATTCAGCTCCCTTTTCGTTGCTTAGCGACAGCCAATCCAAACTCGCGTCGAATCTCAAACCTCCCGCGCAGAAAGACATCCAATGTGAGTGTGTTTGCGAAAAAGGTTAAATGAAAGCGAACAACGCAATTAGTTGTCAAAAATGGGCCGGTTTTATTTCAAAGTTTCCGGGCCGGTTGAATTTGCTAATCTGCCCCTGATGACGTTCAAATGTAACAGAGTTAAAAGATCCCTGCTCCAGCTTTTGTTTTGTATGTTTGCTTGCAACAAGAACAGGAAGTGGAAATTATTTTACGCACCGGTATTAAAATTTAGCATAAATGACTTGGCGTGAATAACTATTTCATTTCTATATGTTACTTTCTGTACAGTACAATATCTAGGTAGGTGTGCGTTCATTTTTTCTTCTTGTAAATTTTTATTTGAAATAACTCTGAATAGAAAAGCTTACTTTTCTTTATTGCACTGAGCGTGTAACGAAAATGACCAAAAAATCGAACTACAGTATATAAATTCATTTAAAAAGTGAAATTTTAAGAAATATTTGTCGCAGTTTGGTTGAGGTAATCAAAAATTATTAAAGGACTTCCGTCCTACTTTTGAATTATGCTGGGGACTGTATCGAACATTTACGTAAACAAGGTCAAAAGACATTCGAATAGAATATATATTGTGCTATGCTCGAGTGCAATATCATTAATTGGTTGTACCTCTGTTTTATTTTTTATTCTAATGTCAAAATTCGTACTATAAATTGAATAATTCTGAAAAAAAATATCGGTGTCGTAAATCATGATCAAATTAATATTAAAATCCAAAATTACTCTCGGAAGAAATTTATTTCGATGATAATGACTGTTTTGGAAAATGTTAGGTTGTTTTATACTCTGACACAGGGATGCTCGATCTTTTAATCATTATGGTCGAACTTTTGTCGAAAAGTTTATTGCTGGTTGCAATCGGTGCAGAAATCTTAATTTGATACTTAATTTTAATGTGTTACTTTTTAATGAACCTCCTTGATAACAATAATTCGGACTACAAATTCGGACCACAAATTTAGTTAAAGACCAAACAAAAAAAGATCACCAGTTTGATATACTACGTGTTTTATTCTTATATAAAACGAAAAATCTCTACTGAGACGAAAATTAGCCTATGTATTCCGAGTTTTCTGCGCCTGATTAGATTGATTCAAAGCATTACAATAATTTGATCGATTATGTAATTACAAATTTCTTGGCTGGCTTCAACAATAGACTTTGCCAGTTTTAGGTTGAGGAGCCCTACTCTGACGAAATGTAAATAATTCAATGAATGGAAAATTTAAAATAAAAAAATATACGCCAGAGCATTAGTCAAGTTCAACTATAAAATATTCTACTATGTAGGCTAGACTACTAAAAAAGAAAAAACTTGCGAAAATCCAAAATAATTAATTTTACCAAAGTAATCAATCCTAACTAATTTTTTTAATTTGGCTTATTATAACATTTTGAAATAATTATAAAAAAGTACTATGTGACACTTCAAATTTCAATTTTTTCTTGGAATGAATTGTATTTCTTTTTATTGTATGAAAAGTTCATTTCCAAAATTGCTCAAAAAGTCCAGTGAATTTTGAAAACATTCGTTGTTGCTAAGATCGAAGCATTTAATAATGAAATCAAATTTTGCTGAAATAGAGATTCTTCTTCTGTGAACTGCAGTAACTTTCCTAAGGAGATTCCAACTGTGAAAGAATTTTACTTTTAATCATACGATCAATTAAATCGCCCAAGTCGTTAACTTTCAGAAACCAATCTCTGCTTTTCGGCCAATTTACGAAAGTTGACCACCTTTAGAAAACTCGCTTTTTCAATTCAAAATAATATTTTATTACAACATTTAAGTATCTCTATCAAAAGAGTATGAAATTCTTTTTCTATACAAATTTGAATGACACTTTTAGCGCTACTAATTGTCGAAATATAAGCAAACAAAGAGCGCGGGCACTTTCCGCTTCGCCTCTCCTTTTAGTCGTAAAAGTTTTTTAAAAAGCCCAGTCTGAATAGAGTTAACGCCCACTGCGGGAGCATTTTATGACTAGAGCATTTTTATGCGCTAACCTAGGGGTTTTCAACCGGTGGGCTATAGTGGTGTTGTCAGTGGGCCACAGAGCATAAATCAAAATGAAAGCAATATGTATAATGAAGTCATTATGGTCAAAAAATCGGAAACAAGTTCCCACCGAGGACCTTTTTTTATGTTTTGGGGATGAAAATCGAGAAATTGCAGACAAATTCAAAGTGAAGACTATTTTTTTTAGAGATACCAGATTTTTGCGATGAGAATTAAATTTTGTTGATCGAAGTGGGTCGTTAAAAGTTACCTTGCGTTGAAAAGTGGGCCATAAAAATTATTGATTTGTTTGAGTTTGCAATAGCTTACTAGCAAAAGCATTTTCTTTTGTATTGCGTTACTGAAATATGAAAATCTATCGCAAGAAATTTCTCCCAATTTTGTTTTCCGACATACGTCTGCTATTCCTCTAAGATGATCAGAAGAAAATATGATATGTTAAGATCATTGTGGTAAAATAAATAAAACTTGGGAATTTTTACTTAAACACACAACAGGCTGTCTTCAGTGTTCAAGTCGACGTTTTTTGTAAGTTGAAAACTAAGATAGTGGCACAAAAACGCCAATCTACTATCCACAGCTTTTTCAATAGAACAAGAAATTGTTTTATAGAAAAGCTGTTGTTGGTTTTCGCTTTAAATAATTGCTATCAATTTTCGCCACAAGCAAGTGCTGCTTTGGATTCGTAGGTTGTAGATTTTGTTAAAAGTGATAGCCGCCGTAGTTCAGTCTGATCAGATTGAGGTTCTCTGCGGGGGTCGTGACGTCTTTGCATTAAACTCGTCTAGCAGAAACTGAAGTCCAACTAGAGAGAAAATGCGTTGATGTATTAAGGTACTTTGAAAGTTGTTTTGAGTGGAATTGGAAGTTAATATTTTGTGATATTTACGGTGGTCGATAAATTGATAACTTGAAGAAAGTGGCCTTGAAAAAATATTTCGGTATGTGGAATGTTTTCATAGACGTTTTCAATTGGCAGTAAATAATTAGTGTTTTAATTGGTTAATTGATTTGGTTAGTTGTTATTTACAAAATTTGAATGATTGTCGTGTCTTTTTTAATAATCGTATTTTTTTTGGATTCTATTTATACATGAATGCACGCAATTTGTTGCAGATAAACCGCATTAACACCAGAATTACATCGGTTCTCATGAAAAGAAAAGTATAAAGTGTGTAAATCGCGGGTTGTCAAAAGGACATCTAACAATTTATCAACCACAACCTATTCCATTTATGTTGAATGTTCAAGGCCATCTTGTTCAAGTAACTAAGAAAGGCCTAGACATTGTAGGTTATTAAAATAGTAGTAGTAGTAGCAGTTTGTTTTTATTTGCATTCAAAAGAACAATTGATAAAAATTCAAAACAAATTAGAGCAAAGGTTGCAAATAGAGAAACGCATAGCCGTACCTGCCGGGGGGGCAGGGGGCAATTGTCCCTCCAAGTTTCTAAGATTTGGGCAAAATTGAAATTTTTCGGGCAGTGACAAGGAAATATTTGGGCAAAACCAGAACTTTTCGGGCAGTGACAATGATCAACTGCAAAAAATAATTACCAAATTTAAGTAAAAACTTTTTTTTTTAGAGAACACCTTGCTTTTGGGACGAACATTGAAAAATATGAGACTGAATTCAAGTGAAGACCTTTTTTTTTAGAGATCACCATGATTTTAGGACAAAATTTCTTCTTGGTTCGAGAATCTCAGACAATTTTTTTGTCCTATCCGTAATATGCTAGAAAATCATGATTTGGGCAAACGTCACAAAATTTGGGAAAAACTTCATTGCCCCCAAAAATCTTTTGGCTGGTACGTCTATAAGAAGACGGCAACTAAACTATGTACGTTATAACATCTACAAAAAAAATTATGCATGGTCACCGCACCAATTGTGCAAAAATAGAGTGATTATCGTGTTTAATGTGCATATAGTAATTATTTTGCACAAAAGACATTGTAGCTTTGGAAAAAATAGCATTTTTGCGTGCAATTATGTCAAATCTTTAGCGC
The DNA here is from genome assembly GCA_963680785.1 of Diplosoma virens. NCBI lineage: Eukaryota > Metazoa > Chordata > Ascidiacea > Aplousobranchia > Didemnidae > Diplosoma > Diplosoma virens. Next base: position 6,488,118 of record OY796894.1, on the reverse strand, counting down.
TTTCGGTGCGAAATACTGTATATTAGAAATTAATAGGACTTAATCGTAGTGTAGTAAATATTTTTTGAAAGTATTGCATTTGCACGGAACATTCTAATTGTCTAATTATAAAAATGGAAATATTTTGTGTAAAATCAAAAATCCACTAAACACTAGATTTCATATTCTTACCAATTCGAAAGGGACTTGATGAAATTCTGATTTCATTGCTTTGCAAGCAAAAATATAAAAAATTATAATAACATTTAACGACCAGCAAAGGTTGAGTAATTTTATTAAAACACCATAGAGTTTAAACCAGAGTTTTCTAAAATGAGGTCCGTGATGAGCGCACAAGGGGTCCGCCACGATATGATAAAATTTATCAACATATATACCGTACTTGGTAAAGTAATCCATACCATAAAATCCGAGACAGATTTGAAGTGAAGACCTTTTTTTTTTAAAGAACACTTCTTTTTAGGGACGAATTTTTGTCTATAAACGAGCGTCCCGGTTTGCCCCTACGAAAATATGGCATGCCTGTTTATAAGCATTTGTTTTTTAACGGATTTTGTGTTATTTATTTTTGGGTTTGTTTTATCTTTCCTCGTTGGTTGGGCAGAAAATTGATGTGACATAAGGTTGGGATCTATGATAAGAAAGATTTGCAAATAGAGGTCCGCGTGGCCAAAAACTTTGTGGATAACTCTGACTAAACCACTGTTATAGATTATATGGAAATTAGTACGATTCCTGCCAAACTTTTTTTAACATAAAAAACAAAGCAGAAGACAACGTAATCATTAGGCCTTTCATATATTCAAGGCATAATTTATTCAAAAAATCAAGACAAAACATATTTACTGCATGTTTTTTACATACAAAGCATAATTGATTTTTGAAAGTGAACGGTTGGATACGTACGATATTGTTTTCGTTTTGTTAAATACTGTACAATTTTTAAATGTCAAATGAAATCCAATGTATGACAGAGTTTTAGTCATTACCATTAATTCGTATTATTCAAAAGTACCGAGTACCGGTACCGCGGTACTTTTAAAAAGTAACGTGCCCACCACTAAATGTTCCACTTGGCTTCGTTTCAGTTACGTGACGGTTTTTCATATCAGCTGCTCATAAAAGAATGGACGCATCCGGCAGTTGACAATCGATTGGTTTGTAGTCGACTCGCAAATGAGGTTACTTTCAGATTAATGTATAAACTCAAGACTGCAATGAAATCTTTTATTTGTAATTTTATTATGGCTTGTTGTTTTAGCGACGTAGTTGCTACCAGATTCAAAGTTAAGACTTTTTTTGGTATTCACCCTAAATTTCAGAAAAATTTTTCTCTCGTATTCGTAAAGTTCTAAAAAATTAAGATTCAGGCAAACGTCCCAAAATTTGGGCAAAACTCTATTGCCCCACAATTTTTTTGGCTGGTGCGCCTATGTGTTGCGTTGCGTTTGTGTACTACTCACTGAGCGCGTTTTAAGATTCTACAAACACTAATTAACAAATTACTTTATAAATTTTGTTGTGGTTAATACCAGGTATACTATTAAAATCTTTGTTCATGTTTTTCTCGTAAAATTAGAGTCTAAACTGCTGTTAAATCTTTATTCAAAGATAAAAACAATAATTAAAACTTGACAGTAGTATACAGAATATGTATTACCGTAACGTCTAGTTTTAACTTTTTTTTATAATATTCATTTTTCTTGGTTTTAATTAGCGGCATTCATTGATTTATCTCTTAAAGTTTTAAATAGATTTGATACAAAGTTAAATATAGGGAGAAAATAATGCAAATACAAAAAATTCTCTTTTTGCACTTCCTCTAAAAAAATGCAAATCTTTATCAAAATACCGCTTGCTTGACGATGGGAAATACCCTTTCTCAAAAGACTGGTTTTTATTTTTTCATTTGTTTGGCGTTCAAAGGTTGTAAAAACCTTGGTTTTGAATCTGAAAGCGCAGGTGACGCAACTTCGTGCTTCGCAATGGCTTGGACTTCTTGATCGGGTGAACTAATGCTAAGCACAAACTTATTTGGTTTACCGAACGACGAACAATGAATGTTTAAACAGGATAAATTTGTACCGATTGAAATTAAATTATTGACTTTAGATTTCAGTTTTCTACAGTTAAGAAAACTACCGGTACTTGTAACAGTGTAGTGCATTCGTTGTATAAATTTCAAATTTTTGTTAAATGAGAATCAATTTTATATTTCTGTAGATTAGTAGATTTAAAACAAATGCCGATAATGACTTGTTTGTTTTTTGTAGTCTTGATGATGTTAGTTAATGTTGTTGGCAAGAGCTGTTTCATTTTATCAAGCTAGTAATTTTTTTCATTTTATTAATTTTAATATTAGTGATACATAGGTTATATTAAATTATGAATGGTTTTAACAATTAAAAAAATATATGGTTTTTAGAGAGTTGACAATTAAAAGCCAAATTATTAGCTTTTCATTTATAAAGAGTTTTATGTTACACTCTTTTTTTACTTTGATATGATGTTTTCAAATATTTCCCTAAAAATTTTTAAAAACTAAAACATACCAACAAGCTATTTGAAAAAGTATATGCTCAATTTAAGTTTTTAAGTCAATATTTACAAAGTTATTAAAAGTGAGAGATAACGAGTTTTGACGATCTCTGCCTCTCTATCTACTTGAATAAGATCTGAGTTGTATCTTAGCAAAAAAATGTTCTCAACAAAGCCAAATATAGCTTAACAAAAGGTTACAAATTTATTACTAATGGCTGCAATTACCAGAGCCAGATATGAAATAATAAATGCGTTTTCTAAAAATTAAACAAAACATTAAAATGGTCCTGGACTTGATCAATCAAAATAACAACCAATTTGACTGCTTCAACTCATCTCTCCAAGCATAGATTCAAGAGATTATAAAGAACAAAAATTCTACAGTAATGCGCAAAGTGCAACCACAATAAGCAAAAGGTGCTTAAAACAATTATTAGCTGGCTACAAAGAATCATGTGGTGGGTGCGTGATTGAAATGATAAAAGGTCAGATTCGAAATCCACAACAAGTGCTAACTGTTATTTTTAAAATACAGAATATAAGCACTGTGTACTGCCAAGGCCATTAAGAAAAAGAAGGTTTTATTTATTGTTGTTGGATAAATATGTTACATCATTTTTTATATTTTTGTGAATTTATCTTACAGATTTACCAAAAAGCAACAAAGGCATTATACTTCAAGCAATTTTTATAAGATTATCTTGATCTACTTCTAGGAATACCAAGATATTCTTCCCACATTTTATTTTTTATTTTATCTCAATTTTATCCTCTTGACTCATGGGAAAGTGATGGAGGCACTAATACATAGGCCAAGCAATTACCCCAACTTGCTTCTGAAGATGCCAAGATATTGCTTTCTGCTTGAAATTTTTTATTTTGGTTTTTTAGTATTATAGAGGTATGACTGAAATTTAGAACTGCTTGCAAAGACCAACAAGCAGGTGAAAGTGCTGTAAAATGTGTTTTCCAAGGACACAACCGAATAGTGCAAGTAGGTATTAAATTGAGACCATGTTGATCACAATCACAGCTCTTTAACCACTTGACCATGCTGTCAATTTTTGAAATTTGACATTTGTTTAGAGATATAATTGAAATTTAGGGCTGCTTGCTAAGATCACCAAGCAGAAAAAAGTGCTGTTAAGTGTCTTTTCCTAGGACACAACAGAATGACAAGAATAAGTTTTGAACTCTAACTGTGTTAATTCTGTGCACCATAGAGCAGCATATGTATACATTCAGCCATGCAATTGTGCAAAGCATTGACATTGCCACTTAGATTGCCTTCAAACAAAATTGCTTTCACGAAGTTTGAATTAGGTAACGTGGCCGTGCTTCTTATTTTTTCTCCTTCTCAACTCTCTTTATACTTTCTGCATGTTTAACGTTTGTTGTTGTGTCGCATTTCCTTTTCATGCTTCACAGTACTGTACATTGCATATACTTAATAATGTTACTAAGCATGAATAAAATATCATCATCATCATCATCAAATTGTCAATGAAGTTATTTGATTAATTTTTAACTATTAGGTTGAGGAATATGTTCATGGCATTTTTATTAAAGATTTTTATTTAAACAAAAACAAAAAGTTATGGCTATAAATTAATAAATTACATATTCTCCATTGCTGTTTATGACCCCCTCCCACCTCTTGACCAATTTGTCGATGCTGTTCTGCCAAAAATCCCCAGGTCAGGTATTGAAGAATTTGTTGAGCCAGTTTTTAAAATCCTTTTTATTGTCAAAGGTAACGCCCTTCATATGGTTCGACAAAGAGCGGAAAAGATAGTAATTTGTGAGTGCAAGGTCTGGAGAATACGGCAGATGCTGAAGGACTTCCCATTCAAGCTCTTGGAGTGTGGCTTTGATAACTTGTGCAACATGAGACCTGGTGTTGTTGTGAAGAAGTATGGTTTGGTCTTGTTGATGGGGTCTTTTAAGTCAAATAGCCTTATTCACGTGATGTAGCTGGGCTATGTAAAGCTCCTTGTTGACTGTGGAATTCCTTTCGAGCATTTCCCAGTGCACCATGCCTTCCCAGTTCCACCAAACACAGATCATGGTTTTCCTTGGATGGAGGTCAGGCTTAACTCTCAGTTTGGCATATCTCCAGGAGCCACCCATTCCTTTCTTTGCTTTATATTTATATATAGGCACCATTTCTCATCTCCCATGACGATTCAGTACAAAAAGCGCTGTTTGTGACCATGTGTTGCTTGATGGCGGGCAAGATGTTGAGAAGCAATTTGAAGATGATTTTCTTTGTTGTTTTTGCTAAGCTCATGAGGCACCCAGACTCCCAATTTTTTGGCAAATCCCATTGAATGAAGATGATTGAGAATCATTTTTTGATCGCAGTTTATTATTTGGCCAATTCATGACTTGTTTGATGACTTTCCTCCTTCAAAAGTGCTTTGAGATGATCTTTGTCAAATTCAGAAGGTCTTCTGCTGCGGGGCGTGTTGTTGATGTCAAAATTGCCATTTTTAAACTTTGCCAACCATTTTTTTGTAGATTTGCCTATGACACCTTCCCCGTATACCATGCAAATGTCCTGGGCTGCTTCAGCAAATTTTTGGCCTTGATGAAAAGCAAAGAATAGCAACTGTCAAAAATGTTGCTTTTTACCCCCTGGATATTCCATATGTTAGCCTCACAAATAATAAAATCTCAAAATACTCAAAAAGAAGATCAGCACAGTTTTTTACAGTAGAAAGAGCTCAATCGAACAAATATATACATTTTGCCAAGTAGTAAAAAATCATTGTAAAATAAAAGAAAATATAAAAACGCTACAAACATATTCCTCAACCCAATAGTTTATCTAGTAAATTGTATACCATGATTTTATTTAATAAAAGTGTCAATTTAGAAAACAAGCCATGACAAATTGAACAAATCAAGCATAGCTAAATGTGGCTGATAAAGCAGTTAGCTTTGAGCTGTACAAATTAAGATAATTGCAATATTGTTTTAAAAAACATCTTATCCAAAAATGATCTATAAAAACATCTTAGATAGATGGATGCAAGAATACTATTTGATGCTCTGGTCAGCATTTACTGTTTGCTATGCAACTGTTATCACTCAACCTAAGTGTGACTTATTTTAACAACAGAATAACTAGAAATAAACAGTTTAATATGATTAAATAAATCACAAAAAACATTCTTCAATATTAATTAGAATTTAAAGCAATGGTTTTTAACTTTTTTGCATCTGCACACACTTTGGGACCTTTTCAAAATTTGCATCACACTTTGACCAGAGTGCAGATCTTGATTTTCATCCTTAAAAAGCAGTATTCTTTAAAAAAAAGGTCTTCGATTCTGTCTGGAAAATTTTGGTTTTTGACTTAAAAAGTAGTGTCCACTAAAAAAAGTTGCAAAACAATGGCCTAGTGTTTTTAAAAAGTTTTGCAGTACACTTGTAAATCTAACACAGGTTGATAACCTCTGATTTAAAGTCTTACAATAAAATGACTATTTTAATATTGCTTGAAATCTTGTACAAGTGATGTCACACTGTCAACTTCATGCTACAAAATATTTACTTTTGCAGATTTTCTTTAAATTTTCGCTGAAACCAAAAGTAAGTAAGTTCTATAATAACTGTGTGAAAAATGGCAATGCTGAGAAATCTAAAAAAGCTTTTAGGTCATGCTAAATATAATGTTACAAAATCTGACTAAAGAAACTGTCAACATTTTATTGTAAGAAACATTAATTACAAGGTCAAACATGAGCCACCAAAATTTTTGTGGAAACTGGACTTTAAGCACCCATTATATGTAGATTAACAAAACTGTTTAAAATTTTTTTATTAACTAAAATTGCTATGGCAATTGTTTAAAAGTTAATTTATTTTATGAAAAAGCTTCCACAAAATATTTCTAATTTTTTACCTTAACAAGCCAGGTCTCAAAAGTAAATAGTAGATCTTTATGCCAGCAAAACAAATCCAGTCTCCTCAAGAAGTCACCATAAGTGATTTTTGTTTGTGAAACTAACCCAGATCCCCTTGCAGTTAACTATCACTTCTTGAGAGATCCCTTTTCTTTTAGTTTCTTGTTTATTCCATCCTGGTGCTGAAAAGGGGATTTTGGGTTAGTTTCACCCAAAAAAAAGCACTTATGGTGACTTGTTGAAGAGACCTAAAAAATCTCTGTATATTTCTTTCTACCACACTTCTGGTTTACAAAGATGCATAAAGTACCAGGACGTTAAGATTTGGAATAACATTTCTATCAAAATACCAAAAAACGTCTTCCAATCTATTTAAAAAAAAACTTAAAAATTTTTTATTTACCAATTATAACCAGAATTAATTATACAGGGTGGGGAAAAAGTCCCCAGAATTCTTTTAAGCTTTAAATTTAAACAAATTTTAATTGCTCTAAAGCCTAAATTGATGTTAAGCCTTTGTTAAGCCTTGTTAATCATAAATTGATGATCAATTGAAAGCTGTATTATCATTCTTCATTTACAGTTTGGTTTTTTAATTTTAATTGCCATAAAATTGATCAAAAATGAGTAAACATCATGCCATTATTGAGCTTCATTGCATGCGAGTGTCCAATTTGATGATCATCAAGCAGCTTAAAGTATTAAAATCAACTGTGTTTGACACTATAGCAAGATTTAAGGAGCTAGTTAATGACAAAGACCATCCTAGAAGTGGATACCCTTGCACAGCTTGTACACCTAAGATCATCAAGGTGGCTCATGAGAGGGTGACACCAACAAGACAGTGCTTCTTCCCACACATCCAAAAAAACTCAAGCGTAATGCAGAGCCAATTTTTTGAATTTTTGGAGCAAGGAAATGTGGTCCCCTGCTTCACCTGATTTGAATCCTCTGGACTTCAATATTTGGTCGATATTAGAGGCTGAAGCCTGTGCTAAAACACATGACACCATGGAAAGTTTGAAGGTGTTTCTGAAGAAAGCCTGGGCCAAAATACTACCAGAAAAGCTCTGGGTTTTAGTTGAAAGTTTCAGAGGAGGACTCAAGAGAGTAGTAAAAGCTAAAGGAAGACATATTGAAATATAGATGCATATTTTATTTTTTGATAGTCCTAGTAATAATATTATAATATATTTATTTAATATTCCTTTACCATAATTGAAATATTGTCAATTCAATTTGTCCAGGAACTTTTGCCTCACCCTGTAAATTAAACACACCACTTTAAAAGTAATTGATCATGCCAAATTTTGTGATAAAAATGGCTGCTGACTCAAAGACTGAAAGGTCAATTTGCAGTCTCTATGCAGCATTATTACATACAGTATAATATATCCTAGGTCTACTGATTATTGTTCATTCAATTATGTGTTGTTTTGTTTTTCTTATTTTTTTGTTTGTTATATTTCCACAAATAGAACTTGTTTGATTAATTAATTGATTGATTATTTCATTTTTAAAAATAATTAATAATTTTTAAACAAGCCGCTTAAAGATGAGAAGCACCAGACTCAAGTTTTGCTCTTGTTAGAGCTTGTCAATGATGCTTATCTCACTAGGAATCGAATTGGGGACCTGTAGTCTTCCACGCAGGTTACTATACCACTAGACTGGGCCTTAGTGAGATAAGCATCACTGATCCATGCAGGTTACTATACCACTAAACAGGTACTTAGTGAGATAAGCATCACTGATGAGCTTTAACAAGAGCAAAACTCGAGTCTGGTGCTTTTTATCTTTAAGCAGCTTGTTTAAAAATTAATTCTAAATCCTCATAATTCTTCAAATAATTAATAGTTATTAATCTGTAGTGGTTAGGAGTGTTATGTTCAAGTTTAATTGGTGCAGTTTATACTCAGATGATGAACCACTAACTTGATTCTATTTACAGCACATTTATTCACTTATTCAAATAGAAATAAAAAAAAAAATTAAAACAAATAATTACAATAACAGAGACAATTTAATATACCATAATCATAACAGAAGTTAATTTATCTAACCGATATCTTCCAGAGAGTAACTCAATATCTTACAATTTGTGACTAAGCCACATCACTGTATACAAGTGGGCATATTACCACCTGATCATACGATATGGAATGGCAGGATGTGAAATTTAAAATTGCATAAAAATAGAGCATGTGAAAGTTAAATTCAACATTTTGAACTGAATTTTATAACTCTTAGTGCTTTTAATGCCTGATAAACAAGTACCAATTAAACATCAATGTCTTGTGATAAACTTGCAAAACAGCATTAAATCACTAGGAGCTTTTTTGTCACAAAGTAATCAGATATGGCACATTTATACCTTGACTATACAAGAAACAAATTAATTTATTTTAATTGCTTGCAGCTGTTTCAATTGATGATATTTTATCAAACTGAAAACTTGCATTTTAGACTCATTTTTACAATTTTTTCTTGGTTGAGAACACAACACATAAAAAGCATTTTATGGAGTAGTTTAATAGTACATCCAGGATAGATGCTTTTATTTTGTGGTCTAACATCAGGCTCATTGGAATGAGCTTTTCTAGCACAGCTCAGGTCAAGCTAAATCGCTTGTCAATTGGTGCTAGGCAGTTTCATTTTCCAATGCACAAATGGGGTCTTGCCTTTATTGAATTGCTGATGCAGAGACATTGAACAAATTGCAGATTATATCCTAACAGCATGCTTAACACATTGAACACCATGTAGAGCACAAGGTTTGACAGTTTTGTGCAAAAAACTATCTTTGTGTATCACACTGCTGAGGTGACTTGTGGGCTCAGGATGGGGTGCTGGTGCTAAAACACTATGCATAGCCACCTTATCTTTAGTCTACTCAACAGCTGAATATTGTGTGCCAGTCTGGTGTCGCAGTGCTCACACTCGCCTCATTGACAGTGTCTTGAATGATGCCTTGCACATAATTACTGGATGCCTGGGTCCCATTCCAACAGACCACCTACCTGTACTCTCAGGGATCCAGCCAGCTGAGCTTCACTGAATGGGAGCAACACTCTCCTTGGCTTACCGTGGATCTCTGGACCCTGATCATATCTTGCATGGTCTCTTAAGTGGATCCTCAGATACTGGCCAAATGAGACTAAGATCCAGATGCCCATTTGTGCCAGGTGCACAGAATCTTTTGGACAACCTTGCCAGACTTGGCATCTGCACCTCTGAATGGACAAATCACAAATGGAAAACGGAGTACTCTGAAAATGCTTCCAGGCTCTGTGCTTTTGTGCCTGAGACCGGTGCCAGGCTTGTTGGGATAGGCTTACCCCAAGCAGCTTGGGTTAAGCTCAACTGCCTGTGGACTGTTATTGGGAGATTCCATTTGTCCATGCACAAATGGGGTCTCGCTTCTTCACCAAATTGCGAGTGTGGCGCCTCTGAGCAAACCGCAGACCATGTACTAACAGCGTGCCCTATACATTGGGCACCACATGGAGCATGAGGTCTGACGGTTTTGGATGACGAAACTCAATGCTGGCTTAATGACATCACTGCCAGCATCTGATTCAGGCAGTGCAGCAGTCTGGGGTAGTAAAAGGATAAACCCTCGGCCCCAGTCCTGTTTGTGTCTGACCTGTAGTGGATGCCCTTTAAACGACGATGGTGATTATGATGTCATTTATTGAAACTTTTGAAGATTATCAAGAACATTGAATTTTTTTGTTACTCTTATCTAGCACTGGCATCACATTATATGATTTTAGTAGAAAAGCATTTGTAAATGACAGTACAATTTTTAAAGACAACCAATTATAGATTGTGATGTAATCACTTCTTTACAACTCAAAAGCATTTTAAAATTTACCTGTTTGTAGTAATGTTTTTTGAATTTTATTTAAAGCTATTTGCTTAACTTAAGTAATTTTTAGTAAATTTTGATGTATAACCATGGTTTTACCATTTATTTATATGTAAATTTTGGTTGAGATTAAAGTTTCACAGTATTTGAATAAATTCTTGGTTATGCTAACCAATGGTCCATTCCATTGGTTATTTTAAAGTATTTTTAATTTATTGATTTGAAGTCAGACTAGAAGATCAGGAAGGGTTAAAAAAGATTCAACTGTTTTTTTAATGTTTATGTTACTACAATATTTATTTAAATCACTTTCTTAAGTAAACCAACATTCTTTTTAATTCTATAAAATTGTCAGATGGTTTTCAGAGAAATCAATGGTCATTAATGGTAAAACAGTACTTAAATTAAGCAAATGTGATGTTGCCACAAGAATCATATTATTTGCTTGATTATTTTAATGTATTATGTTTTCACCACTGATGACCATCTATTCTTTATTTTAGTAATTACTTCACAGTTCTATACAATTAAACAAGCTGTTGGGCTTTTTTAAAAAAGTGATTTAAATAAATAAGGCAGAGGCTTTCAACCTGTGTGCTGAGGGAGATTTCCAAGTGTGCTGCAAAACTTTAAAAACATTAGTCCATTGCTCCACATTTTGAGACAGATTCAAAGTGAAGACCTTTTTTTAGGGATAAAAATTAAGTTTGGTCCAAGTGTGCTGCAGATGTGAAAAAGTTGCAAACCATTAAAATAATACATAATGCTCGTAATATTATTATTTTTTATTCAAATTATTGTCAAGTATTCCAATTCCAGTTATTTTCAGAAGGTAAAACAACTATATCATGTTTAACATGATTGTAATGTAATAAATGCAGAATATATTGATATGTTAAAAAAAACATCAAATACAAGTAGCTAACCTTAAAAGAGTTTTTAAAAACCTTCATGGTGCAAATTTTTAAAGGGTTATATTAAGACTTTGGTAGCCTGACCAATTTTTACTGTTTGAAAATATTATTCGGTGTTTCTTGTTAGTTTATCATAAAACAGTTTTCTAAAGCTTAGAAATAAAATAGCACAATGTGTAATTGTAATAGAATGTTGTGTAGTACATTTTACAAACAATTCAGTTTAGATATATGAACAAATTTCTCACTGCTCTATTTCTCAATAAAGCAGGAGTTTTTTTAGCACAAGTTGTACAGTTGCTGAATTTTCAGCTAATGAAAAAAATGGTAGCTTTTATGTTTCGAGCTATAAGTGATTTATAGTAACTGGCTGAATCAAGGTAAATGCAAGGTGTAAGCTAATTTTTTAGCCATAAGCCATAGACTTTTCAGTCCAAGTTTTTTCTTTAATTCACCAAAAATTTTAAATTTGACTATCTTAAAGATGTTTTATTCAGCATTTATAGATGAGCAGTTGGGGAATTCTTGTTAGTTTAAAAGAAATGCTAGCAACAGGGAATATTTTACTTAATTTGCTTACATATTAAAGAAAAAATAAACTTTTTGGAAAAAGAAATTGAAATAAAAAAATTCTTATTTTAAAATTATATTAGCAAATCACCAGCAAAACAATGAATTATTTTTTGCCATACTGGATAGCATATGTGGTCCATGCAATCTTTGGTTTTGCTGCCAAAAAATTAAACAAGTTGAAAGCAATATGACTTATTGAGGTATGTTCTTTTATGTCAGATATTAGTGATACTTTCACCCACATTGACTGATTTAGTTTGTACTGGTTTTCGAGTATTGACTTTGATGGATTCTATAATTCAGTTGCTTCTCGACATTGCCACCAGAGGCAGTACTGAATATGTTTTCAATAAAATTAAATTGTTTGGTGATTGCAACATTGATTGCAGCAATTCTAATAGTAATAGTAGTAAAAATTTTGCAATTAAGTTTTTAAAGAACATTTGTTATTACAGCAAGAAAAAAAATCATATGTGGCTATTGATATTGCTTAGCACATTTAAAAAAATTAAAGAAGATATTAAACTAAAGCCAGTTAACTTTCACTTTCACAATTATTTGAAAAATTTTTTGATCAGTTGGTGAAAGGTTTGCAAGAAATTCAAAACTTTTTTTTCATTTTTCTTATTGTTGTAGTTTTTGCTTAAACTAATTATTTAAATTTTTAATTTCTTTTAAATTTTTTGTTGCTTATGCTTAACATCATTTATTGAGTTTGGTTGTAAGATTAAAAGTGCTTTAACTCACACACATTTCTATTATTTAAAAAGAGTAAATGTGCCCTAAATGTTGGTTTTGATTTGCGATGCATACACACAATGTGACAAGCCTCCTCCCTAATTATTCTAATGGCTTCTTAAAAATTGGTGGTAAAATGTAATTGATTTTGGGCTTATTAGTCAGCCATGGGTGCTACTACTTGACTGTGGCTACTTTCAATAAATACTCTGCAAAAAATTTAATTTACTATTACTATGTATCAGGTCATCCCATAAGTAATGTTGTTTTATTAGAGAATTTTGAAGAAGTAAAAAACACACTCAAAATATTAATGTAATCAATTATATAGTGTCTATCTAAATGAATGATATTCTCTCAACACCCTAGAAGTTTATTTATGGCACTCTATAATGTATATATTGTATATATATTTATGGCACTCTATAGTCAGCATGCTTACTAGAAAAAAAATGTTGCAAATCTGTTTCGAGTGCTTCATGTCAAGGGTATTCTTTTCCATCAGTGAAATCTTGCAGACTTTGGAATAGATGATAATCTAAAGGAGCAATATCAGGAGAATATGGAGGATGCAGAAGTTTTTCCCAACCAAGCTCCTCAATCTTATTGCTGGTAATCCTTGCACTATGGGGTCTAGTGTTATCATGATGAAAAATGACACCCTTACGAATGACTAAAGAACTCCTTTTTTCTTTAAGCATTTCATTCAGTCTAGCGAGTTGATCACATTATGACTAAACTGTAATGGTTTGGTTCAGTGGCAATTTTTCACATGGATTAAGATTGAGGAGCTTGGTTGGGAAAAAATTCTGCATCCTCTGTATTCTTCTGATATTGGTCCTTCAGATTATCATCTATTCCAAAGTCTGCAAGATTTCACTGATGGAAAAAAATACCCTGGATATGAAGCACTCGAAACAGACCTGCAACATTTTTTTCTAGTAAGCATGCTGACTTTCATAAGAGTGCCATAAATAGACTTGTAGAGCATTGGGAGAATGTCATTTATTCAGATGGACACCATATAATTGATTAAATTAATATTTTGAGTGTGTTTTTTATTTCTTCAAAATCCTTTAATAAAACAACATTACTTATGGGATGACCTGATATAAAATTGGAAACTAAGTCCTTGCAGTTTTTTCAACATTTTGGTATGTATTTTTCAATTTAGGAATCTATTTTTTTCAAAAATCATATTTTTATAACATCTACAGTTAATTTTTGTTTTATTTGAGTAATCTTAGTTAATTTATGTCTATTTTTAATCTGCCAAAATGAAATTTCAAGTGGAGTTATGTTTAATACAGATGCAGAATTAAAGGCCTGGTTGAATGAGTTTTTCCAGTCAAAACTGGGTAGTTTTTACCAATGAGATATTGAAAATCTTGTTGAACATTGGAAAAAAGTTGTAAACAGCAATGGAGAATATATTATTAATTAAATAGTTTTTATTTTTTTATTAAACCTTTCAAAAGCATTTGCTAAAAAACAGCAAGGACTTAATTTCCAACTTAATATATATGTATATTTACAGTATGTGGCTTATTTATTTAAAATGTGCAATTTCACTTGAAGCCATTGATTTTTTGTTATTGTTTGGTATGTATAATTAATATCAAATTTTTGTAGTAAATATATAGAAGTAACAGTAGATTATGAATTTGATTTTTTGTTCATATTTATTTTAATAAAAGCATTTTAGAATATGAGTGCAAATGAAGATAATAAATCTGAAAATGTTTATGTAAGTGCTATTTTAAAAACTGATATAATTTAAGTAATAACATTGGCTGAGCAAAATATTGCCTTGTTTTGTTGAATAAATTTAATTAAAGTAATTTATTATTGCTATATCAACTTGTTTATTTCTTAATAGTATAGTTAAAGTAAACTGTTTTTGTATAGATTAAAAAATGTAAAACATATCAAGCTAAAAATAAATTTTGTTGCTTTTGATGTAATGATGTAATATTGGTATTTTATTTTGGTTTAAGAGTATAGATTAATTATAGATTAAAATTTAGTATAAATTAAGTATAGATTCGGTTTGAAAGTATAGTTTAAATATAGATTAAAAAATGTACAACATATCAAGTTAAAAATAAAATTTTGTTGCTTTTTATATAATGATTTAGTAATGGTATTTAATTTCGGTTTGAAAGCTGCTTAGCTTATTGCATAAACAAAATTTTTGTAGAATACTAAAGTCTCAAGCAACAACAACAATAATGGTGAACCAATGGATGTTGATATCAAAGTAATTTAGTTTACATTTTTAAGATGTTAAATTTGAGTTTTGTTTTAATTAAGTTTTTATAAAGTGAATATTTGAGTTTTTATATAGTGAGGATTAAGAGCAACCAAGTTTTTTACCTGTGGACCTTATTTATAACATGAATACAGTACCTGTCAACAATATTAACAGAGTAATGATTTTTATTGTTTATTTCACTAAGGTTTGGTCATTTAATAAAAAAAATTATTTAGTGATAGATGTAAACGTTATTTGAGTGATGTACAAAGTTTGTTCTAGAATAAGTTGATTAAGTTTGGTTTTATAAAGGACCTATTTTTATTGTGTACGTCATCATTGTTTTTAAAACACTGCATTATTTTATGTTGAGCAGACTAGAAATAACCCATAATTAAACTCAATAAAGATGACCAACCACAAAGCGAGTATGTAAAAACACTTGCTAATAGAAATTGATGGAAAACACCCACACATGAAACTACTAAATAATAAGCATTTAGATAACTATGAAGCTTGTTTAATACAAAAAAAAACTGATTATAGACAAATAAAATTCTTTGATTATTATCAATTTTATGACTTTTTTTGTGTTTTGTGCAACTAATAATAATAATGAACAAGCTTGTTTATATGTTTATTTGTAAAAATTGTTCAGTCTCCTTTACACATAAGTTAATTAAAATTTTAATCAATCAATAGGCAAATATTATTTAACAAATAAATATTATTATTTTTCAATTTTTATTTCTAGTTGTTTTTATCTTAAATGGTATGACATAAAATTAGATTTAATTGATTTGCTAAGTCATAACAAAGAAAAAGATTTTTTAATTCTTTTCATTTCTACATGTATCGCATCAACAACATGTTTCAGATTCACTTTAAAATTGAAAACATGTGAAGATAGATTCAATTACTCAATCAACAGTTTATTTCTCATGCATTAAATAACAGATGCATTAAATTCATCAAAAACACCATATCAAGTGCTAAAAAAATAGAAATCAGTTACAAAACAATATATACTTTAAAACATGTGTCATGAGTACTTCAAAAAGTGCTTAATAACAAAGTTAGAGCTATATCATTAATCAAATAGATAAATGCAAAAAAAGGTAATTTATTTTGCATTATTTTTGTGGCTGTGCACTTGATTTAATTTTGTTCACAGCTTCCTGTTGCAAATCTTTGTAAATTTATTTGGTCTTTTTATGCGTTTGTTATTTTTTTAGTATTTTTGTGCAAAAATAAACTAAAATTGAATGTTGTATGTAGTTTATAAGTACTGGTGCCATGCAATAGTGTGTACATAAAGCAAACATCCCAACAATTAGAAAAACAAAATTGACAATATGTTCTAAAATCAATTAGAAATCAAGTTAAACCTTAAAAAGATCTCCTTAGACACCAATGCAATTCTCCTGAAAATGCACCTATTTTGGATTCGGCTATTGGTCAACATTTATTAGATAACAAAATTGACAATATGTTCTAAAATCAATTAGAAATCAAGTTAAACCTTAAAAAGATCTCCTTAGACACCAATGCAATTCTCCTGAAAATGCACCTATTTTGGATTCGGCTATTGGTCAACATTTATTAGATAACAAAATTGACAATATGTTCTAAAATCAATTAGAAATCAAGTTAAACCTTAAAAAGATCTCCTTAGACACCAATGCAATTCTCCTGAAAATGCACCTATTTTGGATTCGGCTATTGGTCAACATTTGTTAGATAACAAAATTTGCATGAAAAAATTCAATATTAATTGCTTCTTAATTTTGGGTACAGGATGATTATTTTTCATCTGGCAATGCTTAAAACCACCGTCATAGAATCATTTAAACTCTTTTTGTTGCCAGAAAGAATTTGTCTATGGACTGAAGCTTTCCCTTAAGTGAGCATGCAACCAATTGCATACTTTCTTTCTCTAAAACAATTAAAGATGCCAAATACTTGCAATGTTCTTTAATCTCTAACATCTATATAAACAACGTTTTTGTGCAGTTTATCATTGCCAACAATTTCTTCTGATGAGAGTTGGCTGAAAAAATTCTAAAGAAAAGAATCTTTTTAAACAATGCCATAAATTAAAAGAGTAATGGTTTCATTAGTACCATTAATCATTTTAAAGTTTTGTATGACAAAGAATTTACTTTAAAAAAGCTAAAACACATTCACCTTAATATTGTTTTGCAATACCTCAACTCTTGAAAAGGTAAAAATCTATCAACTTGGAACACTTTGTTATATTGCATGCAAAACTATCACAGCTCTGCACCAACAAATCACCTATCTTCCAAAGTTACTTACACAATAAACCCTGACATCTGCCACAATGATGGCTGTGCTTGACATTCACATCACATTCAGCATTAATCAACTTTTCAACTGCATAAAAGTCCAATTCAAAATGATATAGTTTGTGAAAGCTTGATTGATTGACAGCAGCAACCACAAAAGCTTTATAATAGAAATTCACTAAATTGTTTTTTAAACCAAATTTAGTTCTAATTTTAAAATAATAATTTTATAGGTTTCTTCAAATCTCATTGCTGATGAAAAAAATGGCTTTAAAGAAGTTTGTGGTAAGGTTATAATCAAGATTAAAAATGAATAAAAATGATATATGTAGTAAATTTTGTTAAATTAATATTATCTTAACCAAGTTTATTTAAGTGGTTTAGCCTAGAGTTTTTTTTTTGTATCAAACTTTAGTTTTTATGTTTTGTGAATAATGTTTGTAGTTTAAACCAAGACTGGTCAGCTAGCTTATTATTTTTAAACTGTGTCTTTAACTCCAGCTCCGGAGCCAATGTACAACTCATGCTCTGGCTCTAGTCAAATCTTCAAGATTTTACCAATTGTTTTTATACTATTGCTCTTTGCAGTGCAACCATTTGTATTATTGAGTTTGACATCTGTTATCATTGTTGTAGGTCAAATTGCTACTTTTACTGCCCTTATTAGGTCTCAGCACATCTTGGGTTCCATTTTCTATGTGTTCATAAGCAAAATCTGTAATTACTGAATTTTGTAACTTTAATTTTTAAAACAGTGGGAAATTTTTAATTTTACTTAGTTTCTGGAGCAACTTAATATGCAGTGCAATGTGCAGCATCAATTGTTAAAAAATACATGTATAAAATTGAAAAAATAGCTTATATTTCCTGAAATAAAAAAAATTGCAAATAAATGAGTCACTAAATACAGTGGCAAACAAAAAAGTAAGACTTTTTTATTTTATTAGATTTTTTTGAAATAACTTTGTTAGAATTGAATTATATTTCCCAAAAAAAAATCAATTAATATTGGATTTAGTATAACTTTTTGTGCTCTCTTTAATGATATATTACTTGATAAATACTGTATAATTCAATTTTAACAAAGTTATTTTAAAAAATCTAAAAAATAAAAAAGTCTTGCTTTTTTGCTTGCCACTGTAAAAATAAACTTCAAATCAATACAATAAAATTCACAAGTCATGAAATATAAAAATATTTTTGGTATATTTTTTTCATTTTATCTCTATATTCATCTTCTTGACTTGCAGGAAAGTGTGAGAAGAACTATACATAGAGCAAGCAATTACCTTGACCTGCTTCTGGAGATGCAAAGATATTACTGTCCAATTGAAATTTTTTATTTTGGTTTTTTAGTTTTATAGAAATATGACTGAAATTTAGAACTCCTTACTAAGACTGCAAAGCAGAGGAAGGTCCTGTAAAGTGTCTTTCCTAAGGACACAACAGATGAGATGATTAGGTTTTAAACCATAAATTATTGATCACAATCTTGGTGCTCTTAACCATTTGACCTTGCTGCTGACATTCAGAATTAATCAAAACAATTTAAAAAATCTGCTCGTTTTTATTTTTGTTTCAAGTAATTTAATTTACTGCCAATGTGTTTACAGTGTATAAAATCTAATTGTTTTTTCACTTCTACTTCATTTAATTACCACTAATGTGTTTACACTGTTTGAAGAAAATTTGTCTTTGTCTTGTATAAAATTTCTTAGTTAGCTATTAAAAAATAATTGATTCTTTATTTAAATTGAAGTAAAGTCAGGAAAGACTATTTACGATGAAACCTGATGAGGTTTTAAGTTAGTCAAAAATGTTTGTTTAATTCTGTCTTGATTTTTGTTTCTGTTGTGCTTTAATAATGTAAATAAATCAATTAAAAAATGCTTAATTCAATATGCCTGCTTTCCATGGCAATTTTATTAACATTTTTATCAGCTTAAAAATACTGTTTGGTCTAACTTGAATTCCTAATTTCCTTTTTAACTTCAGTATTCATAGCTTTTTCAACAATTCTCATTGTTGCAAAAGCTATATTTTTGATACTATATTTTTGATACAAAAGCTATATTTTTGATACTATATTTTTGATACAAAAGCTATATAACAAAACTATATTTTTGATACTTTTCTATTTAGTCTTGTTTACTTCTAATTCATTCTCACATAATTTTTTGTATGCAATCTTCTTTCTTGCTAAATTGCATCTTTCAATTCTTCATTCTACTGTCACATATTTTTCCTGTGTCTTTTAAATATCTTTTTACACAAAACTCATCATGTGTCTTTAAAACAGCATCTCAATTTCCAGAGTAGTTTTTCTAATTTGACTTGTGTTATAATTGTTAGCTAGTGTTGTAATTTCTAAATTACTTTTACATCTTTTAATTACTTTTGATTTTTTTCCAATTAATATTAAATCAATTTTGATTTCATGTGCTCCTGCTTTAAATGATACTTTTCTCCTTTTTATGAACCCTTGTATTTGCCACAATTTTTCATGACAAAATTTTGCATTTCTTGCTTTATTTTCTTTCACAAATAACTTTTTTATATTCTAAAAAAGGGATGTCAACCTGCAGCCTGCAAATGCAGCCCACTTAATGTTTTTATCTGGCCCACTGCTTTTAGTTGTACTCACTCAATTTTTTTAGTTATACTTATATAACTGTATTGAATTCAATGTCACTGCTGTTATAGTAACGTATAGGAAGACAATGTAAATACATTAGTTGATTTCTTCATTGAGTGACATCCAATAAACTAATCTATGAAAACTTTTGTGGATGGAGCTTGTCATAAAAACACTTGCCTCAAGTATCATTTTCAGTATTCACATTGTCTTGCTATTATATTAATATTGATTGTGTTTTTTCCAAACTTTTTTACAATATCAAGTAATAGTTAGTTAATGACTTTAGTGGTAATAAGGTAGTAACTTTGAATCAATGTGGAGTGATTTGGAATAAGATTGCAGTAGTAACAGTAATGCTGCTAATAATAAAAAAGGGAAATGTGTTAACTTATTAGGAGGGTGGAAAGAGGATCAGAGATTTTTAGAGATTCTAGGTCAAATCCTTTCTAGTCAGTGAAACTCAGCTGGTTGGATGCCTAAAGTATAAATAAATGGTCTGTTGGAGTCAAACATGGTCATCCAGTGACATTCAGGACACTGTCTATGAGGCATATATGAATGCTGTGACACCAGACTGATGCACAGTACTCAGCTGTTGAGTAGACTAGAGATAGGGCAGCTGTGCACAGTGTTTGGCACCAGCACCCAATCCTGAGCCTACAAGTTGCCTCAGCAGTGTGATGCTCTAAGATAGTTTTTGCTCAATGCCATGAGATGGTGATGGAATATGAGTGATCTGTTGAATTTTACTGCAAAAGAAGTAAAAGTTAGACAAAATGGTAAAAGTTTATTGCTGTTGCAAGCATTTAGCTCACATTGAGCTTCTCGATTATTTAAATAAAAAGCTGCCATCACCCTCCCAGTGTGACTAAGCTTCAGCTTCTACTTATGGAGATATGCCAAAAGTGTATCATGTCTTGACTTTCAATTTCTAGAAAAGTACAAAGCCATGTCTTGACTTCCAATTTCCAGAGCAGAAGCTTTCTTAAAGGCCTTTTGATTTCCATAGGAGTGCAACAATGCTAGATTGTTTGCATAGGTGAGCTTTTTGGAAAATTGTGAAGGGCAGGTTGTACATATAAAAGTTGAAAAGCAGGGAAGCCGAGACCAATTGCTGCTAAACAGTGTTTTTCTGACAGTGAAGCATGTTTGTTGTCACAGGTAGTAAGGATGACATTTTGTTTTGGGACAAGTTTCATGATTATTCTGACCATGTGCTTATTCAATAGAAGTCTGAAGCAACTTGCAAATAAAGCCACGGTGCCAGACAAAGTCATATGCCACTTTCAAATAAAAAAATCAAAAAAAATTATTGATGTTTTCCACCAATAAAATGGCTTGAACCAAGGTTGACTTTTGACATCAAAACAAAGCCTGTTCTCTGAAGAACAATGAATCAATAATTGGTTCAATGTGGGTGTAGATAAGCTTCTTAAGGGTCTTTTAAGAGATATAGAGCAGAGATATTAGTTGAAAACTCTTTGGGTTTGCAAAGTCTTCATTGGCATTTAAAATTGCGACTACAAAGACTGTTCTCCAGATTTTGGAAATTTTTGTGTCACCACGAGCATAAAGAAAAAAAGTCATGTCCCCAGAACTTTAAAGCAGCCACTGCATGGATATTTTTAATACTAATTACATAATGATTTTAATTGTTTAATCAATTTTAAATTTATGTTTTAATTTTTATAATTTGGTCATGGCATGTAATACTAAAAAGAGGAAATTTTATATACAATACTTTTGTGGCCTGGCAAACATACTTAAATGTATAATTTGACCAATTATGAAAAAAAGGTTGGGCATCCCTGTTTTAAAAAGTAGTCAGTAACTTAATTTATTCTGCTTGTGCCAAATAAACTGGAAGTGAATCAGTTAATACCACCTATTAAAGGTGTTCAAGAAAACTGTGGAGAAAATTAATTAATTGTGTTATCAGTTTCAGTTCAATAAACTCTCAAGTGGCACTGGGATGCCAGCATTTGGTTTTTGACCAGCTTTTTGGCTTGCCCTAGCACAGTAAAACCTGGCCATATATTTCAGCACTAAGTAGCTATGTCACTATATGCAGATCAGAAAGGTTAATATGCAGTTATCAATTTCTGCATAAAGTGTGAAAACTAATAATTAAATTCCAAAAATCTAGCTTTTTCTTGCATCTAATCTGGACCAGAAATGAACTAAATAAAGTACAATTATACAGTGGCTGTGAATGAAATGTTTACACAAAATTTCAACACAAATTATGTTTTATTTAAAAAAAACATGTATTTACAGCAATTTAAGTTTTGATATCTAAGATTTGATCATACAGCCTTTGGCTTGAATGACATGTGTCAATCTCTGAAGTATTGAATTGGTTGATTTTTAAAAGTATTCATTGTCTATAGTAACCCACAAGTATTTCAGTATATCTTTAAGTTCATTGATA
Organism: Diplosoma virens; assembly: GCA_963680785.1. Classification (NCBI taxonomy): domain Eukaryota; kingdom Metazoa; phylum Chordata; class Ascidiacea; order Aplousobranchia; family Didemnidae; genus Diplosoma; species Diplosoma virens. The sequence continues at coordinate 6,465,938 of OY796894.1, read as the reverse complement.
TTTGAAGGTTGAGCTTCTTGGACCCTATTTTTCATTGTTTCATACATTTTTAATGGGGTTAAAGTTCAGAAAGTTTTCCGCCCACTCTAAAATAGGTATATCTTTTTTTAACCACTTAGCTACGAGTTTGGTTTGTGTGCTGGCACACCATCCTGCATAAAATGAGTGGGCTGGTGAATGCCCCAAAAAGGCAGTGAGGGATTGTTTAACACTTCGAGATAGTTGAATCCTTTCAGTGTAACATTTATGGGAAGGAAATAAAATCCTTCTATACCATGGGTACCACTAAATGCACCCCAAATCATTACACTGAGTGCTTAATTGTCTTGACCATGAATCATGGATCATGTCTTGTTGTGTTTAGTGGCCTTCTTATTACTTTTGACTGGCCCCTGACCAGTTTGAATCTGCCCTTGTCTGAAAACATCCCTTTTTGCCATTGTTGAGACCTTCCAATTTGGGTAATTCTTAGCAATATTCACTCTCTTTTTAATCATTTTGTTGGTCAGAAGCAGTTTTTTGGCTGCATGCCCACAGGGAAGGTCCAAATCTTTTTTAGTCAATTTTGGATTGTCTGGGTTGAAACCCCCTCCAGAAGCTTTGGGTGCTTCTTTTTTAAACTTACAGCCATGATTGATAAACTGGTAAACACTTCTTGTTTTAAAAGACAATCTGTCTTACCTGATGATTTCTGTTTCCTTCCAGAATCAATTTTTCACTTTGGTACAGTGCCTTTTGGTAGACATTTTGCAGCCTTCATTAACTTGTAAACGGCTTGCCTTGAGACCTTCAAATCAGTAGCAATTTTGTTGCAGAAACACCATGTTCTATCTTAGTTAAAGCCTGAGTTTTCTTTATTTCAGATAACTTTTTTCTTCCCATTTTTTCCACTCAAAAAAAACTGTAGCAGCACAAAATCTCAGAAAATTTTACTTTTTAAGTGCAGAAAAACTGTCAAATCTGATAACCATGCAGTTCCACAACAGTGACACAAGAAAATGTTGCTAGAGCTGATAAGTATGTCTATCTACAAACCAACAATAAATCAGAAAAATGCAAGAGAACACAAGAAAAATAGTTATACAAAATTGTGTGTCAATATTTTTTTGCACAAGTAAGAAATATTTCATTTGTGCCCACTATATTATGGAATTTTTTAGCTTTGTCTTATGTTATAAAATTATAGGTTTACTGCATATGGTTTAGATTTGTTTGCTACATATTGCTATGAAAATAAATTTTGGTTCAAAATTTGGTTTACATTTTGATGTATAAACAAAAACTATTTTATAGTATTTTTTGGAACCAAGTTGGAATAGACATGGTTTGATTTATGGAAAGTAATTTTTATATAGGAGCTTTGTATTTTTCATTGTTTGAAGCTTGCCTAAATATTTGGTTGAGGAAACTGAAAAATTGACTTTCCTGGGAAGCCAAAAATGAGTTTTTTCTCACTTGATAAAGCTAAAGCTTCACCCAATACAGATTAGACAGGAAGTGAAAATGAGCCAATTTGTAGTGGTTGAAAATCAACCACCAGTGTCTTAGCTTTGATGAGGCTAACTTATTTAAAAAATGATCTTAATGCATACTCAGATCCAACCACATTGGTAAAATTCTGGGTTTTTTTGAAAAACCCAGCCTGGTGGGTTTTTTTGGGTTTTATTAATTTTTATATTTTATTGTTACTGAAATTGTTTTGAGACATTTTACTATTAAAAAGAAGCTATAAAAGTGACTAATAAAGTGAGGAATGGTAAGTAAATTTAAACAAATATTAATACAAATTACAAATAGACTGGTATGTTTACTTTTTGACATACTGACATAGCCATTAGCTATAGCCTATATAACAAACAACTATTACCAGTAAATTCATCAAACTTGCATTTAGATTTGTCCCATTGAATTGTATTGAACATATATTTATAATTCTCATTGTACTGTATATCGACAAATGGGCATGGTGCACACCATTTTTGCCGCATTTAACTAAGAATGATTATAATCAAAGAGCATAGGTAGCTCAATGCCTTTGGATGAGCATTAGGTTAGGGGAGCAAAGCAAATGCACTAGTGTTACACAAGAACAGTCGAAACAGCAACATACAACTTGGCCATTGCAGTTCAATATAGCACCAGACACTATAGGCCTTGGATGTTTGTTTACTGCGTGTGTCTGCAGAGCAAGCAAGAGATATCTTGGTCACTACTCACTAGGCATACTATATTTAGTGATTCATATTTCTATTTAGTGGCAGGAATGAAAAATATAACATCATTATAGTTATTGGAAAAAATTCAAATAGCTTCTGTTTAAATTTTATTTTAAGAAATTAATTGCAGAAGGCAGCCATTAGATGCTTTGATTGAAAGAAAATGTTTTTTTTAGTATGACGGGGTTAGATCAAGAGTAATGTGGTTGTATATTTTAGTTAAAGTTCTTGGATATGCAATCCTTACTAATTTTTACAAAAATATAAAGTATATTTTTATAAAATCTGTAATAAAAATAAGTATGTCAAAAATATTAGTATATACTAACTACAAAAATATATATATATTTTAGCTGTGCATCATTATCAACAAAAACAAACAGAAAATTAGGAAATTACTGATGTTGCCAGTTATCTTGCAACATCAGTAATTATTGTGGTTAACAAGTTATGTGAGTTTACTTCAGCAGGGGCATCTGCTTTGATGATGAACTATGTTTCAAGTGCGTTTGTACATTATAATATTCTATTATGTTTTTGTCATTTGTATATTATGATTTTCTATTTATGTTTTCAGAAGATAGTTTAAAGTTACTTAATAAATATAAATTTAATCTGTGACTAGATAAAGTATTTCACTATTGTTCAATTTATATTTTGTTTAAATCTTTCAAATAATTAAAATTAATTAAGGATGCCTTTGGGAAGTAGAAGAAAGAAAGGAATAGAATGAGAGCATGTATTCGAAATTGAAGACAGCATTAGAGTATCATGTGATTATTGCCATGAATCAATCAGTAAGAAAAAAGAAGGAATAAGAGCTCATTTGAAAGATTGCCAGAAGAAAAAAGAATATCTAGAAAAAAAGCGAGGAGGATATTTTAGACATGTCAAAACTGTCAAGCAGAAATAGTGACATCAGTGTCCTTGGTAATCTAAATATTAGTGATGTCTCTGCCCCCATGACTTCACCTAAACCTTATAGGTTAAATAAGAACATTTATTATAACCTACTTATCTAACTAGTGGTAAATGCAGTAAAATGCTTGTTTGATTTTTATGTAAAATGGAAATAAATTGAAGAATTGAATTGAGGCTGTAGTTTTATTTACACTCTCATGACTAACATTAACCTTTAACATACCAAGGCTGGCTCACCAACATTGTTTACCAAGGTGGGGTCCTTTGAGGACCCCATTGTTTTTAATGCTTCAACGGTTTGCTAAGTGTAATAAATTAGCTTAAACTATAGAATTGTGTGTTACTGAAAACTATTTCAATAACACAACCATTTTTGGACATAAATATTTGTGGTACCAGTATTTGTTTATTTTTTATTTTCTGTAGAAAAATAGAGCCAGCCCAAAACACTATATACTGGTGCACCAAAACACTAGCAAAAATGCTACCTACACTCTTCACCATTAGTTAAAATGCAATTTTTACAATCAATATAAAAAACCAAGTTTGCAGTAGGTAAAATAGATGGCTTTTTTTGACATGACAATGTAACAAACTCTGATTTTTACCCCAAGTATTATTTCATTTTTTTTTTTGTATAATGAGGCCCAGAATATCTAAATTAGAATGATATTCAAAATTTTTTTTACAAATTTGATCACATTATATTTATTTTATTCAAATTTATGACACATACAAAGATTAAGAGAAAAATTGCAACTATAGTTAAGGTGGGACCCAAAAAACTAACCTCTGGGGTCCCTGAGAGACCCCCCTTGGTATGTTAAGGGTTAATTATAAAAGTCATAATGAACAATTGGTGCATGTTATTCACAGGATATCTAAGTATATACATATGTTTTTCTATTATTACAAGGTAATATGTTTAGTAATACTATTACTATTAATGACCCCCCTTGGTATGTTAAGGGTTAATTATAAAAGTCATAATGAACAATTGGTGCATGTTATTCACAGGATATCTAAGTATATACATATGTTTTTCTATTATTACAAGGTAATATGTTTAGTAATACTATTACTATTAATATAATTGATATAAAATGCTTGTTTAAATACCTAAAAAAATAAAAAATTTTAAAAAAAAACAAAAAAACACTTGAGGCCAGGTTTTATTGGGTTTTATTGGGTGGGTTTTTTGGGCAGGTTTTTCAATGCCAACCCTGAGTAAAATGCTTGTTTTGATTTTTGTGTAAAATGGAAATAAATTGACGAAGTGAATTGAGGCTGTAGTTTTATCTCCACTCTCATGACTGGCATTATTTGTGAAGGTCATATTTATCAATTCAGTAAGTTATTCATAGGATATGTAAGTATATACAGATATTTTTTTACTATTACAAGATAATATGTTAAGTAATACTATTACTATTAATATAATTGATATAAAATGCTTTTAAATACCTTAAAAAATAAAAAATTAAAAAAAACCACTTGAGACAAAGTTTTTTTGGGCAGGTTTTTTAATGAGTAAAAAGCTTGCTTTGATTTTTGTGTAAAATGGAATAAATTGACAAAATGAATTGAGGCTGTAGTTTTATCTCCACTCTTTTGACTCACATTATTTATGAAAGTCATATTTATCAATTGGTAGCATGTTATTCCTAGGATATGTAAATATATGCACTGTATGAAAATCAGTACTTCTAAAGTGCTCAATAACAAAGTTAGAGCTTAAATTAACAATAGCAAAAACACTGGAATAAAAACAAAGTTAAAAGCTCTACAGACTGTTTCACCCATAAAAGGGATCATCAGGGGTATCTAAAAAATAAAATAAAGTTAAGATAAAATTGCCAGAAAGAATAGAAAACAATAGAAAAAAACTGAAAAAACTTAAAAATTTTGAAAAATTATAGAAAAAAATTATAAAAAATTTTTAAAGATTTTAAACACTGTAAACGCTTATTAGGTCAGAACATCCCAACACAGACTCTGCTAAACCAAATTGATTAAGATCGGCGAGAAAACACGAAAAAAAGGAAAAGTGCACAAAAGAATTACAAATACAAATATTATTTCAAAAATTAAAGATTTAAAAAGGGTTCAAGTATCGGCTAAGGTAGAATGTTGTATGCGGCAAAAGAAGAAAAAAAGAATGAAAGAAAATTACAGTTTAAGTTTGGCGTTAATCAATTTATATTTATTTTTATGCCGACATTTATTGATCAATTCGGTTTGTTTATTCAGCAGAGCGTCATCATTTGTAGTTAAGATTTCGTATTTTTCTGCCAGACAGAGGTTGCATACTTTGCCCCTGTGTTGGTAAGGTGTTGCGTGGCAAATAATTTTCCAAGAAATAGTAGGATTTATACTAGAATCTTTGCAGGACCAGATGAATTTCGAAAGTTCTGTTGCGTTTCTTTTGTAATTCGAATTGAAGGAATGGTTGTGGTTATAGAATCTTGCTTTAAATTCGGTTTCGCACAGTCCGATATAGTTCTTGGATTGGTCTTTGGCTTGTACAGTTGCTTGGTAAACGATTGCTTTGTCTCAGCAGTTGCCATTCAATGGGCATGACGGCTTATACCTGCAGTTACAGGGTTTAAATTCTGGTTTGTGGGACTTAAGGAGCTTCTTGTTGTGAGCTGAGAGGATGTCTGCCATATTGGGAGTACAGCTGTAGCTGAGTTTAACCACATTCTTGTTACAAATTTTATGCAGCCTGTTTGATGGAGGGAAGTGTTTCTGCAGGAGGTAGAAGAAGGCTTTCCCAATGTTGGTGGAAACCCGGTTATTATATGGGGATTAAACCATATAACTTTTCTTCTCTGTCGATGTTTGTTCTTTCCTACTGCATGCTCAAAAGGGAGCGGCTGGATCTTATGTCCGCTTTGTTTGAGTGCCTCCTCATATGCAGGTAACAAACTGCTAAAAGCGTCAACGTCGCAAGAAATCTCGGAAATCTGTTTTACGATCATATAAGGCAGCTTCTTAGTAATCGATGGTGGATGATTGGACTGCACATTGATGTAAAGGGGCTGGTCGTTTGGTTTTCAATATGGCCAGTATCTGCCTGTGCAAAGGTTCAGGGTAACGTCGAGGAAGTCTGTTTGTATAAGGTTGGTATCAACAGTGACTTTAAGTTGATGGTGTTGAAAAAATTGTGTCAGTTTTTTCCTCACTCTTTTGGCGTCTGGACCCGAAGCATTACAAAGGATGGCAAGGCTGTCATCTTGGTACAGGCTGACAGTCTCTTTACCAAAAATCTTAGCAAGGTGGTGTAAAAGATACAGGCTGACCAGCTCACAAATCTCTGCACCGTCAAACGATCCCATTGTAACATCAAACTCGGCTCCCGATTTTTTCACCCATAGATCACTGTCGCAGAAAAGAAGTGATTTGCAAGCGTACATGATGGTGCTTATGACTTCATCATTAATGTTAGCATAATCGTTAGCATAAATATATGCATATATTTTTTCACTACTACAAGGTAATATGTTCAGTAATACTATTACTATCAATATAATTGATATAAAATGCTTTAAATACCTTAAAAAAAGAAAAATTTAAAAATACCCACTTGAGGCCAGGTTCTATTGGGCAGGGTTTTTTGGGCAGGTTTTTAATGCCAATCCTGAGTAAAAGGCTTGTTTTGATTTTTGTGTAAAATGGAATAAATTGACAAAATGAATTGAGGCTGCAGTTTTATTTCCATTCTCTTGACTGACATTATTTATCAAAGTCATATTTATCAATTAATAGCATGTTATTCATAGAATATATAAAATTGTAAATATATGCATATATTTTTCTACTATTACAAGGAAATATGTTCAGTAATACTTTTACTATTAATATAATTGATATAAAATGCTTTAAATACCTTAAAAAATGAAAAATTTAAAAATACCCACTTGAGGCCAGGTTCTATTGGGCAGGTTTTTTTGGGCAGGTTTTTAATGTCAACCCTGAGTAAAATGCTTGTTTTGCTTTCATTGCGCTGTACAATGCTTGTTTTGATTTTTGTGTAAAATGGAAATAAATTGATGAAATGAATTGAGGCTGTAGTTTTATTTCCACTCTCTTGACTGACATTATTTATGACGATCATATTTATCAATTGGTAGCATGTATTCGTAGGATATGTAAGTATATACAGATATTTTTCTACTATTACAAGGTAATATGTTCAGTAATACTATTATTATTAATATAATTGATATAAAATGCTTTTAAATACCTTAAAAAATAAAAAATTAAAAAAAAACCACTTGAAGCTGGGTTTTATTGGGTTTTTTTAGGTGGGTTTTTTGGGCGGTTTTTTTTGGGCGGGTTTTTTTGGGTGGGTTTTTTAATGCCAACCCTGGATCCAACCAGAAGCACGAAAGCCACAATCTTTTGTGACAATGAACACACTAATATTATCATCTTAAAATTAAACATAACACCTCAGGAATGTAGACAAAACCTCAAACACATTCACACTACCATCACCTTACAATACCGCAGTTCTAGAAAAATGAAGTTACAAACAGCACAGCCTATGACATGCATTCATCAGAACAAACATTATTATGTCATATACTTACAAAACTGGCACAACTTGGAGGCAACAAATTATCACTCTTCCAAAGTTACATACATACAGGGAACCCTGATACTTATGTGCCACAATGTACACTATGCTTGTCACACACACATGACATGAATCACTTCTTTAACTGTAGTCAAGTGCCAACACAACACAACACCACTAATCTGTGGAAAACGCCTTTAGAGGCAGTAGAGTTAATCCAAGAATGGGAATCTAGATTGGCTTCTTTGAGAAATTAAGAGATGGGTACTCCAAGGTATCCTTGGAGGAGGGGCAACAACAACAACATATCTGGTTGAGTGGTTGGAGTGGCAGCATGGTTGAGTGGTTGGAGTGTTGTGATGGACATGTTCTTGGTTCAAAACCTACTTGCGCCATTCTGTTGTGTCCTTGGGAAAGACCTACTGCACTTTACAGCACTTTTTCCCATCTTGGCAGTCTTGAGAAGCAGTTCTTCTTGATGAGCAGTTCTTACAGTCATATCTCTATAAAACTAAAAACCAAAAAAATTTCAACCAGACATCAATATTTTGGCATCTCTGGAAGTAGGTTGGGATAATTGCTTGCCCTATGTATTAACATCTCTATTGCTTTCCTGCAAGTCAAGAGGATAAATATAGAGATAAAATAATAACTAAATGTTTATCTATGTTTTAAAAGAAATTTGTAAGTCAGAAAATTACAATATATTGTAGGTCATAAGCTGTAATAAAGTGTATTTAATTTAAAATATTTTATCTGATTTTGTTATTTTAATATCTTAAATAATATTTATTCATTTTTTTCAGACCAAACATGTAATCAAAGTTTTTGGGGAAATTTTAATGAATATGCTGATTTGGCAAAAAACGGTAACTACAAAAATTTTATTTTTTGATGAGATTAGTTTATTAGTTTGTAAAACTGAAATTTTCTCTTGCTTGGTTATATTGAATTAATTGATGGAAGAAATTTTATGTACAAATTTTTTAAGTAAAGTTTCTGCCATCAGGTCTTATGAAATAATTATTTTTTATTTTTTAAAAAAATTGTTTAGACAAAGTTTATTGTTAAACATGTTGTGTTAATGCATTTGCAGTATTTCAAAGTTTTTGTGTGTATTGTATTGTATTTGTGTTGATTTTTTACTGGCTCTGACAATATATTTACTAATAATTTGGTATTTAAAATTTAAAACATAACATTTTTACTTTTACTTTTTGGTATTACTGTTTATATTTATTCTAAAATTTTCAGAAAAATATTTGCTGGAATTTATAGTTATTGTAGATGAAAATTTTGTGTCAGAAAAGGAAGATAAAGTTATGCTATATATTGATGATGGCATGGAAAAATCACAAAATATCATGCATTACAATGAAGGGTAACTTATATATTATTGAATCAATGAGTTTGTCCAAAATTAATTGATTATGCGATTGGTTATCATGGGTTTTTAATTTTACCAAAGTTTTTTTCTATTTTTTTATTGCAATATGCTCCAGAAAACAATAAATATAAATTCAGTTTATAAGGGAGTTTCATTGTCCTATTTAATAAATTTTTATAGCAGTCTTTATAAAACTTTGTAAAGAGCAAAATGTAAATAGTTTAACCTTGTCAGAGATTTTAAATTGTCTGAAATTATTAAAAATAACCTTATACACTTTAAACTAACTGAAAACCACATTACTTTGATATACTTTAGTCATCAGCTCTGTTTTTTAACTTTGAATTACAAAACTTAATGCTAATTCAGAATTATCACTGCAAGCTGGAACACTGAGTATGGCAAGTGCAGCACGCTCAGAATTTTTGTTAGAAGAGCAGAAAACTTTGCTATTGGTCATCTTCATTTAGCAAACTTCATAACTTTTTTTGAAATTTTATGAATTGAACAAATATTCTTTAAACACTTTAGGTTGATAAGACTAATTATCTTTTATATTTTAAGTATTTTTCCTAGCAGTTTCATTATTTAACTTGTATTTTTATGAAGTTTATAAAAATTTGTAGTGTACATTTTGAAATGGTAGCATGACGAATTTTGAGGTGTGGATGTGAGTAATGGGGATGTCACAGTTTTTAAGATATACATACTATTTATGATGTCCCAAATTTTGCATGACTGCACAAATTACAGTACAAACTTGGTGCCTATTACTATAATAATTTTTTCAAAATTGAACATCAGCCTGGACTAGTTAAAAAATATATTTAGGTTTTAGTCATATTTTGTATTTAATCTGGAATTGATGCCTTTTGATGCAAACTCTAAAAAAAAATTGTTTTTTTGTTGTTGTTTGATTTTAAAGTTGTTTTTAAGTTGTTTGATTCAAAAATTTTAAAGTTTGAAACAAAAAATTTTTTCCATTTATTTCTATCCTTTAATCAAAAAACTTTGTTGTCCCATTTTGCTGCAGCAAATTATTGAATGGTTGTGAAAAATCAAGAGTAAAACATTGTTTTGACATACCACTTTTTTTGGCAGTGTGTCGCTGTGTGCTGTGTCAGTGATAAATGACCATGATGTTAACTGGAAATTTATCGTCAAGCTCTTTGTTAGACATTTCTATGGTCTTCTATAGATGTTGAAAAAAATATGTGCAAATAATGATATTACATCAATTTTACTATTCACAATAGTCATTGTTATTTTTGTATTTTTTTTTGTGGTTTTAAAGTTTAACAAAATATACAGGGTGGTCCAAAAGTAGGTGGACAGTAAATGATAACATTTATTTTGAAATTTGATATACATATAATTATATTTACTAATCCAATTTTACATTGACAGTTAAATTTTATGATAAAATATAATACAAAATAAAAACAATAATTTATCAATGAAGGTGCTTATACTATTTTCCATCTGATACATAAACCTATTCTGCATACTGTCCACTGACTTTTGGACACCCTGTATATGTAACAAATTTGTTACATGCTTAAGCAGATTCAAGCCTTGTAGATAAACTATGTAAAAACATTAAAGAAGTGTATTAATTTTAATTAATTTTTAAAATGAGACTATGTAAATATGAGGTCATAAAAGTAAATCTTTTGTGAATGTACAACTTTTGAACTCAAGTCCATGTGCACCAAGAAAAATCAACTCAAATTTGGATCTTCTCCTTTCAGCCTTTCCCTTTAGTCAGGGGTGGCCACAGTGTATCATTATTCTCCACATCTTTCTGTCTTTAACATCCGTCTCCTTTGCACCAACTTTCCCCATATCTTCTTTCACTACATCTAAAAATCATCTCTTTGGTCTCCCTCTTCTCCTCTTTCCCGGTAACTCTATTTCCATCTGTTTGGAAAATGACGTCTAAGCGGACCTCTTAGACTTTCACTGTTATCAACCATCAAATCCAAAGGAAATATAAAACCAACTTTAATTATTCAAGGACGCCAAAAAAAGGGTCCGTGATAACAGCAAAAATTGCTGTTGCTACTTTGCCAAAAAACAACTTTTTTGAGAACCTTCAACTGAACAAAAACGTTACTCAAAAACTGAAAGGCAAAAACTTGCACAAAAGAAATTAACAAAAAACACAGAATTAAATAAGTTAGTTACAGACCAGAGATGGTTCAAATCTCGGGCCAGGCTTGAGCAAGATTCTAAACATAGCGCTTCCTTTGAAACAGAGGACGAAGCAAAGTTTCAAACTACGTAACTACTACACAAGCATTATATATATAAATGAGTACACATTAAAAAATTACAAACACGATAATAAATACAATCAGTTAAACACTATGATAATAATATAGCCTATAGTAAGTCACAAAAAAATTATCAAATAATACACTAAAGCAAACTACGAGCAACAAACAAATAAAATTCACACAGGTGCAATCTTAGAAATATCACGTAACATGTAGTCAATTCCTCCCAAACTACGAACAATATTAACCCCATTATGTAACTGAGGGTATACTTCATGGACTCTTCCCAGACGTTAAGAACCCCTATGTACAAAATCGTCAGAATCCCCAACCAAGACTAATTGCCTAGGCACTAAAATATTTTTGGTCACTCGCCATTTAACACAGGCTTGCAGTGTGGGTAGATAGCCTTTCACCCAACTCAACCAAAACTTATGAGCCAAGTTAGCATTGTATAAGTAATCTCTGTGCAAGTCACCATGGTCATGGAAGGTGCCTATGGGTGAGTAAGGAGAAAATTGTTGCTCAAGGAAAGACGAGGGGCAAATCGGAGCAAGATCGTTGGGTTCATCACTAACAGCAGTCAGAGGACGATCATTAACAATGTGCACAGCATCTAAAGTGAAGGTTTGTAGCTCAATTAAAGATGGTTTATGTCGAGTCGAATCCAAAACACGTTTCCATGAAGATTTAAATAACTTAACCATACTTTCCCAGCTTCTCCCTTGACTGGGAGCATAAGGCGGAATTCTGACCCAATTTATACTATGTTTATGCAAGGAGTTATGAAAATCAGTTGAACTCAACAAGGTAGGCAAAATATCAGCTGCGGCAACGAAAGTACTTCCATTATCAGAATGCATAGTGTCAACAGCCTCATGGAGGTTAGTAAAGCGTGAAAAGGCACGAAGAAAACTATTCAAATCCAGACTGGTAACTATCTCAACGTGTATACAATGTGTGCACAGACAAGTGAACAAAATATCCCAAGCCTTACAATCACTACAAAGTTGGCAGTAAGTGAAAGGGCCAAAATATTCAACACCACAATACTTAAATGGCTTCTCGGTGGCAGTAACACGACACTCAGGAAGGTCAGCCATAAGTTGTCAGATAGGTTACTTCGTAAAGTCTGCACTTGCTACAGTCTCTTAGTGTCCACTTAACACTGGAGATGCCATAAATAATCCAATAACGTCTTCGAGTCTTCATCAAAGTGTAAGCAGGGCCTGCATGACCTGAATTACAATGTTCATGCAGTACAATCAAACTAGTTAAAGTGTGTCTACTCGGCAGTATAATAGGATGTTTAGTGTCTGGAAGCAAATCTGCATTTTCAAGATGACCTTAAATGCATAGAACCGAGTCACTATCCACACAAGGACATAAATTATGCAAAGTTCTCAATTCAGAAACTTGACGCATTTCTTTGCTTGTATTTGCTTTGTCACTCAAATGTTTTAGAAAAGAATCAAACGCATCTGGAGATTTAGATTTTAGAAATTCTACAGCAACACAAAACAACTGCGTTGCATGTATTTGATGACGTCAACAAGAGCATCGTCAAGAAATTGAGCATCCAACTTAGGCCTAGATAACAGAACTCTTTTAAATTTAGCCATAATAAACTGTTTGAAAACAATAAGATAAGCAATATGTTTAGTCAAAGCATACAAGTCAGGTGCAATTTCAATAACAGAATTTAAGCTCTGATTGTTTCCACTGGTTAAAGTTTCATCAATTATACCAGCCTTTCCTAGCACTGACAACATTCACTGGAGAATGAATGTCTAAATCACTTCCATATAAAAACTTCGGTCCCTTGAGCCAAAGGGCAAGACAATCAGATTTTTTAGCTTTGTTAACACAAGTTCCCACATCTGTGGGATTGTGGGTGGTGTTCACATAATTCCAGTTATCAGTTGAATTCATCAAATGAATTTTGTCCACTCAGCGTTTTACAAAGTGTGGCAAATGCAAATCAGGGTTCACTATCCACTTCAAAACTACTTGGAAATCAATTCAAAAATGAAAACTACAAGACAAACACTTCAATATGTTAGAAAACTCCATAACTAAATTCGCACATAACTTAGCAGCTTCTAATTCTTTCCGAGAAATGACCCACTTTGCTTGGTGGGTCAAAACAAGTTTTGATTTACCGATAATAAAGGCTACACTTGAACAATTACCAATCACACGTCTCAAATACACAACAGCAGCAATGGCAACATTTGAAGCATTGCAAAACCTGTGGAGTTGGTAACAAGCAATTTCATCTACTCCAGCTTCATTAACTTTGTCAAAGCAGCAACAAGGAATTGAAACTCTGTCCAATGTCTCCAAATGTATAATCCATGATTTCCACTCACCAACAATCTCATCCGGAAGTTTTTCATCCCAATCAATACCAGCTGCAGTAATTCTTTGAAGAATTAGTTTTCCCTTTAAAAGCCACGGTCCACGTATCCCTAAAGGATCAAATTGGCCTGCTATCGCGCTCAACATTTGTTGCCTAGTAGAAACTTCAGTTAACTTGTGATCAGGACATATGCAAAGAGTATCCTCTTCCACTTTCCACTTCAAGCCCAGAGCTTTCGAATCAGGCATCAGCTGAGAAGCCAGATCAATTTCTTTAAAGTTTGAGGTGCAATCACTAGGTGGAACATCTGACAAAATTAATTTAGCAGCATTGTTTGATACCCATTTACGCAGTGTAAATCCTCTACTTTCAAATACTAATCTGGATTCTTTGGCAATTGTTTCAAGTTCAACCAAAGAATCAGATGACAGCAATAAATCATCCATGTAACGACATTGCAAAATCGCACTCAAAGTAGATGGAATAGCATTTGTGACGTTTTCAGAAACAAGAAGTTTAATAGCCAACAATGCAATGTATGGGCTAGAGTTAACTCCCCAAATGTCTAGTAAATCTATAAATCTGAGTGAATCCATTCACAAGATCATTATCTTTGAACCAAATTAAACAAAACAAATCATGCTGACTTTCAGGAATCGAAACTTGGAAAAAGCATTTACTAACATCCGCCATACACACAAATTTTCCCAAATGAAAACAAGTCAATACGTCAACTAATCCATTAAGCAAATTTTCACCAGGATACACAGCATCATTGAGCAACACACCTTTATATGTCACAGTGCCATTAAATACGACTCTAGATTTAGCTTGCTTCGTCACAAAGAAAGGTAAATAATAACACGGCTTACATAACGGATTACTGTCAACGGGCACTAACCACTCATTTGAAATAATTTCGTGAAAAGTGTCAATCAACGTCTTTTTGACAGAGTTATTTTTTAAGGCACTTTTCTGCAGTAAAAAATTATGATCAAGAGCATTTGCATAATTATTAGGCAAAGCTTTGACAACATCAACTTTTAAGGGGACTGGTATCTTGTAACGATTATTTACCACATTCATGTTCAGCTCAACTAATTTTCGAGTAATTTCATCACTTGTGGATGCCTGAATTTCTTCATCTTCCAAAATGTAATGACGCAATTGTTCTCGTAACGCAGAAACTTCTTGTCTCAACTTGACACAATCATTTTTGTTGCAACATTCAAGATTAACTTTCAAAGTATGCAACTTTCTTTTGCTGCAATTACGACCATCAACACAACCACCACTTGCAATGGGGCCTAAGCGAGTCAAAACATAATTAGGATCTTCAGGTCTAATTACTTCACGTTCTTCTAAAACTGTCAAGTGAAATTTATCTGTCTGACCAATGAGAATGTCAATACACCTTTTGTAGGAAAGAGTAGGAATATTAACGCCCTCGAAATGCTCTAAGCCAGAAGTATCTACGCTATGTGGTGAGAACACATTCATCATCAACAAGTTCTGGCACTACTAAAGCATTCTCCACATCAAATCTTTCACCTGTAGTAAGTGATTCAAGTTCAAAATTCACTACACCCCTGCATGGTGTGAATTCATTAGCTAACGTACAAATATGTATCTTACTTCTTTTAGAAGTGACTAACCCAAGCTCATCCATCAAACCTTTAGACACAATAGTTCCCTGCAATGCAGTATCGTGCTGAGCATAAGCCAGAGTAACTCTACCAGTGCAAGGATTGATAACTTTAACAGCGCAGGTGCAAAGCAAAACAATCTTGTTTGACGGACAAATTTTTCTTGCTACAACATGTTTATTTTCTTTGCTACTAGAAGGAAAGTCACAAGCGTTAACACTTTCTTTTGTATTAGTCGCTTTAAAGTCGACAGAGCTTGACCGACCATACAAATCATGCAAAACAGTCGCATGTTTAAGGTGACAGATTGGACCACATTTACTACACTTTGATGCAAATCCACAATTTCTAGCAAAATGACCAAGACCAAATCAATTTAAGCACCTCCTAGCTTCAATCACAACTTGACGTCTGCGTTCCAAACCAAGTTCCTTAAATTTTTCACAATCTCCCAAATAGTGCTTCAATGACGTATCGTTACAGTAGAAGCATACTGGTGGAAGCTTACAATTAGATTTAAATTTATTTGAGTTAGGAGACTCTGCTTTAATCGACACAGTTTGACTTTTAGCATAGTTACTTTTAACAACGGACTGACGAACATGTACTGTGTTTTGGCTATTAACAAATTCACCAGATTTTTCGTTTTGCTTAAAAAACATCTGAGCGTATTCAGAAGTCATTATTTTCAACTCGTGCCCAACAAAGTTACGCAGAGAACTGAACCCAGGTTTATTTAAATCAAGTCCTAAATGATTAAGATAGTCTAAATATTGTCGTTTCAAAACACCAGGGAGACGATTAGCAACATCCAACAAAAGTTGACAAGACAGTTTTTCAATTTCATTACGCGCATACGCAAAAACTTCCAAAGTGTTTAAATCTTTTTGAAATTTTTTAAGCGAGACAACGTTGTGCAACACGCGTGAACCATTACGAAGTTAACAATTGCAGGCTTAGCAGTCAAACTGCCAGGAACACTATATCTTTCACTCAATCGCTCAAGAGCTTTTTCAACACGCTTAGATGTCGACAGACCTCGCATCGGCCCAAAAAACAAATTGACCATTTCATGTGGTTGACCCACACATGCAGCTCTCAAAACTTCAAGATGTCTTTCACTTGTAGGACATTGATTCATAAGTTTTTGAATTTGGTTTTTAAAGAAGACAAAGGCAATATTATCACCGTTAAAACTCATCTGTGATGCAAGATCAATATATTCCTTTCTGTTTTGTCTATCAAGGTATGTTTGAAATACATGATCATTCAAGACACGAGAATCACCAGCCACATAATTCGAATTTGTATGCTCAGGATGAAAATGTGCAAACCTAGAAGTTGCCTCTACATCATTGATATGGTGCCCTCGGGGCTCTCTCCACTCATTAAAATTAGGATGGCCTGGGTTAACAAAAGGTTTTGTTTCAACCGGACCAGATTGACTATACAAAGGCTTAGGAATAGAAGCTTCAGGCTGTGCTCTTACAGTTTCTTTATCAACCTGTATATACTGTTCAAAATTCCTTTCCTGGGGACATGACGCACGGTAGGAATGCTTTCCTGGAAACATGACGACAGAAAACTTTTCATGCTCAACGACTTTAGATGCTGATCTACGTGAACCAGCTTCAGACAAACCAGGCTCCGAAAGCGCAATAAACCTCTCTTCTGTGGCAAGCTTGGCTTCCTCTATGAAACATAGCCTCAGCCTCAGCTTCAGCTTCTGCTTCCTTGGCTTTAGCTTTAGCTTTGGATTTTTCCAAATCACGAATAGCTAGAAGGCTAGCACGTTTACACTCTAACTCAATACGGTGTGCAGCAGAACTTTTACTGGACGAACTAGTTCTACTCAACGAGGCTTATGAGACACTGTCAGAAGCCTTAACTGCAACATCATTCTCATCACGTGCAGACAAACCAACAAAATGCGATTCAAGATCTTTAAAACTACTACATAAATTGTCATAACCAGCAGCCAGATCACAAATAAGCTCACCAACATGTGCCAGATCAGTGACTTTATCAACTTCGGAGCGGAATTCCAAGTATGACTTGACAAAATTATGAAATTTTGGGGCAATTTTATTAAATGAAACCAATGAAGATACTCCCGATAAGTTATCTCTCAAATGCTTAATAGCATTAACCAGCCTACGCCTATTGCTTAACAGCTTGTATGATATCTTATCCATGCTTGAACGGGGAATCGAAGTGGAAACGGTCACTGTGGACTGCTCAGCCAGGGTAAAGGAAGTAGTCCTCTCATTTGAGGTCAAAGTTATGGCAGCCACTGTCGGCTCCAACCCATCACAAAGTTCCTTAGTCCCACCCTTGAGATTCCCAAAAGGCGCAGGAGAAGACATATAGATAAATTAATACAATTAATCAAAAACAACAACAATTTAAGTAACACCCACAAATACTATAATAAACTAATTAAACACTAATAACAACACCAGAGACTTCACAATAACTACAAACTATAATATATATAATTATATCAAACACTTAAATAAATTAGATTTTATTAACTTTCGTCTGAATTTGAAACCTTTGAATCATCAATCACACAGTTCAGAATTGACACCTTCCAAGATGTTAGGATTTACAAATGCCAAAGCTGACTGTCGCTGAGAACTTCTGAACCACCAACCGAACAATCACAAATATCACTAGGACACAGAGTCTTCTTGACTTCCGCTAGAAAATAAGTATCACTACCAAAGTAACAGAAGCGGCGGCAGTTGTTGGGCTCATTAACGACCAGGCAATTCCGATGTTGCTTATTTGTCTTTCAACAACAATTTTCTTTATATTTGGGAAACGACGTCTAAGCGGACCTCTTAGACTTTCACTGTTATCAACCACCAAATTCGAAGGAAATATAAAACCAACTTTAATTATTCAAGGACGCCAAAAAAAGGGTCCGTGATAACAGCAAAAATTGCTGTTGCTACTTTGCCAAAAAACAACTTTTTTGAGAACCTTCAACTGAACAAAAACGTTACTCAAAAACTGAAAGGCAAAAACTTGCACAAAAGAAATTAACAAAAAACATAGAATTAAATAAGTTAGTTACAGACCAGAGACGGTTCAAATCTCGGGCCAGGCTTGAGCAAGATTCTAAACACCATCATCTTTCTTCCTACATACTTTTGGTCTCTCCTCATGACATGTCCATACCACCTCAGCCTGCCCTCCCTTATCTTCATTCCTAACTGCTCTACCTTAACAGTACTCCTGATGTGCTTGTTTCTAATCTTGTCTTTTCTCATCACTCCCATAGCAAACCTCAACATTTTTATTTCTGCGACTTCCATCTCTTTTACTTGTTTCTTTGTGACCGCCACTGTCTCAAGTCATACACCATTGCTGGTCTTACCACTGAACTGTACACTTTTCCTTTTACTCTAGCAGGTAACCTCCTGTCACAGATTACTCCTGATACTCTTTTCCATCTATTCCATCCTGCCTGCACTCTCTTCTTTACCTCCCTCTCACAACCACCACTTTCTTGCACCGTTGATCCCAAATACTTAAATTTTTTTACTCTTGGCACTTTCGTATCCTCCATCTTTACTGTTTTGTCATCATTTCCTCCATTTATGCAAAGATATTTGGTCTTTGAACTACTTACTTTTATCCCTTTTCTTTCCAATGCATACTTCCAGGATTCTAATCTCTGCTCCATTTCTTCCCTGGTCTCTTCACAAATCACAATATCAGCAGCAAACAGCATCGTCCATGGTGGTTCTTTCCTTACTTCATCTATTAGCCTGTCCATTATCACTGCAAACAGAAATGTACTTAATGCTGATCCCTGGTGCAGTCCAACCTTAACCTTGAAACTTTCTGTAGTTCCTACTGCACACCTCACCACTGTTTTGCTTCCCTCATACATATCCTGTACTAGTTGTACATACTTTTCCACTATTCCGGATTTTCTCATACAGTACCACAGCTCTTCCCATGGAACCCTGTTGTAAGCCTTTTTTAGGTCCACGAATACACAATGTAGCTCTCTTTGACCTTCCCTGTACTTTTCCATCAACATTTGTAGAGCAAACATGGCATTGGTGGTTGCCTTTCCTGGCATAAATCCATATTGCTGTTTGCTGATCTCTACTCTATCTCTTAACTTGGCTTCAATAATTCTTTCCCATACCTTCATTGTGTGGCTCATTAGCTTTATTCCTCTGTAGTTTCCACAGCACTGTGCGTTCCCTTTGTTTTTATAGATTGGGATAAGCACACTTCTTCTCGATTCTTCTGGCATCCGTTCACCCATTAATAGTCTTGTTGAACAGTCTGGTCAAAAACTTTATCCCTGTCTTTCCCATGCACTTCCAAACTTCTATTGGCAACTCATCTGGCCCAACCACTTTACCTTTTTTCATCCTTCTTAGTGCATTTTTTACTTCTCTACTGATACAATTAACCTCTTCATTAACCACTTCTGCTTTCTCTGTCCTAGGGTCTCTGTTATTTTCCTCGTTCATCAGTTTCTCAAAGTACTCCTTCCATCTCTTTAACACTGCCTCTGAATTTACCATCACATCACCATTTTCATCTTTTATAACCCTCATGTGCTATACATCTTTCCCTGCTCTGTTTCTCTGCCTAGCCATTCTGTACAACTCCTTTTCACCTTCTTTTGTTTCCAATCTAGCATACAAATTGTCATACGCACATCCCTTTTCCATTGCAACTGCCTTCTTTGCCTTATTCTTCTTTTCTTTGTATATCTTTTATTATTTTCATTTCTTATTTTGTCCCATGTTTTCTTTGCCTCTTTCTTTTCTTTTATGCTCTCCTGAACTTCCTCATTCCACCACCATGTCTTCCTGTCTCCTTTTCGTTTCCCAAATGTCACTTCCAGTGCAGTTTCAGCTTTTTTTCTTAGCATTTCTGCTGTTTTGTCCCACTCATTAGGTAATCTATCCTTGCCTCCCAGAATCCTGGTCACCTCTTGTCTAAACGCTTCTTGACAGCTTGTCTCTTTCAGTTTCCACCATCGTATCTTTGGCTTTACTTTCTCTGCTTTTTTCTTTTTCACCATAAGAACCATTTTGCATACCACCATACGGTGCTGCTTTGCGACACACTTATTCACTATTACCTTACAATTTGGATGTAGTTTGAAACTTAGACATTTTTAGAAAAGACTTGCAGGGTCAAACCAAGCTGTTTGATTTGTTATAAAGCCAAATTTACTGCTACAAAAATTTTTATCACTTAAATCAAAGAAGCTACTCATTTAGCAAAAAAAAATGGAGTCTTTCTTCTTGCTTACATGATTTATAGTTCTTTGTAAGCCATTGAAAGGTTTCTGCTTACCACTGTTCTGGTGCTATTGGCTTAAATAAGATACTTTTAAATGCTAAAAATTTCCACAAAATTTTGAGTTAATGTAGACTGTAATATAAAGTTTTTATAGGATAAAAGCATTTCAATTTTTTTTGGAAAAGCCTCAAAATTTTTCTTCCACTTATACCTATAAGTATTTTTTGCTTCAAAAAGGAAATGAAAAAGTTTGGGAGGAACTTCCTGTTTATGTTTTGTCTATATGGAACCGACAAGTAAAAATTAATGCAGGTTGGTAGATAATTTTGTTTTAGACTTAGCTACTCAATTTAGTTAATGCAAGCATTAACTATTCTTTTTTCGCCTCATTCACGAATATAGCCAGCAAAAAACTCACCTCTAAGCTTTTTGTCTGACACTTGTCAGGAAATAAATGTATGAATGAAGAAGAAATATAATTGATTGTATTATAAAACTAAACAAAGATGATTGGATGTTTGAGAAAGGCATCAAAATGTGTAATAGTACAAAAATTTTAAGTTGTAAACAAAAATTTTTTTGTGATTGGTCAACACCTTTTAGACAATCCAATCTGTGCCCAATATTAAAGTGATAAAAAATTTACTATTTTTTTATTTGCCATTTGTATTTTATCTACTTTAGAAGCTATTTACATCAAATTAACCAAACCAAATTTATGTTGCCAAAAAGACTTTGTTTACAATTTGAAAATTTTCACTAATTACACATTTTTATGTCTTTTTCAAACATCCAGTCATATTTGTTCAGTTTTGTAAGACAATCCATTGTATTTTTTCTTCATTTTAACGTTTATCTCCTGACAAGTGTTGAACAAAAAGCTTAGAGATGAATTTTTCCTGGCTACAAACCACTTGTTTAAAATATTTAAGAAATTAAAACATATGATAAAATTTTAATGTATAGATTTATCTACTCTAGCAGTTAATAAATTTATAAAAGTATCTTCCAGACAAGTGATCAGATTAAGCTAATGAGATGAAATGAATTTGCTGATGCATTTAAGTTATATGTACATGAAATATTTTTTTAAATAAGCAGACAAATTGCTTTAATTATATCTTAAATACTACTATAATTCATTTATCATATAAACATTCTAAATTCCAAGCTATAAACAATGATTTGTTAATAAAATTATTTTCTAAGGTAGCCAATTTTGTCTCCCACTTTTGCATGACCTTGACTGCTTGTCAGGGTTTCTTCCAAAGACTAAAAGGTGATTAGTGGCATGTGTGTGTGATTGTGTTTGTGTGTGTTATGATGGGTTTACTGTGTAGGTAACTTTGCAATAGCAATGATTTGCTGGTTCTAAGCTGTGCCAGTTTTGTATGCATGTGACATGGTAAGGCTTGTTCTGATAAATAAATGTCATGGGGTATAGTGTTAGTTACTGTTTTATTTTTTCTGGACTGAGATATTGCAAGGTGATGGTAGTATGAATATGTTTGAGTTTTCTTTACATTTCTCACTGTTATGTCTGGATCTGGGGTGATGTTAGTGTGATCTTGGTTATAAAAAATGTGGCTTTTATTTTTTTGAGTGAATCTAAATATACATTAAAATGATATAAAGGGTATGTTTAAGTTTAGTAGCATGAAGTTTGAGGTGGGTGCCCTTTAGAAAGACACTAGCTTCATCATGTACATTTGAATGTTTGTGTTTCAGGTAAAGCCAATGTTTTTCATTTTTGAAATTTTATCTGTATATTTATCCTCCTGACTTGCAGGAAAGTGACAGAGGTGCTAATACATAGGGTAAGCAATTACACTGACCTGCTTCCAGAGATGCCAAGAAATTGCTGTAATTTAATAGAGATATTACTGTAATTTAGAACTGCTTGCCAAGACCACCAAGCAAGGAAAGTGTCATAAAGTGCTTTTTCCATAGACATAACAGAATGGGCAAATGGATTTTGAACCGAGACCAAGTTGATCATTAGCATGGCACTTTAACCACTTGACCATGCTTCTGACAAATGTTAATGCACAAAACTGTATTTTGAATGGTTTGTAGTTTGTTGATATTTGCTTTTGATATATTAGAGCTCCATATCATGTTTACATATTCCAAATCGGGGAGGGGAGGGATAGTGAAAAGTTTAAATTTAGACATAATGAGTTCTTTTTATATGCCCCATTTAGTGGAAATGAGCTTTCAAAATGTAAGCATTTGTTTTGATTTAATGATAGTAATGTCTATGTGTTGTGAAAATGTTAGTTTGAGATCTAAAGTGATCACAAGAATTTTTTGGTGCTCTGTTGTGGATAGTGTTTGATTGTTGAATTTAAGTGACAAAGTTGGCCCTTATTCAGCAGGGTCAGTTGTAAAAAGTGTAATTGTAATTTTGACAGTGTTTATATGAAGATTATCAGTAGTGGCCATTCAAAGATTATGTGTAGATATGGTTGAATGAGTTTCTGGACTATATGGTGTTTAATGGTTGGCAGTGTGTTTAAGTAATTAAGAGCACCATAATTATAATTAACATGGTCTGGTTTCAAAGCCTACTTGCACCATTCTGTAGTGTCCTTGGGAAATACACTTAGGCACTTTCCCTTGCTTGGCAGTCTTGGCAAGTAGTTTTAAATTTCAGTCATATCTCTACAACACTAAAAAACTAAAATATAAATTTTCAACTAGACAGCAATATCTTGGCATTTCTGAAAGCAGGTTGGGCTAATTGCTTGTCCTATGTATAATATCTCCATTGCTTTCCTGTAAGTCAGGAGGATAAATATAGAGATAAAATGATAAATGATAAATAAAGTGTGGGATGCAGTGATTATTATGTCATTGGCATATGTTGCAATTTGTACATTTTTTGGAGTGATAAAAATGGCAGAGGTTTCTGTTTCCAACAATGTTGAATATTGTTGGAAACAGAACTCCACCTTGTGGTACTCCAAAGTTGATTCATTTCCTTTTAAATGTGCAGTGTGCTTGGTGTGCCTTTATATAATGTAGTTTGCTAAGAACTTGATGATGAGTTTGGAAGGTTTGTTATTGTGAATATGTGTAGAAGTTTGTCTATGTTCATTGTATCAAATATCTTGCTCATGTCAAAAGTTACTGCAATAGTGCATTTTGCATAATGCTAACATAAATTCAATAAGAATATTTATTTTACAACTAGTACATTATAAAATAGTTCCAAATATTTTAAAACCGAAATGTTTGAAACATAGATTAACCCTTTATACCCTTTAGCTATGAAGTTAGGTAAGTTAGATAAGTAACCTGTTTGCTTTTAGTTTTCATTTAAATGTTACAGTTTATGCAGAATTGCAGAGTTTTTAAGCCACTTAGTACAATTAACAAGTAACTTTTTGCAATCATTTGCAATTACTCTCAGTTGATAAAAAAGAAAAATCAACAACAAGAGAGTGTGAGAGTAATTTGCTTATAAAAAATAAAAAAGCTCATAGTAATAAAATGGTCTTTATTTTTAATTATAAATTGTTTTATTAATAATTTTTAGTAAACACACATTTTTCGTAATTCTACTAAAGATTTGAAATATTTAATATAAAATTAACTAGATTTCTCTACATAAATATTTAAATTTTTTATTGCATGTTGATACAGCTATTTTGATTATAAAAATGTTGTTAACCTTATGTGCCTATAAATAGAATACGTTATTTTTAATATTTATTATTTTATTCAGATCTA
This sequence comes from Diplosoma virens, assembly GCA_963680785.1. Classification (NCBI taxonomy): domain Eukaryota; kingdom Metazoa; phylum Chordata; class Ascidiacea; order Aplousobranchia; family Didemnidae; genus Diplosoma; species Diplosoma virens. Next base: position 6,441,524 of record OY796894.1, on the reverse strand, counting down.
CAAAAACATGGTCATGCTATCGTATTTGATTTTGTGAGCTTTAAAATGCTTAATGAAAAAAGTTACATGACACTGAGGCAAATGTCTCACTTAAGATATTTACTTTCCTTGAGAAACGTTTTGATGGTAAATGACCTTTCTGTAAAATATACTTTGAATTTATACAAGAATTGGACAAATTCCTACTTTGATGGAATTGTTATTGTGGATCAATATGGGATTCCAGTTTTGAAGCCTAGTGTTTTAATTGATTCTAATCAAGTATGTAAAAAATTAAGTCCTTTAGTTTTTAATAAACTTCTTGATTTGGACAAATATATTTTAAACCCTGAAAAAAATTAGTAGCCAACTGAAATTAGGGATAATAATTTAGAAACATGCTCTTAGCCATTGAAAAATTATTGTTTTTTTTTATTTATTTTAATCTCTATATTTATCCTCCTGACTTGCAGGAAAGTGACGGAGGTGCTAATACATAGGGTAGGCAATTACCCCGACCTGCTTTTGGAGATGCCAAGATAATGCTGTTTGCTTGTAATTTAATAGAGATATGACTGTAATTTAGAACTGCTTGTCAAGACCACCAAGCAGGGGAAAGTGCCGTAAAGTGTCTTTCCCAAGGACACAACAGAATGGTGCGAGTGGGTTTTTGAACCGAGACCGTGTTGGTTACGATTAGATCACTTTAACCACTTGACCACACTGACAATTGTTAGAATGTGTGATACTCTTTTAATCATCTGTCAAATGCCAATGTACAATATGTATAATATCAGGGTGTTTTTTTTTAGAATAAAATATGATTGGAAGCTTATCAAAGTTGAATTTTAATGCTGATTTTAATGATAGTATTTATAAAAAAAATAAGACAAAATTTAAAGGCTACTCTGGATCATTAAGTTTAACTGCTAAAAGATTTTATAGTGTTATGTGAAAAGCAGTTTCAAGGCAAATAAGATTAAGTAGCTTAGTTTAATCTGTATATTTTAAGGATCTCTTTATTTTTAATATGAACTGTGATATTTTTTTTCAAATGTTATATAAGTCTCATTTGTCCTGTAGTATGATATTTTAAATTTTTTTGTCTTCAACTTGAATATTAAAAAACAATTTAGAGATGAAAGCAGCATAAAATGCTGCTTCTTAAACTATTATATTGTTACAACTTTTGTAGTTGTGATGGAGTTGCAAAACTGCCTCATTCTTCCCGCTCTGCACAAACATGCTTCACTACCAGCACCAGACTTTATGATTTATTTTATTTAAAAACAAAACAATAATTGCGGCACTAGTTGGAAACGATTTTCAATGATGTTGGGCAGACGAGCAAAGGAAAGTATCAAATTACTAAGTTCTCTACCAAAGTAGACAATTTCCAAAGGGACAAATAAGCAGCCAATAATCTAAAGATTCTCTGCAAAAATGTTAAGTCACAGCCAGCTTAAGTTGAAAAGCTTACCAATACAACGTGGCATCACTTTATGCCCAACAGCCACGCAAGAATGCACTAAAAGGTAGTGCTGATTATTCAGTGCTAATACTAAAGGCGTGCTGGCTTGAAACCTGTACCCAACACCTACTTTGCAAATATTTTATGCGAACAACGTAACACTCCCCCCACAAGGATGTCAATCCGACACATTAGAGAAACAAAAATATAAAACAAATACACACAAATTAAATAAACCGATACAGAATGTAAATTGCAGCAAAGAAAATGAAATATTAAGGCAAACACAGAACAACACAATGACAATCATCAATTTTACTCATTCAAGTTTGTTACCCGTTTCCTTATCAAATTCCAGAATCAAACAAAGTTTAGTTATAGGCCACATAATCACGGAGCTAGGGGTTTAACACTAACCATGCAAACTACACCTGATTTATCAGGAAACGTTTTAACTACTCTACCCAGGACCCATTTCGACCTTTGTTGCATATCCTCAACAATCAAAACAATGTCATTTAATTGCAAATTTCTTTTTTCTGGAACCATTTTTGCCTCTGAGAAAGGTTAGGTAGGAATTCCTTTATCCAATGACACCAGAATAGGAATTCCTTTATCCAAAAACACCAGAATTGCTCATATATTGGATTTGAGCCCAGCGTCTATGCATATAGCAATGCTTCTTATCAAAAAGACCTGGTGGAAGGTTTGGATTTCCCTTAAAAAGAAGCAAGTGGTTGGGAGTAAGTGGTTCCTGGCCTTTATCATCATACATCACTGGAACTAATGGTCTGGAATTTAGTATGGCTTCAACTTCAGTCATAAATGTAACTAATCCCTCATCATTTAAAGTTTGGCTGGCGATAAGAGCGTTCAAAATCTTGTGTATGGAATGTATCATGTGTTCCCAGGCTTCACCCACGTGGCTTGCACTGGGGGGCATAAAAACCCACTTTATATTTTGTTGGCAGCAGTAGCAATTTATCCTACTTTTATTCAATTCTTCAAGAGATTCTCTTAGTATACAAATTTTATAAAAAAAAGTTAGCAATGTGATGAGTTGAAATGACATCACCAATAACAACGTAAAAGTAAATGATGAAATTGCTGTAGTCAAACTGGGCAATGCGCAGCTACCAATTTTTAATTGCCTATTGCACAGAAGCTTTTTAATAAACAAACAAAAAAAAGAAAAAAAATTACTGCAGGATTTATCTTATTACTTTTAAAAGTGTCAGTATCATAATAAAGTGAATCCAAGTGTTTTTTGAAATTAAACTACACGTTTTTCAAAATGCTTCATTTTTTAAAACTTTTAACTTTGCCCTTTAACCTGCTTAACTTTACTTACATTGTAAAGTATTCTGAATGTTTAATGCAATCTGTAGTTTCTAGCCTGTCTACTAAAAGTCAAGAACATATCTGAGCAAAAGCAAAAAATAAAGTTTTCTCTTTCTTAAAAAGCTTCTTTGTGGTACAGAATTTTAATATCACTTTAAACAAAGTCGATTTTTTCGGAGCCATAAGCTTTTTGTGACGCTCTCATCAGTGGCAATCACGTCAAAATGGGACGAACCAGAGAAAATCAAGGTATTTATAGTCTCAACAGTTGGGAGAAAGGTGCTGTAGTCTCGGAAAGGAGAAAGGCACAATTGCACAGTGTGGTGCAATACAGTGTAATCTCGGAAAGGAGAAACGCACAATGTGCAATTACCCAGGAGAAACACTGTTACTCGCAACTTAGGTTATTTGAAAAGTTTCAATGTGTAAACAAATTCCTTTTGCTTACATAAAACCGGATGTTTGGTTTTGATAAAAGTTGCCTCGAGTAGACACAGATGGAACGAGTTGCGTGCCACAGCAAGAATTTTAAAACGTTTGTCGTTATAGTTTGCAGCACATTGCTCGTTGTCAAGCAAGTGTTGTCCTATGGCAGAGTCACAATCTGGATTATTACGTTTTAGCTTACAGGATCTGCCAGGTTGAGATTGTGTAGGGCGCTTCGCTTGCTGTTGTAGCCATTTAGGAACATGCTGCTTGATTCTATCTTGTAGTCGCTGTGATGTTCGTCCTACGTACCTACTGTCACAGTGGCACGAATATTCATAAACAACGGAGCTTTTCAGCGTGGTAGGTAAAACATCTTTGCGGGCTACAGGCAACATGCGTTTCGATGTAAATACAACTCTGGTGGTAACGGAGTTTTCTATGCCCAAACGATTTGGTCCTGAAAAGTGTCCCGTATATTTGAGAGTTCCTTGGATAGGGAAAGCTTCCATTGGTCTTGATAAAAACGTCAAAACAGCTGTTGAAAGCTGCTATGGCTCCGTTACCACCAGAGTTGTATTTACATCGAAACGCATGTTGCCTGTAGCCTGCAAAGATGTTTTACCTACCACGCTGAAAAGCTCCGTTGTTTATGAATATTCGTGCCACTGTGACAGTAGGTACGTAGGACGAACATCACAGCGACTACAAGATAGAATCAAGCAGCATGTTCCTAAATGGCTACAACAGCAAGCAAAGCGCCCTACACAATCTCAACCTGGCAGATCCTGTAAGCTAAAACGTAATAATCCAGATTGTGACTCTGCCATAGGACAACACTTGCTTGACAACGAGCAATGTGCTGCAAACTATAATGACAAACGTTTTAAAATTCTTGCTGTGGCACGCAACTTGTTCCATCTGTGTCTACTCGAGGCAACTTTTATCAAAACCAAACATCCGGTTTTATGTAAGCAAAAGGAATTTGTTTACACATTGAAACTTTTCAAATAACCTAAGTTGCGAGTAACAGTGTTTCTCCTGGGTAATTGCACATTGTGCGTTTCTCCTTTCCGAGATTACACTGTATTGCACCATACTGTGCAATTGTGCTTTTCTCCTTTCCGAGACTACAGCACCTTTCTCCCAACTGTTGAGACTATAAATACCTTGATTTTCTCTGGTTCGTCCCATTTTGACGCAATTGCCACTGATGAGAGCGTCACGAAAAGCTTATGGCTCTGAAAAAATCGACTTTGTTTTCTCTTTCTCTTAGAAAATAATGCTCTTTACCCGTAGTTTTTTTATTATATTTTATGTAATGCACATAATGATTAAGTGTAATTTGAAGAAAAAATTTTTAGAAATTTGTTAAGATGCTTGAGAAGAGCTTAGTTTCTTTTCAACCACTAGTTTCTCTCTAAAACTAACTCTGTTTCTCTTTAAAACTGTTTTTTTGAACTAAACTCAACTGTGCATAATAGCATCAACATGCTTCAAACTCGCAACTTTTGTCAGAAACAGTAAACTTTGTGCAATGTTTTGATGCTTATGATCAAGAGCAAGAGAAGAGCAGAGACGTCTTAAGGGTTTGATGATGTTTTTCTTCTGAAATCATATTTAAAGTATTTCTATTTGGAGCATAAGATGTTTTTAGATACGAAAACAAAATTTCAATGAGATGTTTTGGTTGTTTAATTAGCAGCAAAAAGATTAAAAAAAAGATCTGAGCCATTTTAAAAAAGAACCTTTGTACCTATCAAAAGGTTAAGTAGCCTATCCTTGAAAAGGTCAATTATTTTTTAAGAATTAAAAAATTTATATAGCCTGGTTGAGTGGTTAAGAGCAGCATTTTTAATGGCGCTTGCATCAACATGGTTTCAATTTAAAAGTTACTTGGGTCAAATTGTTGTGTCCATGGAAAAGAAATTTTACAACACTTTTCTTTACTTGTAAGTCTTAGCTAGCATATTTACAAATTATTTATGTCTAAATGAATCTTCTTCTTTCGGCTTTTCCCTACTCGGGGTCGCCACAGCACGATAGTAATCTCCATTTTACTCGGTCTACTTCGTCTCCTTCCCTACCTCCAACCCTTTCCATGTCTTCTCTCACCAAATCCATGCACCTTCTCCTTGGCCTTCCTCTTTTCCTTCTGCCTGGCACTGCCATCTCCATCATCCTTTTCCCCACATAAGTCTTCTCTCCTTTTTATGTGTCCATACCAATGTAGCCTCACATTCCGATTTTTCAATGCGCGTTGTAAAATCTAACTTATGTCTAAATGAATAAATAAATAAATTCCAAATAAGAAATTTCAACTGGACAGCAATATCTTAGCATCACTGAAACCATATGGGGAAAATCAACAGTGCACAAGAAAATTTTTTTTGAGCAATAGGCCTATACAACAACTGGCAAGAAAATTCTTCAGAAATGAACCAAAAAAAAAAGAATGCATTGAACTTGATCAAAATTTATTTAATTGCACTAGCTTTTGTGAACTACTGCTTACTTAATCACGTGCAACAGGACAACATAAAAGACACAAAATGCTGAAATAAATCAATATCTGTAAAAACAGGCTACTACAAATAACAAGAGGCTGAATCATTGTAATCTATAATGATCTAAGTGTGCTCTAATCTTTATTGTTGATTTAAATTTGTTCTTCAAAACTAATATAGTGTTATTCTTCTCTGATTGAACACTTCTCTAAAACAACAAAATCTTATTAGAATTCCAATAACTTTTTTTTTTTGTAAATCACAAAAATTTTTTTATTCATTACGTGGTTTCATGCATGGTCTAACTATTTTTATGCCTGCCTTAACCATCTCTGAATCTAATAATTCCAGGAAAAAGCAGGTTAGGTTCTTTGCTTGTATAAGTAATTGAATAGATTTGAAAATAATGAACTACATACAATAATTGCTTAGAGATGTGGTTTCATTACCAGGAACAGAGAGTTCTATCCCATGATCAGTGTACTTAATTATTCTCTTCCTGTTCTATATAATGTGTTGATGAAACAGAAACAACATGTGAAAGTCTGTTTTGTTTGTGTGATTAGTTACAGTGATAGATAAGCTCATGGATATGTATGGGTAAGTGAGTGTGATTTGTGCTGTTGTGATTTTTTTTAGTGATAAACAGTCTGTCAGCATCCAAAATTGCCATGATAATGTGTTTGTTTGCCTTCATGATCATTCTGACCATGTGCTTATCTTGAGAGATCCCAGCAATTTTCAAGTAAAGTCATGATGCCAGACAGTGTCATATGCTGCTTTCAGACTGAGAAATAGGACACTAGCCTTCTTAGCCTCAAAAGAATTCTTGATGTTTTGTGTCAACAGAACTTAATCCATGTTTGAATTTCCACATAGATAAAACTTTTTTAGGATCTTGTAAGGAACACAGACCAGAGGTATTGGCTGATAACTCTTTGGGGCCTCTACTGGCTTCATCTACTTTTATTTCATTTCACCTTTATATTTATCCTCCTGACTCACAGAAAGCATCTGCCCTGATCTGCTTCTGGAGATGCCAAAATATTGCTGTTCACTTAAATTTTATTTAGTTTTTAGTTTTATAAAGATATGACTGAAATTTAAAGCTTTAAACAAGTGGTTTGTCTTACAGAATTTGAAAATAGCCAACAAAAAACTCATCTGTAGGTTTTTTCTTTGACACTCATCAGGAGATAAATGTCAGAATGAAGAAAAAAAATTAATTGTCTAATAAAGCTGAATAAAAATGATTGGATGTTATATTTTTTCATGCCAATGTGATAGTCAGTGCATAGGCCACACATCTCAACAATTACACAACAGAATTTGTGAACATGTGCCAAAAATTTTAAAACTGGCCAAATTCCAAACTCTTGCAACATTTCCACTTCTTTTGACAAATCTTCAACCCTAGTCATGTTTAGTGAATTGAAGATTGGTCAACACATTTTAGATAACCCTATGTGCACCAAAAATTACAGTGATAAAAAAATTTACTATTCTCTCTTTTGGCCATTTATCCTATCATTTATCTGCTTTAGAAGCTGTTTATATAAAATCATGCAAGCCAAATTTATGCTGCCAAAAAATATTTGTTTACAACTTGAAAATCTGGTATTGATTATGCATTTTGATGCCTTTCTCAAACATCCAATCATCTTTGCTCAGCTTTATTAGACAATTAATTAATTTTTTTCATTATGATGTTTATCTCCTAATGGATGTCAGATGAAAAGCTTAGAGATGAGTTCTTTGTTGGCTATTTTCAATTTTAAAGATCCTTGTTAAGACTGCCCAGCAGGCAAAAGTGCCATAAAGTGTTGGAATGACAACAAGGATACAACAGAATGGTGTAAGAAGGTTTATAACCAAGACCATTTTGAACATAATCAATGCACTCTTAACCACTCAATCTTGCTGCCAATGCCAATCACACTGCCAACTCTTTGGGATTGCGACTACAACTGCTCTTTTTCAGACTTTGGAAAGTTTGACTTGTGCAAGTTGGAAGAAAGAAAGTTATGTACGAGTAATTAGGACTTCACTGCAGCTCAAGCATGGATTACAAGCTTTAGGCAGATGGAATCAGGGCCTGGAGCTTTACCTGGTTTTAAGTGTTGGAGGGCAACAGTGAATTCTTTCTGTGAGAAATTCTCAAGAGATATTCACTGGGTCTGGTTTTGTGGCCTTCCAAAGGTCAGACACTTCTTGAGAAACAAATCAAGATGATTTGTGGTCAACAGTCATGTATCTTCTATTCCTGACTAGCTTAGGTGCAATAGCATCAGCTGAAATGGAACAATAACAATTAGAGTGATTACATGATAATCTTGAAGGATTATTAATTTGGTATTTAGCGCTTTATTTTGTAGAAATGTTCTTTCCTCATGCTTGACATTGGTTTTTGGTTACCCAAGTTTTTAATGTTTGGTTAAAAAGTATATGCAGTCCAAACTTTGACCAGCAAAGAACCTGGTTCTTTGACTAGTTTTAACAAATTTTAATTGTTGACAAATGTAATTTTACCCAAACAAATTTGCAAATTTAAAGATTTCTAAAACTAATTTTAAAACTAATTTGCAAATGTTATTGCAATCTTAATTGTTTACAGATACAAATAAAACATAGATTTTTCAATTTCTTTATACCTTACTTTTAACTCTGAACTGGACACCATTTTTAGTCGTTTCAATTGTTTATATTTATAAGCTTGGGAAGCATTATAAGCAAAAAGAAAATTACAAAAATTAGTCTTCAATTGATGAAAAATCAAAAAAAATTAAAAATTTTTCTTTAGAATTTAAATAATATTGGTATGGTTTTTAATGTCCAATAAAGATTCTGAATTGATTGATCAATGTTCTTAAGTGATTAGGATTAAGAAAAATATGTCAAAATTGCATAATTTTGTTGAAACCTTGTTGTATTGTTATGCAATATTTCAAAGACAATTTTGCAAGATATTTGCAAGATAGAAAAACTCACAAAAAATGACAGTTTTTCAAGCTGCAGCAATTGACATTGCAAGTTTGACATGCCTGCTTTATGCAATCACAATCACTGCTTATCTAATAAGAAAAATTACTTTTGGTTTGTTTCACTTGGAGATGGTAAATATAATTCTTTTTGTTGTTCAAAAATGGAAGTTTGCAGGATCAATTGATACTTGAAATGTCAGTGTTCAATCTTGCAATTTTTGTCATTTATGAGAATTTATATACTGTCAAATCTGGCCATTTAGAGTGATTTTTGTATTTTTATGCAAGGAGTGTCATTTTCATGTATTCAATAAATTGTGTATGCATTAATAGTAGATGAGGAGTAGATTAGAAACTTTTTTGGTTAACTTTTTTATGAATAAAAGACAAGATGCTTTTAAATATTTGGTTGTAAATTCTTGCTCTCTACAGCTACAATCTCAAAGCAAGGATTTTTTTTATCATTACTGTATTTAGAAGACACATGGTTTTAATGAACTCTTTTTTTGAACAAACTGTTGCTTGATAAACTATCAAGTCACATAGTCACATATTAATAGTTGAAAATAATTAAAAATTTTTATGTTTTTCAGGAGGTCTTTGAAAACATTTTGAAATTATTAAATGAAAAAAATGTTTGTGATATTACTCAACATATTGTACATTTATTGTGTTTATTACTTGGCTTGAAAAGTGCTTTAATCATTCTCGAAAATCCTTTGAAAATTCAATTCTGTTTTGGATTATGCATAGATACCTGTGATAATGATGACTGTTTGTTAATGGTGGATAAAATTAAATCAATTAGAGAAAACTTTTATGTTTTATCTTTATCTCAGTAAGGAATTTATTAAATGTTCCGAATTTTTGGTTTTTGGTTGAGTGTGATAAGAAATTGATTAATTTACTTTCCATTAATTGATTGTAATTATATTTCTAACGTTAATTTAGACACAGATATTTAAGCCCAAAATTTTATTACTCTATGCTTGATGAACAAAAAGTATCTTTATGCTCAGTATTTACATCTGCCATTTGCAATGAATCTTGTTGTGAAAAAGGCTACTGTAATGTGGCAGAATCTATCTAATTTGCAGAACTATAAACTGTATAAAAAGGTCAAATTATAAACAGTTTCAGTGACACAAATGTACTGTGCAAAAAGTTATTATATCAATCGCAAGTTTAAATTAAGTTAACTTGGAGTATTTCAAATGTTCAATTTTGATTACTTAGATAAAATAAAAAATATTTTTAGAAAAACTTTATTTATTTTATCTCTATATTTATCCTCCTGACTTGCAGGAAAGCAAAAGGGGAGCTTAATACATAAGTAAGCAATTACCTGGACCTGCTTCTGGAGATGCCAAGATACTGCTGTCTGTTTTAATAGTGATATGACTGAAATTTAGAGCTGCTTGCCAAGACCACTAAGCAGGAGAAAGTGTCATAAAATGTCTTTCCCAAGGAAACAACAGAATGGCATGAGTAGGTTATACTAAAAACTAGAAGCAATGCTAATCTGATGTTATTGTGCAGCATTACTTGGTTGTGTCATTTTAGGATATTTTTTTGATAAATACCATTCAGCCCATGGTCAAGCTACAATAATTCATGACCTGCATAACAAAAGATTGCAAGACCTCATGGTGCTGTGCATTTCACAACACTTTCATCAACAAATCACAATAAACTACAACATTTACACAAAAAACACAACTTCACTAAAGAACTCTTTCAAAGTTGTTTAACTCAACACAAATGACATCTGCAGTCATACTTAAGAATTACAAGTACTTATTAAAAATATAAAAGTGAATGTCATAACAATAAACTTACAATGCAAAACCAGTATTTTTCCAATATGTACCCATCTCAAGCTTTAGACTATACGAGGTCTGTTCAAAAAGTATCCGACTTTTTTGTATAAAGCACACAACACAATAAATTTTGCAAGTTTTATTCAATCTCCTTCAAAATATTTCCCTTGGTGGTTCACACACTTATCCCAGCGCTTCTGCCACTTCTCAAAACACTTCATAAACTCCTCCCCCGGAATGCTCTGAAGCTCCTCCGTCGCTTTTTTCATAATGTCTTCTCTTGACTGAAATCGCCTCCCTTTCAGAGTTGTTTTTAGCTTAGGGAACAGCCAGAAATCACACGGTGCTAAGTCGGGAGAGTAAGGAGCCTGTCTAATAAGTGGCATGCTGTTTTTGGCTAGAAAAGCTTGGACCACATGTGCAGAATGAGCGGGAGCATTGTCGTGGTGAAGCTGAAAATTCTTTGCTGCCCACATGTTTGGCCGCTTTCTTCGCACAGCATCACGAAGGCGACGTAGAATCTCCAGGTAGTACTCTTTGTTGATTGTTTGACCTTCTGGTGCGTATTCATGATGCACGATGCCACGGGAATCAAAAAAACAGGTCAGCATAACTTTCACATTGCTGCGGACTTGCCGAGCTTTTTTTGGGTGTGGTGATTCCGGATGCTTCCATTGTGATGATTGAAACTTGGTTTCTGGGTCATAACCATAAACCCAGGTCTCATCACCAGTGATGATTGTCTTGATAAATTCTGGGTCATGATTTGCAACATCCAGCATGTCCTCCGAAATTTCCTTCCGGAGTTCCTTCTGTTGCTCCGTCAGCAGCTTGGGGACAAATTTAGCCGACACTCTCCGCAGGTTCAAATCCTCAGTTAGGATTGAATGAACTGAGCCTGTGCTTATTCCCATTTCTGCAGCAATCTCTCGTACTGTTAAACGACGATCCTCCAACACTTTTTCATGAACCTGATCCATCGCCTCCTCGTTTCGGCTTGTGGATGGCCTTCCTGAGCGAGGATCACTTTCCACTGATGCACGGCCATCTTTAAAGCGTTTAAACCATTGCTTTATCTGAGTTGGGCTTAAGGCCTCATTTTCAAAAGCTTGTTGAATCTTTCGAATTGTTTCAACTTGAGTATCACCAAGTTTTTGACAAAACTTGATGCAATACCTCTGTTCGATGCGTTCTGTCATTGAAATGAAATTTTCTGAAAATCAAAAAACCGATGAACACGTACTACACGCCTGCACTAAATGCTTTACACAGAGAGATACGAATGACGAATCGGCCTGAAACGCTTCACGATTACGCGTGAATGTGTGTGTGTGCAGCCACGCTTTGCACGGGCAGTTTGCTCATACCTTATTGGCGAGAGGGAAAAAGGTCGGATACTTTTTGAACAGACCTCGTACAACTTATACAACTAAAACAAAATTTAAATTGGTCAACTCAACAAGCACACACAATTTGAAGTTTAATTTAAAGTGCTTTCATAATGTTGGAACTGTGGTTCAGTGGTTAAGAGCACAGTGATTGATGGCAAACACGATTAACATGTTTGCAATTGGCACTGTGGTTCAGTGGTTAAGAGCACAGTAATTGATGGCAAACACAATCAACATGTTTGCAATTCAAAATCTAATTGTTTCATTCTGTTGTGTCTTTAAAAAGGAAACTTTATGGCATTTTTCTCTGCTTGGTAATCTTGGCAAACATCTCTAAATTTCAGTTATATCGCAATTCAACTAAACAGTAATACCTTGACATTTCTTGAAACAGGTTGAGGTAATTTCTTTACAATTGCCCTAGGTATGGTGCCTTCAATGCTCTCTTGCAAGTCTGGAGAATGAAAATGAGATGAAAATAAAAAATAAACAACTAAAACAAACCATGTTGCTGCACATTCTGATCCACACAGAAACTCAAAACAACAAGTTTTTATAACAATCCTACTAATATCGTTATTTCAAATTCAGACAAAAATACAAACAACTTTAGACTACCATCATCTCACATTATCTTGGTTCCAAAACAACAACAAAATTAGGAAAATCACACCTCATATATGCATTATCTTGTCAAATGCATTCAAAACTGGAACAGCTCAAAACAAACAAATTGCCACTTCTGCAAGTTATATAATATAGCTTGAGATGGAGTGCTGGTGCTAAAAAAGAGTGTGGAAAGAACATATGGAAAAGACAATGAATAAAGAGAATGCATGGGGCCAAAAAACTGAGATTGGTATATTGGAAGGTCCAGTAAAAAGATTTCATTAGAGGAAATAACAAGTGCAATAAAGAAAATGAAATTAAGGAAAGCATCTGGACTTTCAGAGATAAGCATAAAAATGATCAAGTGGAAAAGTTGGAATTGATGTGATGATGAGACTTTGTCAGAGAGTACTTGATGGGAAAGGAATACTGGAAGAGTGGAAGACTAGTGTGATGGTGCCAATCTACAAGGGTAAAGGAGATATGACAAACTGTGGAGCATATAGAGGAATGAAGTTATTGGAAAATGGAATGAAGATTGTTGAAAGGGTATTTGAGAAAAGCGTAAGAGCAATGATGGTGGTGGATGATATCCAATTTGGCTTTATTCCAGGAAGACAAATGACAGATGCTTATTTTATAGTGAGAAAAATGCAAGGAGAATACAAGAAAAAGATAAAAAACTGTACATGTATTTCATGGATTTAGAGAAGGCATTTGACAGACTTCCAAGAAGAGTAATGCAATGGGCACTGAAGAAGAAAGGACTACCTGAGATCTTGGTGAAAGCAGTGATGAGTCTGTACAAAGGTTCAAAGACGAATGTTTAAGGTTGGATCTAAATTCTCAGAAGAACTTTATTTAACAGTTGGTGTACATCAGGGATCTGTTTTCTCACCTTTGCTGTTTGCAATTGTGATGAATGTTGAGACATAGGTTTGTGCACAGATGACTTGGTACTGATGAGTGAAACCATTGGGGGACTGAAGGAAAGTTTCTAAAATGGAGAAATGCATTGGAGACAAGCGATTAAAAGTGAATCTTGAAAAGATGAAGGTGATGGTGTGTGTCAGAGAGTGAAGTCATATGGGAGTAGAATAGACTCATGTGGAATATGTGGCAAAATGGTGATTGTAAATTTAGTGCTATGTACAAAATGTGAATCAATGTTTTCATGGAAGGTGTCCTAAGTTGAAGAAAGTAACTCCAAGTGTGGCAAGATTTTTTGTTTGTAGTAAATGTGATAAAGCAATAAATGGTGCAGGAGAAGTGTAACAGGAGCTATTGTGTGATGAAGTGGAAATTGTTAAGGGATTTTGCTATTTCGACAATAGTTTGCATGCCAGTGAAGGATATGAAGCTGCAGTGACTGCAAGAACAAGAGTAGGATGGAAGAAATTCAGAGAGTGTGGTGAGATACTATTTGAAAAAAGATTTTCTTTGCAGATGAAAGAAAAGATATACAGGGTGATTCAGCAAAGTGTGCACAAATAAAAACTCATCTTCAGACTTATAATTAGGTCAAATGAAATAAGTTATATGCTGTGAAGATAGTAAATTTAATAAGCTTTCAGAAAATATACAAGTTATTCAATATAACCCCCTTTGTTTTTGATTACTTTCCGAAGTCGTGGCAGAACCTGGGCACATGTGGCACGCACCACTTCTGGGTCAATTTCATCCCATGCCGATGTCAATTTTCGCTTTAGAGAGTCCAGATTTGGATGAGAAGTACGGCAGGCTTTTTTCTCTAAAATAGACCATAACCCAAAATCCATAGGGTTCAAGTCTGGTGAAGACGGCGGCCAAAGCTCTTTCTCCCAAAAACCTTTGAAATTGCATCGACACCAAGCTTGAACTGAGTTGGCCGTGTGGGAGGTTGCACCGTCTTGTTGAAGAGTAACTCCTTGTTCTCCGACTACTTCTTGGACCCAGGGAAGGACTTTCTCCTCCAGCATTCGCCTATAGACGGTCTGGTTTATCTTGACCCCTTCTTCAATGAATATGAGAGGAGTTTTGAGCCCTTTTGATGTTGTGCCTGCCCATACCATTACGGAGGCGGGTTTTTGTCTTCTGAAAGAGCTGCGATGCTCAACTGGGACCATGTTTATGTCTGGAAGCCAAATCCTGTCATTTTGATGGTTATGGACAGCTTGAACAGTGAAAAGTTTTTCGTCTGTCCATAAAACTTGAGGCTGCGTGCCATCGACAAGTTTCTTGACCAAAACCTTTGCTCTATCGAGCCTTTTCTTCTTAGTGGCCTCCGACAAGAGATGTCTTTTGGTGAACTTGTATGGGTAGCTCTGGAGATCATCCTTGAGAATCCTTTGCATGCTGGACACGCTCACAGAGTAGTCTTTAGCAAGTTGTCTGGCACTTCTTGCAGGATTTCTCCTCAACTTCTCTCTGACCTTTTTGATCAGTTTCTTCGTCCTTACGGTTCTTTCAGAGTCACTCCTGATTCTTGGAGCACAAGTCCCAGTGTCCTTGAACCTTTTCACGGCTTTATAAACTCCTCTACGGCTTACAACCTCCTTCATCAACCAGAAAATTTCACTTGGTGGGAGCTTCTTCTTGCAATACTCTTCTATCACGTCATTGATCGTTTTACTCATCGTTTATTTTTACTTCAAATAATACCAGATTTTAAATTTTAACTCTTAAATAATAAGAAACTGAAATGTTAATAATTGAAAGTTAATAATGGACAAAATACATGTACATAAAACTAAGAAAAGTATTTGTGCACACTTCGCTGAATCACCCTGTATAAAAGCTATGTAAAATTAGCTATGTTATATGGAAGTGAAACATGGTGTTTGAAAGAAAACAAAGTAGCTATTTAAAAAGAGCAGAAAGGTCTAAGGTGCAGGCAATGTGCAGTGTAAAGTTGGTGGACAAGAGTAATACAGAGAAACTGACAAACATGTTGGGATTGAAGAAAGCAGCAGATAAGCTGGCAAGGACAAATGGTGTGAGGTGGTATGGTGATGTTTTGAGATGACCTAAAGATGTTTTTATGAAGGAAATGGTATATGAAGTGAATGGGAAATGTAAACCAAGGTTTCCAGATTGGCTTTTTTGATGCCAAATTAGCAAAATTTGGCTTTTTTTTAGTGTGATTGGCATCAAAAATTTTGTTTGGCTTTTTTTGATTTTTTTCTTTTTTCAATTAGTTTTAATTTTTTTTCAATTTGTTTTAGCATAATGTCAAATTATTTCTCCAAATTAAGATAAATGCAAAAAAAGGCAGTCTTAAGTTTTAAAATGTAGTATTGTTTGCAAAGTTGAGCCCATAAAATCCAACTGCCAAGTGCAAACTAACCATAATTTTGGGGAAATTTGAGACAGATTCTAAGTAAAGATCTTTTTTTTAGAGATCACTATAATTTTGGGATGAAAATTGAGAAATCAAAGACATTCTAAGTGAAGATCTTTTTAGAACACTTTTTTTAGTGATGAAAATTAAATTTTGTTTGGCTTTATTTTGACTTCTTTTTCACCTTAGTTGGCTTATTTTTAAATTTTAAATCTGGCAACTCTGATGTAACAGGGTTGACTAAAGATGAAATGGAGGGAACAAGTTGAAGGAAACATGAGAAGGATTGATTTAAAAAAAAAGATGCAGCAGATTGACGTAGATGTAGAGAAGATGTAGAAAGAGTTGCAGAAGTAGCAAGATGCCTCTGGCTATCTCCATTTACTGGGGAAATTTAAACCAGATTAAAATTGGATTGTTGTTACCTATATCTTGCTAGAAATTACTGAGATTAGTCATGCACTGGTAATACAATGTTTTAATTTGTTTGATTATTTTTCTGGTGATATTTTATATATTTTTCTTTTTGTTTCCTTTTTTTTTCATTATTATTTTTTATATTTTAACTAATCAAAGTGTAGCAGCCATGCTTTCTACCATATTTTACTTGCATTTTTTAATTATCTTTAACATGTTTTAACATGTGAGGTTGTGCTGCTTTTTTCTTGATTTTTTCTAATATTTATGATTTTTTGTGTGAACTATTTAATAGCAATTAAGAATAAAAAAATGAAATAAAAATGAATGTATAAAAAAAATCTGCAAATTTAAAAGACATTGCATGATTCTAGAAACCTGATAATATGAAAAAGATTTTAAATTAAAAACAATTGAATCAAAACTTAAATTTAAATATTCTATTACTGTGCTTCTTAAATATTCTATTACTGTGGTTCTTAAGCAGTCAGCAATTTTTAAGGTCTATATAAAATCTTGTAGTTTTAATATTGCTAGCTAATTTTTTTCTTTTTGCTAAAAATTTATTAACTTACCAATGTGATTAGCTGAAATATGTCTGAGTTTCATGACAATACATAATTAAATTTGAATTTTCAATTCTTTAGAAATTAATGGGAATCTGCTTTTATTTTTAAGAAGCAAATGGGGTTGAATTGCTAAAAAAGTTTTGAGAACCACTGTTCTATTATATCATTAACTGGAAGTGAAGTACAATCTGGTTGTGATTTGTCTGATGAAAGTTTTTTTAAAATACATTCTAACACTTCCTTTAATGAAAAGAAGTAAAAAAACTAGCAGCAGTAGAAAAAACAATTTTTATTAAAAGTAAAGCTTTTAAATAAATTTTAGCTTATGAACAGAACATTTAAGGTCAGATGATTTATGAGGTGTGTCCAAAAATTAATAAGACTGGTGTTATAAAAACTTTATTGAAAAATATTGGAATACACCAAAGTCAAATTCCTTTAAAGTAATGCCCTTTCACTTGAAAACACTTGTGCATTTGCCTTTTCTACAATTCAAAACATTCTTGGAAGGCATTTTCTGGGATCTTTTTGAGCTCTATGGTCACAGCTATTTTGATGGAATCAATGTCAGAAAAATGGGTTCCCTTAAGAACAGATTCGATAATAGGGAAGAGAAAAAAGTCACACAGGGCCAGATTTCTCGAATATGGGGTGTGTTCCAAAGTTGCAATATTTCTTTCTGTGAGAAACTGATGAATAGTCAGGGCTGTGTGAGCAGGAGCGTTATTGTGATGGAGTGCCCATGCATGGACTTCCCAAAGGCTCTGCCTCTTGTCACATGCTGATCTTATGAGGTGCTGAATAATCTCTTTATAGATAGTTTGGTTTACTGTTTGGCCTTGGGTGTCTAGAGGCTTACTGATCTTTTATGAGGCACCAAAGAATCTTCTGGCCCTGTGTGACTTTTTTCTTTTTCCTGAGATCAAATCTGTTCTGAAGAGAACCCATTTTTCTGACATTGATTCCATCAAAATGGCTGTGATGACGGAGCTCAAAAAGATCCCAGAAAATGCCTTACAAGAATGTTTTGAATCATGGAAAAGGCAAATGCACAAGTGTTTTCAAGTGGAAGGGCATTACTTTGAAGAAATTTGACTTTGGTAAATTTCAATATTTTTTAATAAATTTTTATAACACCAGTCTTGTTACTTTTTGGACACACCCTGTATATTAAAATTCTGGATAAATTGTGGGTATGCTGCCATTGTTGAAAATAAGGTTTTGAGCAGTTTTTATTGTAAACCTTTTACAATCTATGTAGATGTTGCTTGAATTATGACTGGTGAATTGTCAAATATATATACATGGTTGATTTTTTTGGTTCAATATCACCACTGAAAAAACATTTAGAATAATTAACAAAATATTTAGATTAAAAGATGATTATAACCAAATTTTTTAAAAGTGAAAGCATCTTTATTTTGGAAGTTAGTTTTTGTGGATAACAGGTACTGATTATGTTTTACTTACATTTGATCAAGGAATTGTTTCCAATAATAGTACTTACAATTCTTTGAAAATATTGTTGCATAGGACTATAAATTTAAAAAAAGATTTTCATCCTATTTGCATTATAAAAGGCTGACTTATATTGCCAAAAGCTAAGTTTATATAAATATTTGTATCTTTCATCCTGGCATTCTCTAAATAATTTTTTAACACAAGGTATGTGGTTTTGTTTCAGATACTTATTTTTGTCAGAATAGCCGCCGTAATACCCAAGCTGCTTAGTCTTATTGATAACAAGTGTCTTTTACAAGAGCACAAAAGAGTGTTTGATGAAGGTTTTAAAGCAATAATGAGCAATCTTTGGAAAATTTTAATTTGTTTAAATTTTTAAATAATTTTATCAGGGGTTCAAAACCTTTTTCATCAACATTTAATCATAAATTTAGTTGTAATAATGAAATAAAGAAAAGTCATTTTAATAAGTATGTAGCAAACAACATATTTGATGCAATGAATCCAACTCTTGTTGTGTTAGCATGTGTAATGTAATCATTATGTAACTAACAATAGTTGAACAATTTTTTAAATGTTTTATTGTAGAAATTTTGATGAAATTATCAACTGGATTTTTAAAAATTTGCAAGATGTATCTCATTTTTTCTTGGTTTTACCTTTGTTAAACCTTATTCAAAATGATGCACCTACAACTAATCCACCTGAATTTTTGGGATGGAATGAAGTGAAAACAAAATTTAGGAAGTCCGAACATCAAAAGTAATATCTTGCATTTTAAAAACATATTTGCTTATGTTTTTTTTTTATCTGTTAACCTATTAGTTGCTGCATATATCACTGCTAATACATTATTGGGGTCTCATTCACTGTTTTCTGGTACTAACTTTGCAGGATTCAAAGATTATCTAAAATTTCAGAATTTTTCAAGTAAGCATGGCAAATAATGAATGAGAACCTATTACTGTTGCAATAATGTATATTAACACTGACACATGCAGCAGCCAATACTGAAAAGACTATTTAATTGATTGAACTGGAATTTTTAAGCAAATCTACTAAAGCAAAATATGAAGTACAATTTATAATAATTAAAGTTATGATCTTAAAAAATAACTGCATAGTTAAAATTTTTAAATTAAATAATCTTGTTCTGTATTCTTTAGTATAACAAGTTAAAGATTTATATTTGGAATCTAATAAGTTGTTAATGGAAATTTTAACTTGAGATTTTTCATCTTAAAGTATTTTACAGCATTGTTTTTTAATTTCATATTTAGTTTCATATTTTAAAGAAAGCAAATGTTACTGTTTGTTAAATTCATAGACAAATACACAGACAATAAAAGCTTGAAAATTTTATTTCAGATTTCTTTGTCAATTGCTTCCTTCTATTATTTCACTTGCACATCGATATTCTTGGATTTTTAAATTGTATTTTGAAACACTTAGCTTGGATTCAGTTGCCACAGTTCTTGATAATGATTGTCAAAATTTTTTAAATGGCCCTTTAGTTTTGTCAAAACTATATTACTTTTGGCTACAGTTAAATGGAAAAAAATCAAATAAGGTAACTGATGTATTAATATATTTCTCAGTGTTGCAAATTACATTAATGTTAACCCTAACATTTGATGTGAAGAAAATTGGTTTGAATTTAAACAATTTTATAAAGTCTATAACTTTTTATTGTTGCAAGAAATAAATTGTTGCACTTTATTGAAAAAATTATTAAAACTTTCTGTCCTTATAAAAATCATTCTCAACTCTTTTAACACCATTTGACCAAAATATTGGCAGAGATAGGAGTAATTTTCTACTCATCTTTCTATATTGTATTTATATATTTTTTGCTTGCCATGAAACTAACAATTTTTTGTATTTGTTAATTATTTTTCTTTATCAAATATATTTTTAAATTTTGTACAAATTCAAATTATGTGTTTGGATGCTCTTTTAATCTGCTCTTTAACTTGAAGTAAAAGTATTGTATTAAAAATTTAAAAATGTAGATTTGAAAAATGATCGACCCAAATTTTTTTGAACGTTTTGTAAGTAAAGTCAAAGAAATTAACATTTTTTAAAAAATTTGTATTAGGTTAACTTTGCTTCATGTAATGATAGTATCAATGAGTTTTATTCAGATTGTAAATGATGAAGTTCTTGTTAAATTATGCACATTTTTATCAGAAGAATTCAAGAAAAAGTTAGAAAAAACTTTGCAAAATGATCAAAGGTACAATATCTTTAAGTTAAACTTGATACCTATTACATTTATTTTTTTGTATTATCAGTTGATTGTTTAATGTTATAGAGTCAATTTATAAAAATTATAAACATAACATCAATCAAATTAATTTATTTATTGTTTTAACAGCACTCAAAAAGCATTCAAAAGAGACATTTTATAGGTATCTTTAAATATCTTAATTCATTCAATGTCTTCAGTTTCTACAGCAGTGTTTGTTATATTAGAAAAAGTTGATATAATTTCAGCAAAGCTAGATATTAAACAGAGTTAGTAAATGCTTCTACAAGACAATTTTCAAACTAAAAATACATTTGGCACCAGCATGACATGGCTACCAAAATTTAGTTGAAATTTTTTTTGAGAGATCTTTATTTTAAATTGCTGTAGCTGGATTTAATCAAATTAAAAAATTGAAGTCATAACCAAAATACAAGTATGATAGAACTTAAAAGTGCGATGCATAAATTTATTAATAAAATTGGTCAAATTTTAATGAGCTAAATATTTAATATAGAAAATTTAAAACCAACAATATCATCATGAAAAATTAATTTTGACATATAAAGGTCATCATCAGTTTTTGTAAAAATTAAATTAAATTATTTTTGACAAAATTTTGAAAAAATTTTAAAAACTTTACTCATACTAATTGGGTTCTGACTCAAGTTTTGTGTCTTTGAGTTAGACCCGATCAGCATGAGTAGAGTTTTTAAAATTTTCGCAAAAAATTTTGTCAAAAACAATTTAATTCAATTTTTTACAGAAACTGATGATGACCTTTATAGATTGAAATTGATTTTTTGTGATGATTTAGTTGGTTTTAAATTTTTAACTTTTATTTTCTATATTAAATATTTAGTTTATTTAAATTTCATTGATTTTATTAATAAATTTATGTGTTGCAATTTGATCAGGTAAATGAAATTGTCAATTTGACTTTACTGAAAAAAGGGTAACAGATTTCTGTTAAAAGACTTTTGACAAAACTTGAAAAATTTAAATATAAAGCTGAGAGACAAGTTAGCTTTGATAATGGTCAATACTTAAAATATTAGCAGTTGTTTGCCAGTATGTTGTGTTTTATTCTGAGATAAAATTATTTGAAACATTTGTAGATCTGCACAAAATTTCTATTTTTAATCTTTTACTATTTGAAAAAGTTATTATAAATTTTAAAGGCAGCACATTAAGGTAATTAATCAAAGCAGATAAACTTGTATTTTACAAATAAATTATGTAAGTTTTAACTAAAAACAACTATAAAATTTAAAAAAGTTTTTTTTGAATGAGATTAAAAGCAAAGGAACAAATTTTTAACTTCAAATCTCAACAACATTAAAATTAAAAATGTGCAACATAATGCTAATTTGATTTGAGCAAATTTTTTAAAACTGGGTTAGTAGGAATCATTTATTTTAGAACTTTTAAACTAATTGAAATGATTTAAAGAATCTCAAGTGCAAAATACTAAATAGAAGCAAAACTAGAGGATATAATTTGTAATGCATTTGGTTCAATGGTTATTGGTTTAGTTCTTCTAGTTAACTGTTAAAACATCGTCTTCTTGATAGTAAAAAAGAAATTCATTCTTTGATAAAACCTAAAACTGAAATTAAAATAATTGACTGTGTAACCAAAGTTTTGAGCTATGAATGTTATTGTACATATTTTTAAGTGATTGGTTTTTGTGTTCCAATTTTCTTTTTGTTGATGTTTGCCAGACACTGTTAGAAACTTATTAGTTATGGAGCTTTATAACATATCTAATAAACTGTTTCTTTTTTTGTGTGTTATGCAAAGATTTTGGTCTATCTTTAAGCAAGCACAATGTCAGTTTGTTTTTACTTTTTTATTACAACAGTAAAAGCAATACTTTTTTGAATAAACCTGGTTTTAATATTAATATTTGTTGCATTTTTTATATAAAATTTAGGAAAGAAAGAAAATTAAATGAAAAAGACAACCATCTTCTTGAAATTAACAAATTGCTTAATTTTGTGGTTTGCTTGTGTAAAATTGTCTGACCTAAACTAATCTTAACTAACACAAAGGAATGATAAAAAAAAAAATATTTAAAAGTAGATTTAAATTTACCAAGTAATGAAAAGCTTAGAACTTTTAATTTTTGCAAACCAAAATCATAAACTAATGATTTTTTTGGTAGCTAAAAAAGTTGCAAAATTTCAAATTGTTTTGTTTATTGGAATTCATATTGACTGTTATAACTAAAAAATTTTTTTTTAGTGTTGTTGTGGAATGTGATTCCAAATATGTGATGGATTCCATTGCATTTTTTTTGAAAATACTAAAGCAAATAAAAAAACACAGTTATTATACTTCTCAAATTTTTTTCATTGGGTTGGCTCATTTGTTAAATTTGTGTGATGGAATTATTGAGTTTGCACAAAATATTTCTGATAAGGTAAAATTCTATATAAACAATTTTTGTTTTAAAATAAGTTTTTGATGTAATGTTTTTTTAAAGGATGATGGAACATTAAAATCCAAAATTCAATTTTTGCAACAAGAAATATTATCTTTGTCAACAGTTTTACTGGAAAAACAGGAATTGCTGAGAAATTCATGTACTATTCATGTAATTAAAATATTTTATTTGACTTAATTTTAATTTTTTTGATGCTTTTAAGATAAATTTAATCTTTGAATAAGTTACATGACATCAAAGAGAATTGAAAAATTTTTTAATTTTCTTTTTGATTGGTGCTTTTCGATGTTGACTGTTAACATTTAAGCTGGCAGTTGCAGATTATTAATTAGAATTCCCATTTCCAAAAGAGTCACTTCATGGAATTCTCACCTTAACTTTTCTTGCTACCAATTCGCCTTAGAGGTTAGGATAAGTTATGCCTGATGAGGTCCATAAGACTAAAACAGGCCTGTTGCACAATGATTGTCTTTTTTGTTAATTTGTTTTAATTGCTTTTTTTACTGTTCCTTTTTAACTCATTGAAATTACATTTGATTGTTTACAATGTGATCTCTTTGGAGAATACATTGTACTTGTTAAAAATTGGTTTTTCCCATGTTGCATCTGCTTTGGCCTGGATTCTTTTTAATTGTTTTTTCACATTACTTGTGTTGATTGAGTTATAGCAGTGTTTTTGATTCTTAGCAATTTATAAAATTCAAGATGGTGTTTTCATCAAAAGCTGCTAAGACATTACTTAAATACATGATGGCTGAAAAAGTGAGAGAAATGTTTACTACCATTCTGCATCAGATTCAGTAGACTCTAGACCTAGAAGCAGGCAGTCATTTGATCAGAAGAGTGTGTCTTTCCAGCCGGGTCTTAGTGGTAAAAGAGTTGCTAAGAGGCCCAGAACTAATGCAACTGTAACAACACCTGATAGATCTAGAGTTTTTTTGGAGGAAAGTGAGGGCTGATGAGCTGTAAGGCTGGCTTTACATGATCAAGTTTCTTGTGGCAAGTATTGCACAAGCTTTTACACGGCAAGCTTTTTTTCTGTCTGAACTTCTTGCAGAAAGAAATGTCTGCAGTTTTTGTGCAAGAAACTTGCTGATGTAATTACACGATGTTCATCCAGCAATATTTCAGCAACATTACGCACGTATCTCATTGATTTTGTCATGATAGGTTTAGATCAAAGGTGGCAAACCTGCATCCCATGTGTGGTTGGGAAGAAGTTTTTTGCTTTATTGACAACCAGGGTGTAATAAAAAGGTAATAAACCCTCCAGAAAAAAATTATAATGTCGAGTGAAAACCAAACAACCTAGTCAATCAACGGAACAACTCTTCTCTATCTTGTTCATCATGTGAATACAGTTTTTTGGTCTACTATTGACTTTGAAAAATATATACATGTATAATGCAATTAAAGATTAAAAAACTCTTGACATGATAAATCAGATGAAGCAGCATGGTCTGTCATTGAAAAAAAATTAAGCATGTTTATTTCCACCCTCAAGGATGTTTGCTTGTTTGTGTCAACACGAGTGATGGAAACAAGCATCTTAAGTATAGAATCACATCTGCATGAAAATTACCACCTTTTTCCAAAAGGTAACAGTCAAAAAGTAGTAAAAACCATGCTTTATAAAATTTCCATTCTTAGGGTTGTTAATTACCACCCCTAAAAATACCCTAAATTTACAGTGCACACCTAATTTTTGAATTTGGGGATGCGACCCAGGATTGCAATCAGGTTTCCACCACTGGTTTAAATAAACCCAGACTTCGTTTTCATTTTAATTCCAAGCATCAAGTGGTAAAGCACATGTAAGGCTTGCTTGTTTATCAGTATTCAATGTTAAAATATTAAAAATGCTTTGAGCAAGAAAATGACATGCAGCAGCATTAAGGGTGGTGGCAGCTTTAAATAAGCAACGTAAAAAACGGAAATGCTGGATATGACCTTGGCTTGGCTGTAGGAATGCATTGGGTGCCTATAACACCTTGTTGCAGGAGCTGCACATATGTCTGTTATTGATCATGATGGCATTTTCATCCAAAAACTTTTTGAAATCTTGCTGGAAAATAGAACCTTGTTCTATTTCTAGCAATATTGCAGCAAGACACGTTTTTTTCTTGAGAAGTGCTTTTACACATGGCAAGATTTTTATTGTGCAATATTGCCAGCAATCTTGCTCAATGGTCTTGTGCAGTACTTTACACACAGATAGACTATTGAGGCAAGAATCTTTCTGCAAGAAACTTGATCGTGTAAAGCCAGCCTAAGCAAAAAAAAAAAGGATTTAGACATTTTCAGCTTTTCGGCTGTAGCCACTTATCATAAACTAAAAATTGGAATAATTAAATTCTGTAAAGACCTTTGTATTTATAATTATATTATCTATAAGAAAAAACTAGCTATGAAGTAATAAGCATTGTGGATTATTTAAAAAAAATTGGAATAAGTAACAAAATTGTTTGTAAAATTTTTCACTTTTTATTTTCTTTGCTCATTTCTCTTATTCTTACTCTTGGTGCTATGACAGTTAATTAAATGACACTTGATCAAAACAACACTTTATTGAAATGATACTTGATCAAAATGAAGTTGATTGAAATGAAGTTGATTGACATTTATTTGACATTTATTGAAGTTGATTGACATTTATTCGAAATGACGCTTGATCAAAATGAAACTTGTAAAAAAATTTGCTTTTGTATGTTTCGGCAATTAAATAATCTCTTTGTTATTGTAAATTAGATTCATTAAAAGCAGAGACAATCAGTAAGAAGACAGTTTGTTTTTATTTTTTATAACTTTTTGTCAATGTCAAGGTCAGGGTTTTTTAACCTTTAGGCTTCCACAAATATCAACTGAATAAATAGGACATCAATAACGGAAAATAGAAAAGCATCATCTTAATAAGTTGCCTATTCTATTTTTCAATTAACAATAAATATAATAGACACTTAGGACAATAGTGAGTCAGTATTTGTCAAAGAGCAGAAGAGATGATATTGATCCTTTGCTAAGGATGTTGGCAGTTTAGGCTTAGATCCTTTTGTAAAAATGTCAGAAGCCTAAGGGTTAACAAGGTGCCTGGACAAAGTATTTTTAGTTGGGCAACAAATAGATTTCTTGTCATGGTTATGTTTTGTTGGATATCTATTGCTGCTATTTTTTGCATTTTTTTTTACATTGTAGTCAGTTATTTAGGGGAGGGCATTGTGCCATGGCCCCACCCTTGCAGACCCCTTGCAGAAATCAGAGACAGATTCAAGATCTATTTTTTAGAGATTACTATGTTTTGGAACAAAAAATTGACGAAACTAGACAGATTCAAAGTGAAGATCTTGTTTTGGAGATCATGACAAAAAATTGACAAAATTGGGACAGATTCAAAGTTGTAAATTTTTTCTTTCATTATTTGATCAAGTGTTGTTCCAATCAAGTGTTATTTCAATTAAATGTTGTTTCGATCAAATATCATTTCAATCAAGTGTCATTTGATCAACTGTCAGGTCATGCTTACTCTTACCACTCATACCACAATGCATTGTCATTTATGTGACTGTATTCTCTATTCAATTCTGAACAATTTGGTGTATAACATGTGTTTATTTTGTGTGTGTGTATATTTTTAACTTTTTTAAAAAACTGTTTTTAAAAGTTGTATTAATAAATAATTTTGGCGAGATGCATTAAAAATTGTGGTCATAAAGAGTTAAAGTAAAAAAATCAAAATTTTTTACATTCAATTATTTTTTAATAAACTTTAGTTATTTTTTTGCACAATTTTAACATTTTCTAACTTCAAAAGAACTTTATTTCAATTTTAGTTATGGAGCTTATTGTCTGAAGTAAATTGGTCAGATGATCAGTTTGCAAGGAAGTGGAATGATAATGTATGCTCAAAATCTAAGCAAATTATTCATTCAGTGAGTGAATTTTGCATATAATTAATTTAAATTCATTGTGATGATTGCTTGTTGTAGACTTAATAATATTCTTGAATATGTTTTATCACTTTAAATCGATGTTGTAATACCACATATCTATTAATATATATAGTGAGGAGAAACTGTGTTACTTTTGTTTTATCACAGCTAATACATTAAACTGCATATACAGTGTACAAGTCTCTGCAATTAAAGATCACCAACTGTGGTAATGCAAGGACCCTGTATTTTTACTCATTCTCTATCAATGGTATTTTGTTGAAAACTTAAACTTAAAGTTATACTGGAAATTCAACATTTTTATTGCTTATTTTTATCCAGTGTTTATGTCTGCAACTGACTTTTTGTGATTTAAAGCAGGGGTGTGCAACTTGTGGCCCACAAGCTAAATGTGGCTTGCAGAGCAAAAATATCTAGCCTGTGCTGAAAAACATCCAGCTGCAAGCATTTTATCTATGTTTAAAAAAATGAGCATCAGAAAGCACTAATTCTGTTTGATAGATTGTTGCTCATTTTGAAATTTCTTCATTCAGCATCGTTGCAGCAACTCCCATTTTCTCTACTAAATGGATTCTACTTGTTTCTTTTTGTTGTCCACCTTTATCAGATTTTACTTGCTGTATGATGTATTCTGCACTGGTTTGGTTTGGTTTTCTCTATTGTTTAGCAACAATCATAACTTTGCATTTTCGTGCTTGGTCATTTTCAGCTTGATTTATTTAGGTCTCGGATTTTCCTATTTTTGTCCCAAAATTGAACATACGAGTTTCATGTCCAACTTCTGAAAAATAATTTACTGGATGCCAAAATTCTGGACATTTTAATTTTTTTCCAGACATTTGAGTTTTTTTATGAAAATTTTGGATGCTATGGTGACCCTAGCTTAGTAGATCTTTTGAGATCTGCTTTATGAGAGAAAAGAATCAATGATAATATTACAATTTTTCACTGTTATTTACCAGAAAAATCTGTGAGCAAAATCGAAGTTTAAACAAATCTGGTCACTAAGGCAGTAAATTTTATTCAAGCATGGGGACTTAATTATCATCAATATTAAAAGTTTTAGGAAGATCTTAACTCTGCGCATCAAGACTTGTACTTTACTGAAGTGCATTGGCTAAGCAATGGCCAAATGCTCAGATGATTTTATGATCTGAGGGACAAAGTTGTACAATTTTTGAAAATGAAAGGGTAAACGAAAGTTGGCTGTTTGATCAAGCTTTCTTGGTTGATATAACTGCACACCTGAATGATTTCAACACAAAACTGCAGCAAAATGGGCAGTGTGCAAATGACATGTATAAGCATATGAAAGCGTTACAGAACAAGTTATGATTTTGGAAAGTGCACATAAAAAAAGGGGATATAAGCCACTTCCAAACTCTGAAAGAAACTGAGCTGCTCCCTGAGAAGAAGACAGAATTCACAGACCAACTTCAAAACCTAATGAATGAATTTTTGAATTGTTTCCAAGACTTTAAATCCCATTTATTTGACATATTTTCCTTGCTTTTTCCCATGGACATTGACAAAACACCAACAGAAATTCAATTGGAATTGATTGAACTGCTAGCAAGAAATGATTTAAAGGCAAAATACATGGAAATGAGTCTTAGATGTGATTTTTATCAGAAACATCTCGATCAAGATAAGTTTCCACAGCTAAAAAAATTTATGGCCTCAAAGATGGCATTGTTTGGTTCAACGTATGTGTGTGAGCAATTTTTTCCCAAATTAGGGTTCATAGAATTCCTTCTTTGATCAGTACTGACTAATGAACTCTAGAGAATAGACTTTGGGTTGCCAGCACATCAATTAACATGAATCTGGATAGGGTGGTTGGGAAAGCAAGTGAACTTTAAAGCTCTCATTAAAGAGATTTTAACAAATTTTATGTAGATTTGCAATAAACTAAACTGTTTCCTTTTTGTGGTTGTCACAAGTAGATAGTCAATGAGAAATACAAGTGGTCTGTAGTCTAATCCGAATACACATATTTGGCCTGGCAGTATAAAAGGTTGCATATCCCTGATTTAAAGCTTGCAAATTGCCTCTTGTGCAATTTTTTAATTTTCTCAGCCTGAGTCAACATAATGTCTGATAAATTCTAACCAAAATGGAACAAATCTGTTGACACTTGCTTGTTGAAGGCTTGACTATTCTTACTTGTTTTATATTTTTTTAATAAAAATTAAAGGTTAAATTTGTTTTTTTTCTGATCTGTGTTAGCTGACTCAATATTGCTACCTAGTTGAAACTACCTCCTATGGGGTATAGCAGTATGTTATGTTTGAAATAACTTGTTTTTACTAGGTTGTCTAGTAAAAAAGTTGTCCTAGGTTGTCCCAAAAGTTAGTAAACATTTGAGAAAAATTGAAATTTTATTTGCCAAATAACAACAAAAACAATAAAAATTATTCCTCAAAGTAAAGACCATCATTTCTAAGACTTTCTGCCATTGATTTGCAAGCTTTCAGATCTGGTCAAAGTACCATTCAACCGGCTTCAAATCAAAGAATTCTTGACATGCTTCCTCAACTTCATTCTTCTTCTTTCGGCTTCTCACCACTCAGGGTCACCACAGCGTGACAATAATCTCCATTTTACGCGGTCTACTTCGTCTCCTTCCCTAGCTCCAATGTTTTCCATGTCTTCTCTCACCAAATCCATCCACCTTCTCCTTGGCTTTCCTCTTTTCCTTCTGCCTGGCACTGCCATCTCCATCATCCTTTTCCCCATGTAGTCTTCTTCTCTCCTTTTTATATGTCCATACAAACGTAGCCTCGCATTCCGAAATTTGTCTCCCAGCTTTGCAACTTTCGCAGTCCCTCTCACGCATTCATTTCTTATCTTGTCCTTTCTTGTCACTCCCAGTGCCCATCTCACCATTTTCAACTCTGCAACTTCCATTTTTCCTATTTGTCTTTCAGTCACTGCCACCGTTTCCATTCCATAAAGCATGGTTGGTCTAACAACACTCTTGTACATTTTACCCTTAACCTTTGCTGATAACTTTCTGTTGCATGGAACTCCAGATACCTTCCTCCAACTCATCCATCCTGCTTGGATCTTTCTCCTTACTTCTTCTTCACATCTTCCATCATTACTAACTGTTGACCCCAGGTATTTGAAGTTTTTGGCTTTCTTTACCTTTTCTCCTTGCAACTTCAACTCTTCTCCATCATCTACACCCCCAACCCTCAAATATTCTGTCTTGCTCCAGCTCACTTTCAGGCCTCTTCTCTCCAGTGTATTTCTCCAAATCTCCAGATCCTCCTCTAGCTCCCTATGATTTTGCCTACACAGAACTATGTCATCTGCAAACAGCATATCCCATGGTGCGTCCTTCCTGATGTCCTCCATCAGCCAGTCTATAATGATGGCAAAAAGAAATGGGCTGAGTGCTGAACCTTGGTGGAGTCCAACACCTACTTGAATTCTTCAGTCAACCCTGCTGCACTTCTCACAGTTGTTGTTGCTCCGTTGTACATATCCTGGATAATCCTTATATAGCATGCTTCCTCAACTTCATTAAACAAGTCAAATTGTCAGCCCTTTGAAAAGTGTTGCATTGAATGGAAAAGGCCATAATCTGATAGAGCACAGTCAGGGCTGTAGGCTGGATGTGGCAGTCAGTCCAGTTCTTCAAACTTGTCTTTGGTCTTCCTGGAGATGTGTGGCTTGGTATTGTTCTGCTGCATCAAAACGCATTTTGTTTCAACTCAACTTCAACTTTTCGTAGACCTGCTCCAGTTGCTGTCACTAAAGTTCGGCACTGATGACACGACCATTCAAAACGAACTCAAAATGCACGATTCCATCAAAGTTCCACCAAATGCACAACATGACTTTCTTGCTGAATCGATCTTGTTTTGGAATCAATGCGTCTCTTGCCCTTTCTGAACCCATTGCTTGTCTCAATTGTGCTGGACCAGATAGACCCATTTCTGGTCTGATGTCACAATACACTTTTAAAAACGGTCGTCCAATGGATTACTGAGCAATTGATGGCAAATTTCAACTCGTCTGTTGGCTTGTGCTTTGGTAAGTTTGTCAGGATCATTTGTCAACTCTAAGCTCATCAGCCAATTCTCGAGTGCTTGATGAAGGTGCAATCTTCAACCCGGTTTGCAAGTCTCCATCATTCAGCTTTAACAGCTGTCCCAAATGAGGCTTATCTTCAAGATTCATGTCACCAAAATTGAAATGCTTGTGAGATCACTGCATATGCAATTGTTTCTTCACCTTTGGCAGCACAAATCTCTTCTGCAGCTTTTCTAGTTGAAAGACCTTGCTTCCAGCAGTAATGAATGAAAACTCACAGCTCAATTTTATCCATTGCCTGGATTAAAAAGATGAAGATTACAATAACAATATAAATGCAAAAAATATAGTAGTTAAAAATTGCATAAAATTCAATTTTTTTTAAGTGTTTACAAACTTTTGGGCCAACCTAATATTATATACATCTTTGAAGAATTACGAGGATTTGGAATTAATCTTTTAAACAAGCTGCATAAAGATGAGAAACACCAGACTCAAGTTTCGCTCTCATTAGAGCTCATCAGTGATGCTTATCTCACTGCAAATGAGATAAGCATCACTGACAAGCTCTAATGAGAGCGAAACTCGAGCCTGGTGTTTCTCATCTTTATGCAGCTTGTTTAAAAATTATATACATCATTGCTTTTCAACCTTTGAAAAAACTGTTCACACTTTTTATTTTGAAAAATTTTTATCTGCACTAATCAACCAGAGCTGCAGCTATATTTGTTTTCCCATTTGTGGAATAAGAATGGAAAGTTTGACATAGGAAAATCATATGCTTTAGCCAATTATAAACTCGTTTACTTCAATTTTGTGTTGATTCATAGTTGCTGATGAATAGCTATAAAATCAGATTAAACATTTAAGGAGTTTTGTTTACTACTAAAATAACTAGATTGGAGTAGAAAGGAGTTTATTTTGTTTTTTCTTTTGTGGTTTTAGTTTTGATAGCTTAAGCCACAAAAAATTGAATTTGACTTCAACTTTAATTTACTTCACTTGCTACTGCTATAAGGCCTGAGGTCTTAAAGATGCTTTAAGGAACAAGAAAGAAATTTTGTTCAATTAATCACAACAAAAAATCGTTATATGAAAAAAGAATCAGCATTTTTTTTATTTAAATATACAAGTACATTAATGGCTCATTTTGATCTGAATATATCTGAAAATTTTATACCAGTTGAACACAATGTCTTGCTCCAAAGCTTCCAACTTTAGGTCATCAAGTATCTTATTAAGAAGACAACTCCTTTTTCTTGTTTTGATATTAGCTAGTACATTAAACCCCTTTATGGCCAAGTAGGTAGTGGGATTTTGCTCAAGAACATTAAATGCTTGATTGCCACGTCTTTATAAGTTACATTAAAAGCTCTGACCCAAAATTCAGCATGTTTTCACAGTTAAAAATGCTTGTTGATAAAAAGCATTTTTAAGATGACCCAGATGTCCCAGAGGCTGCTATTCACCAAAAGGTTTGAAAATTCATCTTTTATTTTAATTCTGCTTCCTGATGACTGGGAAAATAAGGTTTTAAACTATCAAGCAGAGTGTGCACATGAAAGTGTGCTGCTTTGATGATATGCTGCTTGAGATTCTGTTCTGTTTCCTCCTATTTACGTGTAGACATGAAAGTCTAGCATTGTCAAAGTTTTTAGATTGTTACTGCAGATTTCTTCTTTCAGACTTTCAAGTTTTTGCTTGAATGATGTAATTTTGGAGTTTATTTTAAATTAATTCCACATCCTTGTAGAGTGATGTTAAGCATGCTAAGTATACCAAATATGTCAACAGGATAAGCAAGCCAGGCAAGCCAAAGCAAATCTTGAATCAAAGGACCTCTATGATCTTTTTTTCCCATTACTTTTCCATGAGACAGCCATTCAACTTTAAGAGTGATAAACAAGATGCCCATTATCTTCCATTTCTCTGACAAGTTCATGAAACATGCAATTTTACTTTGAGTTTTTTAGTATTCACAAATTTAATCTCATTGCTGAATTGGCAGTTATTTTTTTCATTGACAAATTTTTTGGCTGCCAATGCTTTATGGTGTATGATATCAGTGAATACTAACAACTTTTGGTGTGACTTGCTTTATGAGAGCAACCTCATTATGAACTCTGACCATAGAACTGGCACTGTTGATTTTGACTACATCCCTTCATGTTCAAGTAATGGTCTACTTTTGAAAATACACTTAGAGCAGTGGTGTCTATTCCAATAGGAAGGCAAAACAGATAATGATGTATAATTTTCATGTGTTCTGTGTATGGAAAGTAAACATAAACAATCAATTGAGCTTGACTGGTAATACCACTTGATTTGTCTAATTGAAGCCTGAAGCAGGGCACATGACAAAGCTTTGCTAAAACAATTTATTTTAGTAATGCAGGAATGAGTGAACATATTTGCTTGATGTTATAGGACCATGCCAATTTTTGCACTTTGTTTACAGCTGTGGTTTCACATTAAACCTTCTGTGCTACTATTTCTAGACAAAGTTTTATGACACTTTCTGCCCAGGTAAATGGATTCTTTTGAGACATAAAGATCTGAGCTATTTTTTCTGATGATATGATAAGAGGTTGATCAGAGCATTGCATTATTAATTGCTCAAATTGTTGCTGTTGGTATGTGAATTGTTGTGTTTGTTGCTTGAAGAATGTTTTTATGTTAAGGTTATTGTGTGTTTTTATGTTAAGGTTATTGTGTTCAAAATGTTTTTTTGTTCAGAATATTTAGTGCAGGGGTGCCAAACTTGTGGGTCATGGGCCAAGCCCACCATGCTCTATTTTCTGGCTTGCATCTATTAATTTTTATTGTGATATTAGGTGTGACAGAGTTTGTTAATAGTTGAATCAGGCTATCCTCAAATAAAAGAATTGGCATTGAAAATCATGTCAATGTTTGCTTGTACTTACGTCTTTAAACAGCTGTTCTTTTTGATAAACTTAAACAAATCCTGATTTCACTCACAACTGGATGGATGCACATCTCAACTCAACATTGAAGGCTGCAACTGCACAGACTTTGGTGCCAGATATAAACATGTTAACAAATGCCAAAAGATGTCAACTTTCTTCATTTTTCATTTCATTTTATTTTATCTTTATCCTCTTGACTAGCAGGAAAGTGACAGAAACACTAATAGATAAGGCAAGCAATTACCCATAGCTGCTTCCAAGATACCGAAA
Organism: Diplosoma virens; assembly: GCA_963680785.1. Lineage (NCBI taxonomy): Eukaryota > Metazoa > Chordata > Ascidiacea > Aplousobranchia > Didemnidae > Diplosoma > Diplosoma virens. The sequence goes on along the minus strand of OY796894.1, from coordinate 6,407,348 downwards.
TATTGCTGTTTGGTTAAATTTTTTTTATAGAGATATATAACTGAAATTTGGAACTGCTTGCCAAGACTGTCAGCAGGAGAAAGTGTCATGAAGTGTCTTCCTCAATGACACAACAGAATGGCATGAGTAAAATTTGAACCAAGACCATGTTGATCACAATCATGGCACTTTTACTGCTTGACCATGCTGCCTTTAACTTAAGGTACTATGAATAAAGAGTAAATAAAAATATTGAACCTGTAATTTATATGAAAAATTGTCTGGCTTATATAAATGTAGTGTGCAAATATGGTCAACAAAACCAAATGAGTTTAACACCCCTGGTTTAGTATCTCTGTGCTTTTTCAGTTTATACTTTTCCGTTGATGAATTGTGGTATATGACCTGGCAAAAAACACTGCCAGCCAAAGGGTAGTTTTGTCTGACTCTTTTGACAAATCCCAGCATAATAAATGCATTGTTTCATTTTTGCTTTTTGCTTAATTGCTGCTTTTTGATTTTAACTGTCAATTGTTTATTATTTTCTAATTTTTCTTGTTTCTTGCTATACTGCTACATCTTGCTTGTTGGAGGTAAGTCATGATTAACAAGCCTCATGGGTTTTAACTTTAATCTATCATATTACTAAATAAAATGCTGTACAGTGGTTCTCAACCAGGGAGCAACTACTCCTGAGGGAGGAATTTCATAATTTTAGGGGAGGAATTTGTATGTTTAATACTTTTATATTCCATCAAAAAAATTCAGTTTAAATTTTTTGCTGGAGCTATGTTTTGAAATTTTTGATTAATAGTATTTCTCTATTCTTATGTAACAGTAACACACAGACACCCCCAAGCCAAGTTGCAAATTTTCATATTTATTACATAGTAGTTCTACCTTCAAAGACCTTTACACAGGGTTACCATTCAAACTGACCAAAAAATAAGCACAGCCAGATCTCTATTCCCTTACGCCAAAACAAGGTCATCACTTTCAATCAGTGTCTAAAATTTTCGTTTTCATGCCAAAAACGTTTGGTGTGGGCAATTACCCCTACCCCCTGCTTCCAGCTCCCCTGAAAATAAGAACATTAAAAGTTTTTTAAGACAATTGTCAGTTCAATTTTAGGTTATAAATTCAATTTTGTTAAAGCGAACTGTAAATTAAATTGTCAAAAGAGAAGCTGGCTTGTCCAAAAATTTAACAGAATTTAATTGCTTTCTCTGTCCTCGTAGTGCTTAGCTTCTTATAAAAGGTCAGCAAAATCCCCAAGCCTACCAACTACTCTTATATTTAAAAATGTGTATCTCTAATCCTGGTGAGAAAAACTATATTTATAGACTGAGATGGAGATTGAATTTATTTTTTTATCTCAGATGGTTAAATACAAGTGCAGCAGCTCAGCATGATACATAATGGATGCTCTCACTTGCTTACCTACATGACATATTTGAACAACTAAACAAACTGAATTTTCGAATGCAAGGCAAGGGCACTAACATAATTACATTTCCTTTTAAGTTTTAATTGCAAACTGGAAAAGAAAAGTGGGAAATACACAACTACAAAATGTTTGAAAAGTTGGACATAGCCTACGCCTTGATGCAAGACTAGATGGCATGCCTGATCACATGAAGAATAAAATTATGGAACATCTTTCATCTCTTTAAAGCGAGTTTGAAAGAATTTTTTGAGAAGCCACTAATAAAAACTTTGATTTTGTAAAAAATCTTTTTAGATATTCTGTTGTAAAAGCATGCAGATAAATGCCAGGACGACTTTTTTGGAGCTCATTAATGATTTTACTGCATGGCACAAATGCCGAAAAAACTTCTCCCATACTTCTGGATTGTGACAAAAAAGTCTTACCCAAATACAATGAAAAAAGCTCTTTGCATTCTTATACCTCTTGTGTTATCTAACTGTAAGAGCCAGGATTTTCTTCTCTATAGCAAATTAAAAGCAAACAAAGAAATAAACTTGACGCTAAAGATGACTTGTGATGTGCACTCTCTCAGACTGCACTTCATTTTCAGATGCTTTCAGATAAGAAGCAAGTATTGCATTAATTCAAAAGTTCAATAAATACATTTTTAAATTTGTGTGTTTCCTTATTTTCTCTAGTGGTTCTTGTAGTATTTACTATAATTGAGGAGGAATGAAAAGATTCAGAATAAGCAAAGGAAGGCACACAACAAAAATAGTTGAGAATCACTGCTGTAATGTTTATAAAAAATAATGCGATAAGGCTGCTAATACTCACCATTTTGTTATACACAGAATCTTATTTGAAATACAGCACATAACAACAAAAAATGAATAAGAGTGCTAAATAATAAAAAATTAAATTCAAAGAATTAAATTGAAAGTGGGAAATCATACACAATTTTTATTTACACCACGTTTTTCATCTGCACTTTAATCTTTTTTGTCTGCACAAGTGTGTTCTGTTTCATGGGATAAAAAGAACTGGTATACATTATCTGAATATTTCAAATTTTATTCAACTCTTATGTTTTTCAACTAAAAGCTCCCAAATATCAATCTAAAGACAGAATTCAGGTTTTATGAGCATCAAAAAATTGTTGAAAGTCTAGTATAAATATCAGTGATTTTTGTAAAAATTAGTCTTCTGTCAAAAAATTACTTTTATGAACACAAAGATATTACAGAAATTATGAATTTGAAGGAAAGATCTTTTTTGTGACAACCAAAAGAGAATGCAAAAGCATTTAGATATTCTACTTTGTTGAGTACTGTTTAAACTGTTCTTGTGTGTTTAGACAAGTCCTGCATAATAATCTGTCCGAAAAGTATTTTCATGAAAGAGTAAGCCTCATCAAGGTGTTAAGACACTGGTGATTGATTTATATATCACACTAACATCACATCTCAGAGCCAGACATAACATCTTAGAAATGTAGAGAAAACCTCCAACACATTTACATTATCACTACACAATTATTTTGGTTCAATAAAAGTAACTAAGTTACTAACAATACACCCCATGACATTTATTCATCAGAAAAAACATTATCACATCACATGCATACAAATCTGCCACAGCTCAGAGCCAAAAAAATCTCCATTCTTGCAAAGTTATCTACACACAGTAAATCCTGATATTTACACACCACAATGTCCACTATTCTTGATACTTACACATGAAACTAATCATCTCTTTAACTGTAGCCATGTACCTTTTGTTTGAGATGTTTTTTCTTGACATTTGGGTCAGATGTCTGGACAGTCTTCCAGAAGCCATTTGATGTTGTTCCATCCAGGATCAGGCACGAAAGTTTAACTGCTCCAGGAAGTGAGTAGTTGTGATAGTTGTAGAGGATATGGTCTGTGGTTTGTTGTTCTGCACCACATTTGCAAGCTGTGGATTTTATCAGTCACCATTTATACATCAAGAAACCAAATCCAAATCCAGGCAAATTCAGCCATAGTTTATGTGCCATTGGGATTGGATCAACATCTGGAATGCAAGAGTGGAGTCCCATGTGTCATGAATCCATGTTAAAGCATTGGTATTGTAAGCCAATAGAGTTTGACTTAAGATGTTTCTTTGCCATAGGTGTAGTAATTTAATTATGGAATGCATGACTTGGCTCTAAAAATTGCCAACCTAATTTGAGTGTAGCAGCTTTGTGGCAGAGCTCAACAAGGGGGATGTTGGACAATGCTGGTTGGTACTCAATGGTTGCTGGTTTCAGGCATCTTGTCATAATGTACAGCACTTCATTAGTAAGTCTGATGAGCAGGTGGGTGTGAGCACTGCAGCACTGTACTAGTGCACAATACTCAGCAATTTAGTGTATAAGGGGTAGGTACATTACAACACCATGCCACTTGTCCATGGAAAAGGCCTTTGGAAGAAGCAGAAGTCATCCATGAGTGGGATTCTAGATTGGTAAGGAATAGCTCTTTCATTATCTTCCTTGTAGAAGTGAAACAACAACAACAACAACAAAATATAATGTATTTCTTAGATTCAAAAACTTTTTTTGCTAAAATCACAATTTTCTGGTATACTTTGAGAATTTAGAATATTTTCTTTTATGTTTGATTGTAAATTTGTAAATTTTTCAGAAGAAGATTTATAGAAATCTTTATCATCTATAAACACAAGTTTTATTTTAACAAATTTATTTGCGCAAACATTTTGTAAAGTTATATTTAATAAAGAAACTTTTTCACTGCAACCTTTTATATTGTTTTAAGGAATCAATAAGTCTTTTAATGTTTAAAAAACACAGATACTGGTAGTAATAGCAGTTATGACTAAATTAAAGCAGTGTATATTGCACTTCTAACAATTAATGTATAAATCTATATTTTCCATCTAAATCAAAGCAGTCTTGTAAAATGCTATTAAAACAATTAGATTTATCAGCTTTTGTCTAAAGTGTGGTTTTATAAATGCTAATTTCTAAATAATTTTAACTTAATTTTTTTTGAAAAGAAATTTAGCAACTTCAAAGAACTCATTGAATTTTATTGTGACACATTGGAAAAGAATAATCCAAACAAAGTTGTTGCTGAATGGTTTACTGATGTGGTTCAACAAAAGTTTCTGAATCTAATTCATTCACAAGTAATTATTATTTGTAATTTTGTCTATGGTTAGAAATTTATATAGTTTTAATGTAATTAACCAGAGATCCAGACTCATCAAAATTTTGAAGTAAGTATGAGCTTGAATTTGCATCTCTACTTCAAACTAACAATTATCCTTTTGACTTCTATGGAAGAAGCCAACCAAAAACTGACATAAGTTGCAAAAAATATCTACTGGCAATATTTTTGTTCTGTTCAAGTATTAAACACTAAAGGCACCAGAAGCAGGGAGGCAGGGGTGATTGCCCTTCAGATTCCCTAACCCCCTTTAAATTGTCCTCTTTGCTCTTTTCAAAAAGGGAGGTTTACAGGTGCATGGATAAAGAAGAATTGGGGCAGGTTTGCCTGTAAATCCTGTAAACCTGTAAATTATAGAAACTTGACCAAAATATTGGATTAATTGAAAGCTAATGCTATTATTTTGGTTATTGTCTGCACCTTATATTTAGGACAAAAGTAGTGATCATGGACTCAATTGAAAGTATTGGTTAGATTATGAACTTGATTAAAATGTTTGGTCATGGTCTGCAATTTAAATTTAGGACAAAAGAACAAAATCATATGACCTTTTTTTAGTTTTTACTTAAAATTTGGGATAAAAATGGGGATTTTGGACACTGGAAGTAATGCCTGTTTTTTTAATCATCACTAGATTTCTACTGTGAAAACAGTTTTGATACAAAATGGCAAACTTTGTAAAACCATTTTCGAAAAAAAAAGCTTCCTTTTGTGTCTTCCCTGATGAAATAGCTTTCTGGTTGCCCTTATTGAACATTCGACATTACAAAAAAAATGATGACCATGAGCACAACTGAGTAAGAAACAGTTATTTAGATTAATGAAGAGGAATAATATGAACAAAATAATATTTAAACCCTTTTTTTCATTTTAGGTTTAGCAATTTTTTTCTTATTAAGTTTTGATAACAATAATTGGCAAAACCTTTAAATTGTTGATGCTGCATGAATTCTAAATGTCTGACTCACTACTGTTTTCTCTTGTCTGAGTTTGAGTTCAGTCATATTATGTGAAATTGATGAGTCCTAAGTTTAAATCCAAGTCCACATCTCTCTAATCGTCGTCATTGCTGTTGTTTGATGGGTATCCTCTCCAGGTCAGACACAAACAGGACTGGGGCCAAGGGTTTATCCTTACTAACACTGTGACACCAGACTGGCACACAGTACTCAGCTGTTGAGTAGACTAGAGACAAGGTGGCTATGCATAGTGTTTTAGCACCAGCACCCCATCTCGAGCCCACGAGTCGCCTCAGCAGTGTGACGCATTAGGATAGTTTTGTGCAATGCCACTAAATGGTGACGAAACGTGAGCGATCTGTCCAGTTTTACCCCAAGATAAGTAGGGGTTGGACAGAACGGTAAAAGTCTACCATTGTTGTAGACTTTTGCTCATGCTTGGCCTCTCGGTTATTTAAGTAAAAGGTTGCCGTCACTGTCTTAGTGTGACTGAGCTTCAACCTCCAAGTCTGGAGATACGCTGACAGTGTGGACATATCTTGGCTTAAAGTGCCCTCCAAGTCCTTCCAGTTTCCAGAAGAGTGCAACAATGCTAGATCATCAGCATAAGCAAACTTTCTGGAAATCATGGAAGGAAGATCGTACGTATAGATGTTAAATAGGAGGGGAGCCAAGACCGATCCCTGAGAAATGCCATTTTTAAGACAGCGTAGCCTGCTTTGCTTGCTGTCACCAGTGGTGAGGGTGAAACTTCGATTTCGGACAAGCTCCATGATCATTTTGACCATGTGCTTATCCAGAAGTAGTCTCAGAAACTTGCAGGTATGGCCATGGTGCCAGACAGTGTCATAAGCAGCTGTCAGATCGATAAATATGGCACCGGCCTTCTTTTTAGCTTCAAAAGAATCCTCGATGTTTTGGGTTAGCAGAACAACTTGATCTACGGTTGACTTCCTGCATCGGAACCCAGCCTGCTCTTTAGGAAGCAGTGGATCAATTAATGGTTCAACACGGGCATAGATAAGCCTCTTGAGGATCTTGTAAAGAACACAGAGCAGAGATATCAGTCGATAACTCTTTGGATCCCCAATGGGCTTTCCTGGTTTTGGGATCGCGACCACAAGCGCTCTTCTCCAGATCTTGGGAATTTTGAGTCGGCGCAAACAGGAAGAAAGGAAGTCACATAACCAGGACTTCAAAGCAGCTCCAGCATGGAGTATAAGCTCGGGGCAAATGGAATCAGGACCCGGAGCTTTACCTGGTTTTAAATGTTGAAGGGCAGCAGCAAATACTCTCTGTGAGAAATTGTCAGAGATATTCACTGCATTTGGTGTTGTGGCCCTCCGAAGGTCAGACACTTCTTGAAAGACAAGTTGAGATGACTTGCAGTCAACAGCCTCGTATTTCCCATTTCTAAGCAGCTGAGATGCAATAGCATTGGCTGAAACAGGACAGTGACCAGGAAAGTGCTGTGGCCTACCAGTAAGGTTGTTCAAAATACTGCACGCTTTTCGACTAGAGTGTGAGAAGTCAATGCTCCGAACTGCTTCGGACCATCGATCTCTCTGCTTTCTGTCAAGCTTGGCAAGCAGAGCTGTAGTAGCCAAACTTGAGTCATCTCCCTGAGGAGACTGCAGAAAGGTTTTATAGAGGGATTCACACTCTGCATCCCAACATGGAATATAGTTATTTCGATACCTGCGTGGGATAGTCTTTTTGGCTGCTTTCTTAATGGTGTTACAGAAGTCCTGGTAAGCCGCATCCACATCAAGTGAATCAGGTGGCAACAGAGTCTTTGTGAATTTATTCATCAAAGCAATGTATTGACTCCATTTGGTCTTGCGGAATTAGTTCCATCGCTTAATAGGCATGCTTGGCACTGCCATAGCAAACCTTTGTGGTGTAATAAGCAAGGGTCGATGTTGTGACCTGGGGAACTTGTCAAGAACACGTCTATCCAGTAAGCGACTGTTTGGACCTACGCTAGCAAAAGCTGGATCTGGATTGGTGCCAGTGTTCCAGTGGCCAGAATAAAAACTGGCAGCATCCTTGGCATTATATGGCAGGGCAAGACAATTAATACTTGCCCATCCAGCCAAGCACTCAGTGTCTGGACTGTTGTTGTCGTAACCCCAGTCAGCATGACGACAGTTAAAATCGCCAGCGTACAGACAGGGGTGAGGAAACACTGGAAGATCCAGGGTTTGCAATTGCATTGGCGGTGGTTTGTAGACGTTGACTATTTTATAGCCATCAACATCCACACACAACCACTCGATCTCCAATGTCAGTGGAGATTGGTCCAAAAGCATGTATCTCAGTTGCTTGTGGACAAACGTGGCAAGGCCATGCTTCCTGCTTAAAGAAGACCCAGCTAGTTGGTAGTTTGGAAGTACCAACTTCTCTGCATCAGTGCAATGGGTCTCCTGCAGTAGGATGATGAGTGCCTCAGACTGCATAGCGAGGTGATGAAGAAAGTTCATCTTGCTTGCAGTGAGGCCTTCGATGTTCAACTGAAGAATCGGAACTTGTCTTTGGAATCTCTGTAATGAACAAACAAAAAAGAATTTTAAGCTGTGACACAATTCCCTTTTTTTGCTTTCATTACTTTTATAATTACTTTGATTAAATAGGCATAGTGTTTAACTTTGAAAGAAATAAATAGTGTTTAAATTTGAAAGAAAGTTGATTGATTGCACAAGTTTTTGTTTTTTCAATATTTTAATAAAATTGCACTTCTGCACATTCAAACAATTTGTAATCTTCACTTTGTGTAACATAGTTATGACCCAAAACGGTGTGTCTTTGGTAGTCACTGGCCTTTAAAAAAATTACTGATGTGTGCAAAAAAACTTACTGTAGCTAATCAATTGACTGTTAGTTAGAGTGTGCTGCAAAAAAAATTAAAAAAGTATAAACATGTTTTCAAAAATGGACTATATGAATATATGCTGTTAATTTTTTTAAATCTCTGTGTTTATTCTTCTGACTTGCAGAAAACACTGCACAAATGGCAAGCAATTACCCTGACCTGCTTCCAGAGATGCCAAAATATTGCTGTCTAGTTGAAATTTTCTCATTTTACTTTTTGGATTTTTCAATTTTATCAAGATATGATCAAAATTTAGAACTGCTTGCCAAGACTGCCAAGCAGGGAAAAGTGTCATAAAGTGTTTTTCCCAAAGGCACAACAAAATAGCAGGAGTAGGTTTTGAATTGAGACCATGTTAATTACAATCTGGTGCTTAAAACATTCAACCATGCTGCCACTCATAAACTAATTATGTTTATGAATTTTTATTAACTTGGCTAAAATAAATAAAATATCTAAGCTCTGCTTGAAAGCAGCCTTTAGAATTGGCATTGAAATCTGAAAGATAAAGTATGAGCAAACGAACCAATGCAAGAAGCTCTAATCAAATCATGTGATGAGATTTGCAATGAAAACATGACAAAAGTCAACAACCCAAAACTTGGATTATTTTCCCAGAGTAAACTTTTTTTATATAAAATATGGTTATTATTTTTAATAGTTATTTGTCCACCTTGTTCTCTTAAGGTAAGATGAAATTTTGGCTCTTTTTGTATTAATAACTAAAGCTAGAGTAAAATGTATGTAAATAAAATGAATACTTGGACCATTTGGCAGCATTGGATGGGACCATTTGGCATAAAATACAAAAAAATTTTTTATCACTTTTTATTCAATCTGCCTTAAAACAATCCCCATGCTTTTTTCAACTTTTAGGCCACTTCTGCAAAAGACATTGCTATCTTGACTTGTACCTATCCCCTTTTGCTTCAGTTTATTTATTCTCAATAAATTACTATGCTTTAACCTAACTTTCACTTATTTTATTGTAACTTTATATTAAACAGTGAACACTCTCTTTCAAAAATTATGTTATTCTTTATAAAAGAAATTTAATAACTGATTCTTTGCTTTCGGTTATACTGCATTAGACACTTTGCCCTTCAAAAAGCTTTTCTATAACCAATAAAAAGTTTTCAAATTCTCACCTATGTCTCTTCTGATTAATTTTCATATTTAAATAGGATTGGTTAAGTTAAAATTTCATAGCAACAACTGTGGTTTGAAATAAAGTCTTACTTTACTTTGTGCTAGACTGCTGTGTATATCGTTCTTTGCTTCAGGCTAGCTTTTACCTTTTAATATGAACAAACAATTTTTAACCTGGGGAATCACATTGAAACTAAAAACAAATTTTTTCTAATTTTTATCTACAGAAATGAGAGTGTAAATGAGATGGGTGGCGTTTCGGGTATTTTTATATTCATTTTTTTTAAAAGGTTTTAGGTCATTACCACTGAACTTGTTCAAGCTTTTAATTATTTTTTATCTTAAAAAATAATATAGGCAATGCAGTCTCATACTTCTTTTGTTTTATTGTTCTCTTGTTCTTCTATTTCTTTTTTCTTCCTTTTTGAATAATATTACAAAATAAACATCAAAACTAGATACATAATTTGGGCACAACACAACAAATAATGATCAATGTTAAAAAACACTCTTATTAATGAGCATGAGACAATGAGAAGAAATGGCCAATAAAGGTTTTTATAGAAAAAAAAAAAAAAAAAAAATTTAGTATTTCCAGTGATCACTTTTTATCTACAAACAGAAAAAGATTACAACTTGTAACATTGCAAAAAAGCTCACAATATGTAAGTAAAGCCTACAACATTGAAAAGGATTTTTTGAAAACTTCTTTGGCTAATAACAATCTAATTAAAAAATTTGAACTGTTTGGAAGTCATGCTCATAATCTCATACTGATAGTATTTGAATGAAAGCTTGAATAACTTTTTTTTTCATTTTTATTCATAATCAACTTGAAATTACTTATAGTGTAAATAGAAATAAAGATTGTGAATAAGGAAGCAGCAACTAAACAAAATACATTATTACATCATTATGGTCATGGTATCTTTGAAAAAAACAGTGTGGTGTTGATAAGAAAAAGAAAGCAAAAAGAAGATAATTAATACACAAATCTGAGCCATAGTCAGAAAATGTTGTATAATAATGGGTGGGCCTAGTGGTGAACCCATTGCAACCCCATCAGTTTGCTTGTACATGATGTTGTTAAAGCTAAACTCTACTTCAGATGTGGCACTTTTCATCAGTTCAATGAAGACAGCCTTTGAAATAAGTGGCTGTGCATCCGAATCATTGCAATATAAGGCATCTGCACAGATATTAATGGTCTCTTCAAGTGGGACATTTGTAAAAAGGCTTGAGATGTCGAAGGAGCACATAAAAAGATTGTTAGCATCTTAAGAGTTTTGAATAGCATCAGCAAACGTAAATGAGTCACGAATACAATGGGTCAAGAAACTTTTTAATACCGGTTTTAAGAGGCTTGCTAACGACTTGCTGAGCTCATGATGGGATGAGCTGTCATAGATAGTATCGATCATAACGGTACGTTGATTTTGTGCGTTTTGGGTAAACCATACATTCTGGGTCTTTGTGATCTGGTGGGAAGAATATTTTGGTAAAGACTTTTGGGTATTGAATCTTCTTTAAATAGTTCTAATAAACGTTTTTGAATAAACCTTAGCTAACATCTTTGTTGGATTTTATGAAGAAAAACTCTTTTCTCAAAAATCAAAACCTTCCACATATTTTAGGTATGTTGACGATACATTTGCTATGTTTTGCAATGAAGAAGAGTCGGATAACTTTTTCAAACAACTAAACTGTCTCCATCCTTCTCTCAAATTTATCTTTGAGAAAGAGAAAAATAATTGTTTACCATTTCTCGACGTTAACGTGGAACGAACAGCTACTGGTTTTGAAACAAGTGTGTATAGAAAACCTACCTTTACTGGACAGTACTTACGTTGGGAATCTTTCAGTCTCACTAAACAAAAAACAAACCTTATATCAACTTTGGTACACTGGGAACTAATGATATGCACGAAATCTAAACTAAACGAAGAAATAAAGCATATCAAGAACATTCCTTTGGACAATGGATATCCTGAATCAATTATTGACTGCAACATTTCCAAGAAAATTGCTCAGTTTTCTATGCCCAAACGATTTGGTCCTGAGAAGTGTCCTGTATATTTGAGAGTTCCTTGGATATGGAAAGCTTCCATTGGTCTTGATAAAAACGTCAAAATGGCTCCATTACCACCAGAGTTGTATTTACATCGAAACGCATGTTGCCTGTAGCCCGCAAAGATGTTTTACCTACCACACTGAAAAGCTTCGTTGTTTATGAATATTCGTGCCACTGTGACAGTAGGTATGTAGGATGAACATCACAGCGACTACAAGATAGAATCAAGCAGCATGTTCCTAAATGGCTACAACAGCAAGCGAAGCACCCTACACGATCTCAACCTGGCAGATCCTGTAAGCTAAAACGTAATAATCCAGATTGTGACTCTGCCATAGGACAACACTTGCTTGACAACGAGCAATGTGCTGCAAACTATAACGACAAACGTTTTAAAATTCTTGCTGTGGCATGCAACTCGTTCCATCTGTGTCTACTCGAGGCAACTTTTATCAAAACCAAACATCCGGTTTTACGTAAACAAAAGGAATTTGTTTACACATTGAAACTTTTCAAATAACCTAAGTTGCGAGTAACAGTGTTTCTCCTGGGTAATTGCACATAGTTTGTTTCTCCTTTCCGAGATTACATTGTATTGCACCACACTTCTTTGATTTTGTGCAATTGTGCCTTTCTCATTTTAGCACATCTTTTATGAAAGTGAGCTAAACATGTTTGCATTGAATAGGCACAAAATCTTTTTTACTTGTTTTTTGGCAAAATTGACTACAAGTTTTTTTTAAAGTCATAATATTTAAGATTTATACCGCACAAATTGAATAAATAAATAATAATATGTAATAAAGATAAACAGAAAAAAATAAGGAATACAAATAAATAAACACAAATTTTAAATTGACACAAGATGTATTAAATGAATAATTATATAAAGATAAGCTATAATTAAGTAAGTTAAGTTAATTTGAAGAAATTTATGATGTGTTGTGGTAAGGTTAAATTAAGTACAAGTTTTGGTTATTTAAACTTCTGGTTAATTAAGAAAAAAATCTTATCTTACTAATATCAGATAATTTATTAATACTAATAAAATAGATGGATATTAATAGATAATAATTATTAATAGGTAATTTCTTACCTTTGTATAAACAGTATACAATACCTTTCATGATTCAGGCATTGCCAAAATCAAATACCTTTCTAGCTTTCTCCACAATCTTTAGTCTTTTTTTGGTTAATGGTTTAGTAATTGATAATTTGGGACCATCTGATGTTTTTAGGTTCTTCTTATGCAAATATATTGTATTTCTTATTGACCTGGAAACAAATTTAATAATGATTGGTTTAATAATAAAGGAAGAGGATGACAAATATCAATATCAAAGTCACTAACACTAGTACACAGATCCAATCTAGTATTTAATGTATTTAGCACATACTTTTCAACGTCCATGCTACTTAGCCTGTGATCTATATTGTTTTCATGCAATATGAGACAATTAGATCTTCCATACTGTTCCAAGTCATCTAGATATTGTTCTTGCTTCTCCACCATTTCTGCCAACCACCCAACTTCATCTTTGATAGAATCAATAATAGTAAATAATTTCATGAGTTATTGATGTTGTTCCATTTTGTCCTTTTCACCTGTAAAACAATTACAAAAAGCAGTATCATGGTCTTTTAAATAAATTTTTTCATACTTATCCTGTCTTTCCATGATTTTGTTTAACAGTTTCATTACTTCATCAAGTTTCCTATTTGCTATTATTTTTAGTATTTATCAAAATAGTTTACAAATAACCTTTAGCTACTAAAAACACCACTTAAGCCATCATATACCTTATTCAAATGATGGTTACTGCTTGCAGATACTTGCAGTTGTGACAAGAGCATACTATGTGAAAAACCTAAAAGTAATCATAAGCTGCAAAGCAGAACACTCTGATATATATCTTTCGTGTAAATTTTATTTGCTTTATTCTTCTAATTTTAGATAAGTTATCCTTAAAATCCATACAAAAGCTTTGTAAAGTGATTCTGTATGTTATTGAACTCATCAGTGCTTAAAATAAAAGTGGTTTTATTTCTCATAGCTTTTTTACTTATTGTAGAGCTGATTTTGTTTTGATTTGTTTATTGTTTCTGATTTTTTTCAGGACTTGAACAACTTTTTTAAAAGAAAATGGAATCAATTTTTAAAAGCTGTTTCCTTAAGTACTGACAAAGTTGTTGAATTTTCAACTAAAATTTTAGAAAAACAATTGAAAGATTACCCTCGTTATAAAGATGCACAAAAAACAAAGTTTTTGGAATTTGTCCATAATTGGAATACTATGTTTTTGAATACTTTATGTAATGAAAATTTTACATTTTTGAGTATTTATTTAATTTCTTTTTAGTTTTGAATATTATTATCTATGTTAATGATTTCTAGCCTTTATTGTTATTGCCTCATTAAACAATTCCTCAAACAATATTTTCCAATCATCTCTTGTTTAATACTAATTTTAGTATTGAAGTACTTTCAATAAATCAGAAAATAAAAAAAGATAACAAGGAAAATTATCAATTAGCAATAGTATTATTAGAAGTTATTAGTTTTAGTAAATAATCCTGACTCCCAACTTTTACACAGAACAATTACAAAAATAGTAAAAAAAAAATTGATAATTATTTTTAAAATTCAATAAATTTTACATTTTGATATTTCAATGAAATTGTAATTTTGATTGTTTCTAGTTTAAATTTGGCCTTCTTATGATTTATTGCTGTAGTAATTTAATAAACCCAGTCAACTTTCATTATTTTTTTATTTTTACATTTATCCTCCTAACTTGCAGGAAGCTGTTTGAGGTGCTATACATAGAGCTATGTTGAACAATTACCCCAACCTGCTTTTGGAGATGCCAAGATATTTCTGTATGGTTGGAATTATTTTTATTTTGTTTATTTATTTTTATTTTTTTATAGAGATATGAATAAAATTTAAAACTATTTGCCAAGACCATTAAGCAAGGGAAAGTACCATAAAATGTCTTTCCCAGGAAAACAATAGAATAGTGCAAATAAGTTTTTTAACTGCAATCATTTTAATCATAATCACAATGCTTGTAATCACTCAACCATGCTGCCAATAATTATTTTGTCCTTCTAAATAAAATTTTTGCTATCAGAAAGAAAATTGTCATTGATTGAAGAACCCTATTCTAAAACTGATCATTTAAAAACCTGAAAAAAAGAGTTTTTTTGATGAACAGGTTTTAGGTGGCTTTGCAATGCATAAAATTAATATTTTAACAAAAATAGAATTGCTTCTAAGCCTTTGGTCCCACACAGTCATTAAGATAAAATCCAGAGTGAAAATGTGAATTGAACTAAATTTTGCTGCTGTTTTGTTGGTAAGCGTTTTGTTTTTTATTCAACAGAAAACTTTATTTTTAACTAAAAAAATTGTTGTAATAACATTATATATGATTTCTTGTTTGCACTGTTTTTGATAGTGCATATGTTGTAAATCTTAGTAGTTTGAATAGCATTTTAAACCATAAATGTGTAAATCCATTTTTCTATTGGCTAAAATATTATGCTCTTCTGCACAGTGTACAACAAAAAAAGTCTTTGTTCTCGCATGGAGCAAACTTAAGAAATGTCTGTAGAACAACTTTTAAACCAAATTTATTTAAACAAAATTAAGATGAATAAAAAGATAAAAATGTGTTGATTCAAAACAGATGAAAGCAAGTTGATTGATAAATTACCTTTGCACTTGAAGAAAAAACTAAATGTAATTGAAGAGGATGTCAATAAAGTGCTAACAGATTTGAATTGTGGAAGCATTTCTGTAGATTGCCTTCATGTATTGATGGAATTCAAAAACAACATTTTTGACTCTTTTAAAATATTACGGGTATGTTATTTAGATATTATATCAGATTAGGCATGAGAATTGACTATTCTATTAAAATAAAACATTTTTGAAAAGGAATTTTTATGTAAATTTTTCAGGTTTGTGATGGATCTTCAGAAGTGGATAGTTTTTTTGTTCAGTCTAAATTTATTGAAAGTGTGGAGTTGTACTTTAAACTACTTTGTAGATTTAATGATGCTAAGGAAGCTTTGAAAAATTACTGTTATTTTATTCAATCTGTTGTTTCAGGTAAAATAAACAGAGGCATGATTGAATAATTAAATTTTTTAATTAAAACGTTTATTCTCAGAATTTTACCAGTTGAACTGTTGTTATTTGAAGTTTTAATAATAAATTTAAACCTATTATGTAATGGAATAAATTTTATAATAAAAGACTTTACCTTCTTTAGTAATTTCAATATGCAACTCATAGTTTTTTTAAAAGTTTATTAAAAGTTTTAATTTTTTTTTATAAAAATTATGTCAGGCTCTTTTGCTTCATAAAGTTGAAAATTTTCAAATTTTATTGTGTTTATATTGCTGTTAGTTAATTTTAAATTACTTAATAACAGGAAGACTGAATTTGTTTTTAAATGGATTGGATGAAAAGTTAAATCAAGATGTTTCTGACTTTCCACTTAATGCTCTGATTGTTTGTCCTAATTACAATACAAAAAAAGTCATAAAACCAATTGAAAGTGAAGTGTCATATTTTCAATGGCTTAAGGAAGACATCGATTTATTAACTAATCTATTGAAACTAAAGGTTTTTATAAATATATTGTAAAATGAATGTAATAATGATAAATATGAAGAGAGGATAATGAAATCACTCTTAAGTTTGATTTGCTTAAAGAAATATTACTATATAGCTTAAAGAAATATTACAATGTCAAGAGATAGCTATAGTTCATTCAAAATATCTCATATTAGGATTTATTGACATAGTTGATAGCCTGAGATGTCTCATGGCAAGTACAAAATTTTGAAAAACTTGAATCTGAGATATTTTAGGATAGAACGTTAAGGGGTAAAGTAATCTCTTAAATTTAAGAGATATTTTACGATAGTACTTTAAGGGGTGAAGTAATCTCTAAATTTAACCCTTACATTTAGAGATTATTTAAATCTAAATTATCTAAATCTAAATTTAGAGATTAAAACTTTTCTTAAATTTAGAGATTACTTTAATCTATTGGTTTCCAACATTGAGCATGAGAATAAAAGACATAATCATGAGGATCTGCCATAAATCTTCAAAATAAATTGACTTTTTGATGCACTTTTGGTTTCTCTTTTTATCTAGCTTGCAATTTGTATTAGTGCCTCCATTGCTTTTCTGCAAGTCAGAAGGATAAATATAGAGATAAAATGAAATGAAAGGAAATTAATTAGTTGTCTGTTGATTGTTCACTGCATAAACACAACCATCAAGTTGTTTTTTTCTAAAACACATATTATTTGTAATTTGTTTACTGATGTGATTTAGCTAATTTTGTAAAAAATATTTTTTAAAGATCATTCCAATGAAAAGTAAACTAGTTATTAAAATGATGAAAAATGTTGTGGATGCAATAAAAGCCAAAGGGATATCTGAAATAAACATTAATGAAACAATTCCAAAGTTATGGAAACCATTTGTTCAAGAAGTCACTGATATTATTCAAAGTATTGATAAAGGTATGTTTGATGATGTTGTTTTAAGTAAGTTGGTTAATATTTTCGTTATGCTGTACTTTTATACTGAAAGTCTAATTTGTCAGTCAATCATGCTTTTTTAAACTTTTTGTATTATTGTTACAGCTACTTTATTCAAGACATAGATTTTTCAATATTTATAAATTTATTTATAAATCTCATAAGGATCTCCCCTTTTTTATTGTTTAGTTTTTTGATAGCATCTGTAAAATGCCTTTACTTTAAGCACAACATTTAAATGTATACTAATCTGACTAAACATTTAGAATTTAAAAAATACTGTAAAGAAACAAATTGTTTTCAAGAAATATTTATTTGGCACTTATACAGAGTCTAGCAGAAAAACCTACCAGGTTTGGAACATTGAAAAACAAACCAAAAATATCTCAAATCAAAACATTTATTGCAAAATCTCAAAAGACAAAAGGCTACCTTTTAGTTTTAGTTATGTCTTAAAAATCACATCTAGATGGTGCCCTAGGGATGTGATGCATTGATGTAGGCGATTTCTAAAGTTTTCCATTACTTGATGGATCATTTCTTGCAGTGTTTCTTCCACTGTTTGTCAAATAGCAGCTTTTAGTCCATCAATATTTGTTGGTCTGTGCTTGTAGACATCAGCTTTCAAGAAACTCTAAAGAAAGTAATTGGACAAAGAAAGATCTGGCAAACATGCTGGCCACATTACATCACCACACAAAGAGATTACATGGGAGGGAAACATCTCCATCAAAACAGCCATTGTCTTTCTTGCTGTGTGTGCAGTTGCTCTATCCTGTAAAACCAAACTTCAGTTTCATTTCTTAATTCTTTAAGTTTGTCTTCAGAAAGCTATGCAACATGTGTATGTAATGATCTGATGTTACTGACACCACTTTATCTTTAAAGAAATGAGGCTGCCAAACACCAAAGTTTGCAACTGGGCACCACACAGTTGTTTGCTGTGAAGAGCCCTTTCATGAAAGTCTTTTGGATTGTTTCTAGACCAATACCAAAAGTCTTTGTTTGTTTACATAACCAGACAAATGGAAGTGAGCTTTATCACTTGTAATCAAGACAGCATTTGCAGAAACATTTCAAAGGATATCTTTACAGCAGGATACACAAGTTTTGTAGTCACGTTCATGCAGTTCTTGAACAATCATCATTTTGTACATGGATGAAATTTAAATCAAGATGCTAAATTTGTCTAACTGTTTAATCAGAAAACTTTAATGCAGAGGCATGCTTGAAAGCTAAACTTCTTCTTCTCCTTTTGGCCTTTCCCTTCAATCAGGGGTAGCCACAGCAAATCATCTGTCTCCAAACTGTCCTGTCTGTAACATCCATCTCCTTTGCACCAACTTCCTCCATATCTTCTTTCACTAAATTAAAAAATCTTCTCTTTGGTCTCTTTTCCTCTTTCCCAGTAACTCCATTTCCATCATTTTTCTTGCTACATACTCTTGGTCTCTCCTCATGACATGTCCATATCACCTCAGCCTGCCCTCCCTCATCTTCATTCCTAACTGTTCTACCTTGACTGTACTCCTGATGTACTCATTTCTAATCTTGTTTTTTCTTATCACTCCCTTAGCAAACCTCAACATTTTTATCTCTGCAACTTCCATCTCTTTCACTTGTTTTTTTGTGACTGCCACCATCTCTAGTCCATACACCATTGCTGGTCTTACCACTGAACTGTACACTTTTCCTTTTACTCTAGCTGGTAACCTCCTGTCACAGATTACTCCTGATACTCCATCCATTCCATCTTGCCTGCACTCTCTTCTTTACCTCCCTCTCACAACTACCACTTTCTTGCATGGTTGATCCCAAATACTTAAATTCCTTTGCTCTTGGCACTTTTTTATCCTCCATCTTCACAGTTTCATCGTCATTTCCTTTATTCATGCACAGATATTTGGTCTTTGACCTACTTACTTTCATCCCTCTTCTTTCCAATGCATACCTCCAGGATTCTAGTCTCCGCTCCACTTCTTCCCTGGTCTCTTCACAAATCACAATATCATCTGCAAAAGATTGGACACGTTTGGAAAGCTAAACACTGAGGTAATTTCAAAACAGACTCTTAAAGCTTGAATGTTTTTTGAAGTTTGAACACTCTATTGTCTTTCAGGAGGCTTTCACTTCAGGCCTGACCCTGTAACCTTGAAGTTATTGACCCACAGCATTACAGATTTTTGAGTGGGCACATGCTTTTATCTGCTTAGCTTATAATAATTCTTAGAATTTTGTATAGTTGCAGTGTAAGATTCTCTATTTTTATAAAAGTCTTCAACAACAAATTCATGGTGTTTGCCTGTCCATGACATTTTGAATATTGATTATAAAATTTACAGTTTTGAATTTGGACACTAATTACAAACTTTATAATCTTGCATTAATCATAAGTTATTTTCAAAATCTGAATATAAAAGCACAAATGGCAAGTTAGTAGCTATAAAATTTCACTTCAACCATTAGTCTAACTGCAACAAAGTTGTTATATTAACAATTTTAAATGTGGTAAGTTTTTCTGCCAGACCCTGTAGGAATGTGAAAAATTGTTTATTTTAAAATCAAATAAAGGCTAAAGCTTTTATTATATTCAAATACACTGAGTGATCCATTTCATGAGTTTGTGTTGCACAAGTGTGCAACATTCCAAGTTGTCTATGTATGTCCAAGTTCCATTTGAATAACACAGCATTTATCTAGTACTGTCACAGCAGTGGCAAGTAATTGGTAATAGTTTTCAGACTTGCTAGTGGGAATTGTACTCAGCAGAAATCCTAATTGTAGTGCCCACATTGCACAAGCTCAGCCCTAAATAATAGTTTATTCAGCTGTGCACATAGGTCATCCACTTATTACAAATTTAACTTTAATATAACTTTCTCTTTTGTAGCCTTGTTTGAAAAAAGCCACATAAAAAATATTTTTGGAATATAGTTTTCAAACAAACAAAAAAATTTTTAAAAGCAAAAAGCTGGCTGAAGATCAAAAAAACATCTTTTTTCAAAGGTGCAAAAATCATGTTCATACTTTGGCCGCTGATCAAGTCTTTTTTATGGTAGTTTTCTATTGAAAATAAAATTTCTGCCAGTTTTTAGTTGAAATTAATTTTATAATGCAACCAGCAACAGCATAAAAATCTTGAACCTCTACATGAAATTAACTTTGCATCATTATATGTGAAAGTGGTACATCAAATTTTAATTTAATAGAACAGTATTTTTCATCTTGTATAAACTCCCAATTGATATACTGTATATAAATCATAAATTTATTTAAAAAAATAATCGGTTCTTTGCTAAAAAAACATCTCATTTCAAATTGGTGTTTAAAAAGTATTGTCTGGTAAAAGTCAATTGATGACCAGAAAAAAAATTACTGCAGTCTAATTTGCTTTTTTGAAAAGTCTGCATATGACAATAAATTCCCCTATTGATTTACTCTGAGCTTTAATGATGAATAGCTTCACAGGATTGTTTTGGACAATCCTGGTGATTTCACTCTATAACACAGAAGGAATGGTTTTGTTAATTTTAAATTGGTTGTTGCCATAACTTTAACTTTTATTTTTAAAAACATTGGTAAACTGTTATTTCTAATTTGTATAACTTATAAATGAATCAGATATTAATGATTCCTACTTGCTAAAAAATTACTTTTTTAGGTACAATTTCAATGCAAAAAATTGATGATATATTTGATGATTGTGATTTGGATAACCTTGATGTTCTTAAACAAGAAGTACAGTTGTTGCACAAAATTGCAAATAACTCTGTTGATTCAAAAAAAGGTTCTCAAGTTCATTTTCTGAAAATCAAAAACTGTTTTCAATTAAAAAGAAATCAAACAGCAGCAAGACTTATAAACAGCATTAGAATTTTATTAAAATTAAATGGTGACTTTGAAGCTTTTTCTGAATTATTGGTGAGTAATTTGTAAACAGCAGATATAAACTTGCTTTTAAATTTCAGATTTTGTAACTGTAAGAACTTTATACTAAACACTTACATAATGGTTTCCAATTAATTTATTTCTGACATTGACATATATCAACATTACTTTGACTATCAGCATGACATACAAACTGACCTACAATATGTAGATTGTAAAAATTTGTGCCACATCTTTTTTTAAAGCAATTGTGAAGTAACTCATAATTAACCCAAAAATTTTTTTGACTAACAAAAGTGTATGTTTGTTGTTGGTTTACAATGCCACTGAGTAATAAATTGAAAGGCAGTTATATGATCAACAGAGCTTCTGTTGCTATATACAATTTGTTCCAGTATTATGCAAATTAACACCACTTATTTTAAATAAGTGCCTATAAAAGAGCATTTTACTTTACAGTGTTGATTTTTTACTGATATTTTGTTTTAAATCTTTACAAATTTATTTTATAATTAAAAAAATATAAATTATAATTTACTGAAAGTTTTAACTTTTTCTAGTAAAAGTGTAAAATATAATGAATAAATGTGTAAGAAGAGTTGTTGACTAAATCTAACTTGCAAAAGGATTATTTTATCTCCAGTCAGCATAATTTCATGCTCTTTAAAAAACTTTTGATGCTGCTCAGCCAAGGTTTATTGCAGTAAACTATTTCAACTATTGCTCTGAGGGCAGATATCAATTGTTTAAATATTGGAAAAACAAGTTGATTCTTTGCAACTTTTATGATAGGTTACTAAAAATTAGTACATCAACTTTTAGTCTAAAAAAATTAATTTTTATTGATTTATATTACTGGCAGTTTTCCAAGGTGCTTGGAAAATCTCTTAATTTAGGATGACGTGCTGCAGAAAATCTATACTGTTTGGCGATCAAGGTACATGGACAAAGAAAAACGGCAGCCTTTTTGATGTAGCAATGGGCTCATACAATGAGGCAGAAATATGTGAACTAGTTGGACTATATTTATTACACGAACTGAATAAAACCATAAAAAATCAACACCTGGGACTATACAGAGACGATGGCTTGGCAATAATAAACAGTAAATCAGGACTAATTATCGAAAGAATCAAGAAAAACATATCAACAATTTTTCAAAACAATGGCCTCAAGATAACAACAGAATCTAACCTTTTACAAACTGATTTTTTAGATATCACCCTAAATTTAATTACAGGTAAATACTGGCCATACTGTAAACCAGGAGACATACCCTTTTATATCAATGCAAAATCGAATCACCCTCCCAATATAAAAAAACAATTACCCAAAATGATCTCATCACGCTTATCAAAAAATTCATACAGCTTACAAGAATTGAATAAAACAATCCCGGAATATCAACTAGCCCTTGAAAAAAGCAGATACAGAGAAAAATTAACTTATGTAAAAGAAGAACCAAAACAAACAGATCAATTCAACTCAACCTCAAAAAACTGATCAAGAAACAGAACAAGAAAGATTATTTGGTTCAACCCTCCTTTCGATGATGAAGTCACCACTAACATTGGCAAAGAATTTTTTACCTTTCTCAATAAACACTTTCCACCCAGCAACAAATACCACAAAAAATTTTTTAACAAAAACAACATAAAACTAAGCTATAGTTGCATGCCAAATGTGAAATCTATGATAAATAAGCAAAACACTTCATGCCTAAACAACTTGGACAACAAAGTAGACGCCAAACAATGCAACTGCAGATCAGATAAAAACTGCCCACTTAACAGAAAATGTTGCAGAAACTCAATAGTTAACAAAGCCTCCCTAAAAACTGGTGAAACTGACAAATTTTATTATGGCAACTGCGAAACATCATTTAAACTCCGATATAATAACCATAAACAATCCTTTAAAGACAATAGAAAAATTAACTCCACTGAACTATCCAAAGCCATTTGGGAATTAAAACAATCAGGACTATCGCCAGAAATAAAATGGAAAATTGTACATGTCACAAACTGTGTTCGGGAATCCCAAAGGACCAGTTGAGCTAGGTAACCCGAATACCTGCGCTGAAACAAAGCTGTGTCTAAATTTTATTTTATTTTGGCTCAAAAAGTAGTCTTGCTATGAGCCTGACGGTTTATACAGTTGGTTTAATGAAAGCTCAAATTGGTTTCGCTGAAGACTTTTCTTCACAACGAACAGAGATCACTGTCTCTAATAAAAATGAATGTATTACAAAAATCACGTCTGACCAAACTTCTATTCCACGCTTTGCCAAACTGCAAAGCGAAATCAACACTATAACTTGACTCAGTCAACACAAATAATTCTACCTCTGTAGAACAAAACTGCCAACCACTGGCACAAAATAAATTTAACACTCGACGACCAATACAAAAAGTAACAGGCCTCCCGCCCCCAGCCAATTACTTCCACTCGAGTCATCTTAAAATCACATCTAATCTTAATAATTCGCTATGCATCGGCTTTATATAGAAACCAAAATCATGTGACATAAACTTTCTTGTAAATTCGAGATTGAGCCAGGACTCCCTGGAGAGATTGTTACCAAATATTCTACTACGTTCGAGATAGCAAAGCTTGAACAAAACATATTACATCATACTGTCGAGTGAAAGAGAAAAAAGATACATATATCAAGCAATAGAACAAATTGGACGTATATCGCAAACATCACTCAAAGAGCCGCATTTATTCTCTTATAATAAAACTACGAATTGCTTTTAATGGGGATAAATTATATCGTTACGATTAAAATTATGAATGAAGTGTGACAGTACAACACGCAACTCCATACCAATGTGGTTCAAAAACATGCAACTTATGCTTATCAGAAAAATTACAAATATTTTAGGCTGACCCAAATAAATTACTGAATAAACGCTCGGAGTTGGTCTCAAAATGTCGATATTGAAATAAATTTAAATTATGAAGTTTTAATAATGCTGGCAATTCATAAATATATAAACTTGGTTTACCTTATTTTTACATCACACCTTTATCCACTTTCTTGATCAGCAAATAAAACAACCCATCTCTACACTACATACTTATCAAACTAAAAATATTCTTAAATTATACACTGTAAAAAAATTTACTGTTTTAATTTTAATTCGTATTCTAATAATTGTCATTTTTAAATGCATTTCTTTAGCATCTTTTTATCATATTTCCAATGTGCAGACTATTCAATCTAATTTTAACGCATTTTTAATGCAAACTTTTTATATTTACCCATTATTTTCAAACAATAGAGCAAGCTACGTAAAAAACACTTTTTCTTTGGCAAATAAAATTCATTTATTGATTAATATTACAACCATAGTTTTTCTCTTGTTGTTGTTTTACGCTTTTTTGCCAGCATTCAAGTGCTTTGTTTAAACTGTATTTTTATTTATTTATTTTGTTTTTCAGATTTTTAACCACCCCCTGACGAGCCCAGGCAGGCAAAACAGTCTGTTGGGACAAATAAAATTAATGTTAAATTAAAAAATTTTGTGGTCTGTAAATTAATTATCTAATTATATATACTTGTACATATATATATATATATGCTTTCAAAACGTTTTGTACTGTATACCAATAATGCCTTATTGTTGCCCAAATCATATCTCTTGGTGAATTAACTGTCAAAAAACAATTATAAATTATTTATTCAAATAAACTAATTTAAAAGCTGACTAATTGCCATTTACAGAATTTATTTTTGAAGTAACATCCATTTTTTCAGCTTTATATTGACATTTTTTTTTAGGTTGCATTGTAGAATAAAAAATTCAAAGCCTAATAAAACAAATTTAAAAAAGCTGGAGTTGCATCATGTACTAGTACTCAAATTTTAAAACATACGTGTATTTGTAGTAACCATCATTTGTTATATTTAAAATTATCTGATCCTGAGCTGGATAAAAAAAACATTGTTTTTTATTCAATATATTTTATTGAAATAAGTTTCATGTAAATATTAAATGTTTGTTGTTTTTTATTGATTTTAGTTTTAATCTGGAATGACTTTTTCAGGAGCTTGCTGAAACTGCAGCAGAACAAGATTTGCATGCAATTGATGAAAACATTAAAAAAATGAATGCTATCCTTGCTGATGTGACTAAAAATTCAATTCAAGTTTGTACCCTTGAAGGGTTTGTTAAATGTGAAGATCTTGTGTTTTGGTTAAAAGAAAACATTAAAGGTGCATTTCTTGGGCAGAAAAGTTCTTAAAAAACAGTTTGTTATTGGTTCAGCTTTTTAAAATATTTTAATGTTTCAAATACACTGGGCACTTCTCAGGGCCAAATTGTTTAGGCATAGAAAACTGAGCAATTTTCTTGGAGATGTTGTTGTCAATAATCGATTCAGGATAACCATTGTCCAATAGAATGTTCTTGATATGTTTAATTTCTTCATTTAGTTTGTCATTTTGAAAGAAAGCCAATAAAAGAAACTGTTATTGGCTTGCTGACCGACAAATGCTTGCTGTTATGGCATAGCTTATACATGTATAATTGGTACAATTCTGTAGAGTTCAGTGAGTTTCATTGACAGTGCAGGTTCATACTGTAGCAATATTGAAGAAGAATAGAGGAAGTCCACTGGAAATCAACAACCCACGAAAAATGGCCAGGCATGAAGTGGTTGCATGAAATAATGGACAAGTAATGGTCTTGGCATGGAAAGACAGACAAAAGAATTGTGGAAGTAATCAGCACCAAACATGATAGTTCTGTTATGTCCATAAAAAGGCAAAAAAAAGGAGGAGGAGGTGTGATGGAAGAGGTCAAAAAGCCAGTGGTGATTTGTGATTACATTAAGCATATGTCTGGTGTCGATCATGTAGACCAAATGATTTCGTACTATCCTTGTACTTAAAAGACTCTGAAATGGACCAAAAAAGTTTTTTTTTACCTAATGGAGTTCTGTGTAACAAATGCTTTCGTGTTGTACAAAGCAAAGACAGGAAGTCAAAGTATGACTTTGCCTGATTTTCAATTGACACTTATTTTACAATTATGCCAAGCATCCTAAGAAATCAGTGATGATAAAAATGATGATGCTCCACCAGCATGCTCATCAACAGGAGTTGATGCTCCAAATCGACTTTGTGGTGGCTTCAAATCTCATCTTTTGGCAGAATTGCCTCCAACAGCAAAAAAGCATAAGCCACAGAGGAAGTGTAAGTTGTGCTCTAGAAAAGGCAGACATCGAAATACTCAATATTATTGCAAAGAATGCAAAGTTGCATTATGCTGAGTGCCATGTTATGCTGGTTATCATTCTAAGAAAACATTTTGATTGAATTTCTTTGAAAATAAAATTTAATCATAAAAAACTTTGTTTTATTGTTTCTTTTCAAAAATTGTTTGTTTATTCTATGCATGTTTTGAAAAAGTTATTTGCTGATGGATGCACGGTATGCTACTAAGACAATACAAATGACAAAAAATGAAAAAACAGTGCTGCCCTGTGTCATCATTGTATGCATGACTAGCGTAGCACTGAATGTGTTAACTTCCATGAATGAAATAAAAGATGAACTTATGCTGTTTTTTTGCAGTTCATGGGAAACAAGATTTTATATTGTTTATTAAATCAAGAAAGTTCCATCTAACATTGGCAAACCTCATAGATATTTACCATGTGTTTAAATGTTTTAAAATTGATTTTGCAAGCCATGAATAGCCTATCTATTGTATCAATGATTATGATGCCATCAAAACTTTTGTGGCAAAACTGGAGCTGGGCATTGTTGAATTCAAAATGAAATGCAGCTTTCTTTTCTAAACAAGATAAACTTAAAGTCAAAATGGAGAGTCACCTCTAACTTTTAAAACAAGAATTCAAATGTTATTTCCCAGATTTGAGAAACACTAAACTTGCAAAATTAAAGATAACAAGAAAACTTGTTTGTCTGAACAAAAATATTCTTTCTGAAGATTTACAGAAAGAATTTTCAGAAATGAAATATAACTTCACTCCAAAAAAACAAATTTTGAAGCTATGTCACTGACTAATTTCTGGGAGAAATATGTGCACATATACAAGAGTGTAGGTGCTGTAGCTGTATGTACACTCCTTCCATTTTCATCAACTTACATGTGCAAAAAAGGCTTTTCTTCCTAGGAATAAAGACAAAACACAGAAACAAACTTGATTGTGAAGCCAATCAATTCCACCAAAAATGGTAACACCATATTTTCTGGTACAAACTTTTGGTTTCCAAAAATAGTTATATTCTTCTTTGTAACAAAATTTAGCTATTGTTGTTCTGTTCATTGCTATTAGATCTTTCATATGAGGGCTTGTGTTTTGTTGGTATCATCAAGGGAGGGCATGAGTTTTGTTTGCATGGTGAAAGGGGGAATGTCTCAAAGACTTCAAGAACACCTGATCTGAACGATCAAATAACTAAATCAATAGAAATTAAAAAAACAGTTTGTTTCTAAATTTGATAAAATGGGGGAAGAGCATTGGTACCAATAGATTTTTGTTTAAGATTTGCTGCTTTTATTTTTGAATAAACCCTTCATTAGCAGTGATTGGATTAATGGATTTCTTTTGCGAAATAAACAAGGTTTCAAAGACATGATTTTTCCAAAACAAACAAATTTTGAAAGTATTTATTGATTGTTAAGTTACATCTGGATTGAATATTAACTCTTTCCATCCAAGATTTTACCAATGGCTGTCAATTTTATATCAAAAGTTTTTACATGCATGGTTTTTTTATCTTTTGTTGTTCCAAGCTCATCTACTAATAGGTAGTTTGTGAAAGCAAGTATATGTATGGATAAGAAAAAGAAAAAGAAAAAATGTAAGAAAAAAAAAGAGAAAGAAAGATTAAAGGTGCAAGAGATTGGGTATGCAAATCGGTAAGAGAAAGAGAAATATTTTAGACTGTAATGTGGTTTTTCCATTTACATAATGTATATGCAAAAATAATAAGAAATGCAACTACAAGTACCATTTGCAAATTTATAAGAAAACTGCAATCATTTAAGTCATGGGTTTGCAAATCTCATGAGGTAGCATCTAAGTCCTAGGTTTGCCTTAGCTTCCACCTACACTTTCCTCTCCTTGGTTGGATTAAATTAGCTCCTTCCATTCACAAGAAACTACAAAGCTTTTAAAAACACTTTTCTAAGCTACTACAAATTCTCCTAAATGCTAGCCATCAATAGGGAAATATTATGTATGAATATTTGTCATGATAGTTTGTCCTTATGTCACATGTGATTATCACAGTTTTGTCATTAAGCTGAAAAGATTAAGTTCTTAATTGTTTAGTGGCTTTTTTTAATTTTTATGTTTTCAAATAAAGGAATTTTTTATTGTACTTGCATATGCTGTTAATTTAACACTAATTGCTGAGTATAAACTTATTTTTTAATAATATTAATTTATGCATTTATTTATTATTGGCTACATGTACTTAAATTTTTGTTTTAATATTTATACATTGACTCCATAATTTGAAAATTGGTCTTCTATTAATTATTTGTTATGTTTTTGTTAATCTTTGTATTTCAAAGCCCTTATTGCTTCTGATTAATTATTACAGGTTTTATTATTATTTATGTAAGCTACTAATTTATTAATATTTATTATTTTGTTATTTTTAGAAAAATATACCAAGTGTTTGTAACTTTATTTAAACAAATATACTGTATATATATTTTTTATTCAGACACTAAAGAAGTTAAGGTTATGAGTGATCTTGCCATGATTGCAGCTGGTGAAGTACCAATGGAAGTTGACAGAGTTTCTTGCTTTAGTAGTGCTGTAATTGCATTTTCTCCACTACTATTTGGTTTGAATCCAACCGATGGATTTCAAGAATTGTTAGATTCTTGCAAAGAAGTATGGGAAAATGTGGAAAATGATAAAAGCATTTTGAAAAAATGGGTTAGTATTCATTGTATTTATTATTTTTTTTTGCAAGATTACATCTGTAAATATACCAATAAGTTTATTGAACCAATTGTTTTTTTTAACAACTCTCTTTTAATTAACTTTTATGTTAAAGCTATATATAAGTAAATTTTATTGGTAAAGTAGCATTTTTATGATATTTTTATTTATAAGTTTATGGAAATTATTTATAATTTCAATAATATTTTTTATTATTTTTTATCTGCTAATGTAGCTTAGAAACTGATGGATTTATTTCTATAGTGTGTTTTGGCTGTTTATATTATTGATATTAATCCTAGCATAAGTGAGTTTTAAAAAATGTACTTTATGTGATATTTGTGGTTATCTTTAGGTTTATTTTTATGTTTATTTCTTCCTGGTTAATTTAGATCTATTTAAAAGCTTTATGTTGGATCAAGCAATCAACCTTTCTTCATACAACTGTAAGGTTTAAAGTGGACTAAGTACAAGTCACACAAGCATTGATATAACAAATTTATTTTCAAAAATGTTGTTTACAGTGATCTGATATTGCCCAACTGACTTTTTTTATTGTTGTTCTTTGGTTAAAAGTTTACTCAGAAACAAAAACAAAACAGTTTCCAATTTAACAATTATTGAAAAATCAATTATTTTGTTTCTTTTTTATTTGATAACATAAAATGTCTAAAGAAATATGTCTAATTGATTTTTTTAAAAATATGGTGTTAGTCACATGATTGCTCTTTCTAACTAGTTAATGAGATTTCTAGTAGAGAAAATTGACCTAAAGTACTTTTTTTTATACAGTGGCCACCAATGAAATGTTTACACAATAAAATTTTAATAAAAATTGTGTTTTATTTGAAAAAATCCATATTTAAACAATGTAGATTTTTTTAAAACGAGCTGCTTGTTTTAAATTTTAAATCCTCATTATTCTTCAATAAAATGTAAATTTTGATATTTAATATTTGGTCATACAGTCTTTGGCATGAATAACATGTGTCAATCTCTGAGGCATTGAATTGGCTAACTTTTAAAAATATTCAATGTTCATGGTAAGCCACAAATATTTCAGTATATCTTTAAGTTCATTGATATTTGATGGTTGAGCTTCTTGCACCTTATTTTTCATCATGTTTGTACATTTTCAAAAGGTTAAGGTCTAGAGAGTTTCCTGGCCACTCTAAAACAGGCTTATCTCTTTGTTTTTACCACTTAATTACAAGTTTGGTTCTGTGTGCTGGGGCACCATCCTGCATAAAATGAGTGGGCTGGTGAATGCACCAAAAAGGCAGCAAGCGATCGTTTAACACTTAGAGATAGTTGGATCCCTTCATTGTAACATTTATGGGAAGGAAATAAAATCCTTCTATACCATGGGTACCACTAAATGCACCCCAAATCATTACACTGAGTGCTTAACTGTCTTGACTGTGAATCATGGATCATGTCTTGTTGTGTTTAGTAGCCTTCTTATTACTTTTGATTGGCCCCTGACCAGTTGAAATGTGCTCTCATCTAAAAACATTACTTTTCACCATTGTTGAGACCTCCAATTTGGGTAATTCTTAGCAATATTCACTCTCTTTTTCATCCTTTTGTTGGTCAAAAGTGGTTTTTTGGCTACATGCCTACAGGAGAGGCCCAAGTCTTTTTTCAGTTTATTTTGGAGTATCTGGATTGAAACCCTCTCCAGAAGCTTTGGGTGCTTCTTTTTTAAACTTACAGCTGTGATTGATGGAATGGCAAGCAGTTCTTGTTTTAAAAGACGATCTACCCCACGTTTTCTGTTTCCTTCCAGAACCAAATTTTTCACTTTGATACAGTGCCTTTTGGTAGATCTTTTGCAGCCTTCATCAACTTGTAAATGGCTAGCCTTGAGACCTTCAAATCAGCAGCAATTTCATTTACAGGAACACCATGTTCTACCTTAGTTAAAGCCTGAGCCTTCTCTATCTTAGATAACTTTTTTCTTCCCATTTTTATTCACTCAAAACCAAACTGTAGCAGCAAAAAATCTCAAGAAAATTTTGCTTTTTAAATGCAGAAAAACTGTCTGTCGTTGCCAATTTTTGATTGCTATCATAGTAAATGGACTCCAACACACTTCACTGATCTTGTCTTGATTTATTCTTGGTCCAGAAAAATGTTAGGCGTCATTTAAGACAAATTTTATAGCTTATTAAACAAACGACATTAATTTAAATCTTATTCAAATAGAATGTAAAGAAATAATTAATACACATAACTTAATACATACAAGTACAAACATAACGACATATTCCTAACCCTAATCTAGCTAAGCAACTAGCACATTAAAACATAAGCAAAATATTTCCTAAACCTAAACTAGCTAAAATTCAACTGACCTTGTTCTACAAATTATAAAAACATCAAATTACACAATTTGTAAATTACCTTTTGCTGAATGAAAGAAAAAAATTAACAATGGTGATTGTGAAATCCCAAGGCATGCTTTGAAATTAATTTGCCTTGTAGCAATTCCAAAGGGAAAACAAAAAATGGCTGTTACACTGTCAAATCTGACAACCATGCAGTTCCACAGCAGTGACACAAGAAAATGTTGCTAGAGCTGATGAGGAATATGTCTATCTACAGACCAACAATAAATCAGAAAAATGCAAGAGAACACAAGAAAAAAGGTTATGCAAAATTGCATGTCAATAATTTTTTTGCACAAAAGATGTAAACATTTCATTTGAAGCCACTGTACTTATGACAAGGACTTTATTTTTGTAGAAAATTTTTTAAAGTGTATTATTATATATATATTATGATATTTTTTAAATTTACTTACTCAAAATTTAGAACTGCTTGCTAAGACTGCCGAGTGGAGGAAAGTGGTGCTATAAAGTGTTTTTTCAAAGACACTGCAGTCTGACAAAACTTAAAACCAATACTGTGTTAAGTGCATTCACTATAAATACAGTCTTAATTTTTTGTTTCTTCAATAGTAAACATGTGCAACTTATGGCCCTTCATGTTGTTTCATGCAGCCCATGTAATAATTCTTACCAAAAATTTGTATCATTATAGAGGTGGACTGCAAAAAATTTTGAATGAAAATTAAAGAAATTCTGCAAACATCAACAGCACTGTCCACAATGATTGAAGTGTGATTCACAGTATTTTTTAATGTGAGCCATTTTAAACTAAGGAATTAGTAGCTGGCAAAATACTTTGAATAGCTGAAACAGTGACACAATAGTCTTTCATGTGGTTCACATCAAAACAAATATAAATTTTGTGGTCTCTGTGATGTATTGCAGTCAAGCTCCAAAGTCTTTTTTTCTTTACAGTTTTATGGTGCTAGGTTAGCAGCAGCAGTGTGAAAAAACTGATAGTTAGTGCATGTTAGGCAGATAGAGATCCCAGCTAAATTTTTTTTATTTGCAAGTTGCATATGTTATTTTATTTTTTTGCATATAGCTAAAAGCTATATAAACTATATATAGTCTTAATTAAAAGAAATTTTGTGATGAATATAAAAAGAAAACTTAATGATGAATGGTTTGTAAAGTATTTCATTGTTTAGCAAAGTAAAAAGTGTATTTGCCTGATTTACTGTTTCACTTTTTGGAAACACCTATTAGTGCAAGCAATTTTTTTCAAAAGTAAAACATTGCAAAAGATGGCAAAAAGACCATTTGTCAGGTGAACATTTAAAAAGTCAAATTAGGATTGCTTGTAGTTCTGTGAAAGAATAGTACAAATGCTGATAAAGATATGCAGCAACAAAAATGACATTAACCTTGATTAAATGTGCTTGATTGATTTTATTTTTCTTTGCTTTTATTGAATAATTTAATTTTTTTTATCAAATCTCTTTCTTGAAAACAAAATCAGCCACCTTCATAAGATTATGATCATATACCAGTTTTAAAAAATGATGTGGCCCACAGCAAAATTTAGTATTTTACATTTGACCTGCCATTAAGAAAGGTTGCACATGCCTGTTTTATAGCTTTGCCTATTTTTGAGCTAATAGTTTGTCTTTTTTTTGCTTGTAAATATCATAAGTTTCTTAGCTTCATAAACAATATATTTTTTTATGAGCTTTATGCATTTGAAAAATTAAATAACCAATTTATTTGTTGATCTTTATGAGCATCATTTTAGGAATCTCAACATAATTAATTTTTTGGTTAATTTGATAGGAAGAAACTTGCAAGCAATTAGGTTGGTTGGAAAATGTAAGAAGGCTTCATGGATCTATTGAAAAGTTATCACTTGAAAAAGCACAAGTAATAAATTTGCGAGGTTGCTACCAGATCAAAAGTAATAAAGAAGCAGTAGCAACTGTGGACAACAGTCTAACATTATTTTTGTCAGAAAATGATAATGGTAACTTTATTGTCAATTTTAGCATTTTGATAATATAAACTAACTTAAGATATTTTTTATTTTTTGCAATATGTATTAGAAATATTCTTTCAATCAAAACTGGTTTTAAAAAATTATTAAAAATTTAGTGGAAAAAATATCCTTAAAAGAACTACGTGACTTGCAATCAAGATTAATGTTAATTGCTGGAAAAGCTGCCAAAGGAGAGGAAGGAGTATCTAAATTTATGAATATTTTATCGAGTATTGAAAATGTTACAAAAGCCTATGTTCATCTCAAGAATTCTTGTTGTCCTTTATTTAATAATTGGATGGTTTATGTTCAGTGAGTATTTATTGTTTAATTTGCTGCTTAAAACTAACTATTATTATCATGCTGATTTTGGGCTTAAAGTGGGTTTTTGTAACCAAAACACTGTTTCTGGTTGCCCCATCCTTGGTTTATTTTAATAATAAATGCTCACCTTATGGCATTACTTTGAATGACACCCTCTGCATACTCAGTGGATATTTGTATGCCACAGCAACAGATCACTTGCCAATTTGCTCTGGTATCTAGCCAGTTTAGGTTGTCTACAAGAAGTGACACTTTCCTCAGCTAATTTTTTCACTGTAAACAATGAAGCAATACAGTATGAACTGTAAATAGGAGATCTAAATCTTTGTGCCAGCTGCATATAAATTATTCAAAACAAACTTGATACTTGCATGGAATATGGAGTGCTGTGAAAGTACTCCCCCATTCCATGGTCTTTATTTCCAAGGCCAGTATTTGGTCCTTTGGAATGAGTTTGACCAAAACAACTTGGCTTAAACTCAATTATCTGCGGTCTTTGGAGCTTTTATTTGTTTATGCATCAATGGAGTCTTAAATTTTCATTTGATAGCAATTGTGATGCCACTAAACAATTTCCAAAATCTATTATTTACCTTGCTCCATACATTGGGCCTTTAAAAGAGCACAAAATCTGACTGCTTTGAATGATAAAACCTGATACTGCCTCAAAACTATTGCTGCCAGCATCTGGTTCTATCAATGCACCTTTCTGTGGTAGTAAAATGCTAAAGAATTCTGGGTAATAAAGGTCTTAGTCCTGTCTATGTTTGATTGAAATTGATGTTAGATGGTCTTCCAAATAAAGTTTGTTTGTTTATTGCTACATGTATAGGTCCATCTAATTTTCAAAACATGTCATTTGTCTGGTCCATAGCGTAATGAATACAGAGAACTTTAGCAACTGTTTGTAATATTTCCTGTATTACTTCATAATAGAGTATCTATTGTTTGAAAGGATCATCTTAGTGTTTTCCATTTCTTCTTTTCTACAATTTCTTATGCAGATCTTAAAAGCATTGTAAACAAAAGTAGAATCAAAACTAGATATGCCAATTTCTCAAAACATTTTGTATACAGACATATAATATAATTGAACAAGAAGCTTTTTTTCAATTAGCAAATAAAATTTTGGCCAACTTTAAATTTTCTTTAACTTTTGGCATTGCCTATAATGCTTTTAATATATTGCTGGGACCACATTGTTTTATCAATCACTATTCAAGCAGAAATGAAAGATCAGTTACATTACCCCAAAAGTTTTGCATTTTCTTAGAAGAACTACAAGCAGATACAAAAAAAAGAAAAGAAATTTGGCAGTTTATTTTAGCCATGAATCATTATCCTCTGTAACTTATTATTATGTCCACAAACTTTTGGGATGTTTTGTGGATAGTGATTGGTTTCTTTATTATGTGATAGAGTTGCTAGAGCTGGTGTAAAAAGTTTTTTGTTATATGTAAGCAATGATGTTTACTATAATGTTTTGGCAAAAAATGAAAAAAATGATATAGGTTGTTGGCATAATAAATGTAATTAGCTTGCATACTAAAAGCAGTGCTCTTCAACCTTTTTTTCTGTGGTACACCTTTTACAATTTTTCAAAAACTTTGTACACCTCACAGATAGCAATGTATAGTTGTGCACAAAAACTAAAGAAAAAAGACTATAAACTAGGTGGTTAGTCGAGTTATAATAAATAAATCAGTCTTTTAGGACACAAAAAAATTATGCTAAAATGTAAAAAAGTAAAATTAAAACTGTTTTAGTTTTACTGTAGTTAGTCATCAGTGGCTACTTTGTTGTTGCATCGTTTCAGCGATTCAAAGATAATGTGGCTTTATCTCTTTCTCTATCACCCCTTGCATTAAAGAATCAATATTATGTATTGAGTTTCTTTTTTTTGATTTGATTTTCATGAGATTGGAGAAACTTTCTTCATAAAAATAGGTTGTAGGCATCTGTAAATATTGCAATGGCCTTTTGTGCTAGCTTTTCATATTCAGGGAATTTCAGAAAATAAACCCAAAACATGGAGTAATCCATTTCTCAAAATAAAATTTTTTTATTTAAATCTGCTCGGAGTTCCAACAATTTCTCATCCTTTGTTAGTTCATCAATAAATGGCTCTATAATCCATGAGTTTTTTTCCAAACTTTTGTCATCATCTTCAGAAAAGTATGCAGCCAAATTTTCACTAAGTAAGTTTAAATGAGCAACAATGAGTGTGAATATGTTATTTTCCAAAGAAATGTCTTCAAACTCCCATCCACATTCTCTCAGATACTGGCTCAATAAGGAAAACTTATTGAAGTTGTTTGATAAGACATTGTTTTTCCAGAGTGAAATTTTTAGCTTTAGTGCATTGATCTTGCTAATTGCTCAAAATATGTCGCCCCTTTTCCTTGAAAACTGAGGTTCACTTTATGTAAATGATCAAAAATTAATGCCAAGTAGGCTAATTTTGCTAGTCACAATATGTCAGGAACTTTGCAGCTTTTTGGTTCCCCTGTTCACTGCAATAGGCTTCTAATTGTTCTCGAAATTTAAACACACGGGAGAGCATTTTTTTTGGGATAACCACCACATCTTTGAATGTAGAATAAGTTTTTTAGAAGTGGAGCCCATTTCATTACAAAATTTCGAAAACAGCCTTTGTTGTTTTGCACTTTTCCGAATTGAATTTACAATATCGACAACTTCCCATAGAACATTGATTAATTCATTTTCTTTACCATCTACTGCAACTGCATTTAATTTAAGTTTCTTTGTACTAATGCCTCACGGTGGAGAATACAATAAATTCCTGCACATTCTGGAGACAGTTGTTTTATTCTCTTAACCACACCCTTATGTGAGCCTTGCATAGCTGTGGTGTCATCTGTTGTCACTGATTTACGCTTTGACCAATCTAGTCTTTCTTTTTCGAAAAACCCGTTCAATTTCTGGAAAATCGTTTCAGCAGTTGCTGTCACTCCACTAGTTGACAGAAGAGATAATGTTCAACTATTCTGTTGGTTTCTATGTCTGGAAATCTACAGAAAACCATGAGCTGAGCTTTACTGGTCATATCAGTGCTTTCATCCAGTTGTATGCCAAAAGAGGAGGTTTTTAATATTTTTTGAATTAATTCTTTTTTTTATATCAGTGGATATAACAGCACATTGTCGTGCAACAGTAGTGTCAAAAAGCGAAATTTGCTTGATTTTATTCTTTTTTTTCACCGCTATGAATTAAATCAGCTACAATTTCTAAACATGGTAACATCACACGTTTAAATTCTGTTTATAGACATTTGACTTTCATCATGTAATGTGACATTTTCAATGATGCCAATAGTAGGTTCTTGTCTTGGGTTGATTAAAATCCCATTTGCTTATCAAACAAATTACTTTG
Source organism: Diplosoma virens (assembly GCA_963680785.1). Lineage (NCBI taxonomy): Eukaryota > Metazoa > Chordata > Ascidiacea > Aplousobranchia > Didemnidae > Diplosoma > Diplosoma virens. The sequence goes on along the minus strand of OY796894.1, from coordinate 6,370,198 downwards.
TCTTTTGTGAGCAGCCAGGTGTGATTGGAAGAACTCCTTTGATTTGTTCTGATGCTCTGAATGCTGTTTTGGAAATGACTTATAAGCTTCGATGGAGTGACTTTGGCATTGCCATAAATGGTCAAGCAGAACATACACTGGACTGGTGGATAACTATTTTCCTCTTCACCTTTTGGACAAAAAATTCATAATTTATGTAATTTTTATTTCATTTTCTTCTCTTCAGTAATGTTTTCTGGCGTTTAGCAGGAAAAGGTTCATGTGCTGAAGATGAGGCTGGGATTTCATCAGATTCTTTATTGCTATCATTGCGAAAGTACTTTACCAAAAACATTGCAACCTGTAAAAAAACCAAAGTAGTATTGCTTAAGTAAGAAAAATAAAACCAAAGTAATCTCTGCATTTTAGTATCTGTAATACTTTGGCATGCTTCAAGCTCAGCTACTACTATGAACAATACTGGTATTACTTAGGCTTTATTTTTCTTCCTTAAGCTATTCTCATCCCATATTTATTGTACCAGTAGGCCTATTCCAAAGCAAAGTGCTTATACTGTTTAGCCTTAGGATTTAACAGTTGGGTTCTTACAGCTGCCGATAATTATGTTATTACATAATAATACAACTTTTAATGCAACTGACTGATGGCTAGTGTTTGCATAATTATGCACTTGTGCCCATTTTGCAAGTGGCTATAGTAAACTAGGCTAGCTAATTAGTGTACAACGAAATAATGCCGAGATATGGACAGAATTACACCACTCCACCCAATAGATAATATTAGATTAAGCTGAAAGTTACCAGTAAAGTCTGATCATTGTGGTATACCCTCTGTATACCTTTTGTTAATTGTATACCCTACTTACAGCTTGGTATACACTTGGGTATACCGTACACCTGGTTGAAGAGCACTGCTAAAAGCATTTACTCCAGTTTGCTACTATTGAATTTTTATACACAAAACATTTTTTTCAAATTTCTCTAAACAAATCATGTACCCAATTGTTGTAATTTATGTTTTTGTTGCAATGATTTTTAACTTTTATTTTACAGTTTTGTTTAAAGCTATTTTAGCTATTTTTTGGTGTAATTTTGTTTATATATTTAAGATGTTTTGTTTTAAGCTATTTATAAGCTTTTTTTTATGTTAATTTATATTATCACTTTTATTTTCTTTTAGCTGTGCAAATGAGAAAACAGGAAATGTCACTGTTGAAGTTTATTTTGATGAAACTTCCCAGTCAATATCAAGTACTGAAAATATCATTGAAGAACTTATCAATCTAACAGCAGTTTTAGATGATGCATACTTGCAGTAAATAAAAAAATTATTTTTTGCATAGATTTTTTATGACTTCAATGATAAAAAAATTTAATATGTTTTTCTACTATATAAATGAACTGCAATAATTATTGCTACATTGATAATTATTAGATTTTTTACTTGCCCAATTAAGAGTGTAGGGTAGGATATATCAATATGGAAAATTCTTGTTATATGACAAGATATCTTAGTTTAACTTTGTCTTAATGCACTGTATTGAATAGTCATGTTTTTTTGATATTGTGCAAATGTTATCTTGACATCATATTAAATGCTTATTCTCAACCTTTCTTTCCTGAAAAATTGCAGCTTTTTTGGTTTTAATCAAAGTATTCTTAGATTTTACTTTAGCTTCTACAGTTATGCAGATATAGAGTCATGTCTATTTTTCATATCTATTACCATATTTTTTAGCAGGCTACTACAAGGTGAAAAGATGCCATATGAGTAGAGAAAAATTATTCTTTTTATGACTTTTAAGAAAAAAGAAGATTTACAAAATTTCAACTGTAATGAAGGCATAAAGCTAATGAGCCATAGCATGAAAGTTTGAAAACGAGTTGTAGAAGCAAGACTGTGACAGGAAGTACAGATCAACAAGCAGCATTATGAGTTTATGCCAGAAAAAAAGCACTATCACTACAATATTTGCTTTAAAGTTATTGATAGGAAGTATAGGGAAGGACAAAAAAACGGCATTGTGTGTTTATGGATTTAAAAAAGGCATACAACAGGATATAAAAAAATAGTTATGGAATAGTTTAGAAAAGTCATGCATTCCAGAACTGTATGTAAAAGTGATACATGATAGGTATAATGGTTGCATAACATGAAGTAAGACTTAGGTTGAAATAACAGAGGAGTTTAGTGTGAAGGTGGGATTGCACCAAGGATCAGTTTTGAGTAAGTTGATAGATAATATTCAATAGGTGTCAACCTGAAATATGGTGTTTGCAGATAACATGGTGCTATGTAGTGAAAGCATGAAAGCAGTAAAAATAGTTTGAAGAAGTGGTGACATGCTTTGGAGAAAAGGTGAATGAATGTCAGAAGCAAAACCCAATATATAGTTGTGAATGAGAAGATTGAGAGTCAAGTAATTTTGCAGGAAGTAGGAGTTGAGAAAGTAGAAGAATTTAAATATCAACTGTTCAGTGCAATGTAGGATGTAACTGTGCATTTAAAAGACATGCCCAGGTGGGATGCATGGCTGGAGGAAGGCAACAGGTGTAATTTGCAACAGAAAGATATCAGCTAGAATGAAAGGAAAATTGTACTAGGTGTTAGTAATTATGTATGGATTTGTAATAGTCTTAACTGTTGAGTCTTAACTGTTGAGACTATAAATACCTTGATTTTCTCTGGTTTGTCCCATTTTGATGCGATTGCCACTGATGAGAGCGTCACAAAAAGCTTATGGCTCTGATGAAATTGACTTTGTTTAAAGCGATATTAAAATTCTGTACCACAAAGAAGCTCTTTACATATAAATCATTCTTTTGTATGTTAATCTCTAAAACATGGAGCAATACACAAATCAACTTTTCGTCTTCTCTTTGCTGAACTCATTTTAATATAAAATTGCTAGTAAACAATTTCTAAAAAATAGTAAATTATTTATTAAACACCTTTGTTAGAAAATTACCCTGCCTGAGAAAGCATGGCAACAACGTGAGCTTACAATGTTGCCATTGAAACAAAAGTTTTTTTACTGCCAAAATGACTAGAACATTTAAAAACAGTTTCCTTTTTTCTTTGTCTATCTTCTCAAAGCCAAAAACGGGTTTTCTTGTGGCTGACAGTCAGTTGTTAAACATCTCTACTTGAAAATGGCATATGCTGTTGATGACAATTCCAAGTAGTTAATGCTAAACAGCATATGCCATTGATGACACTTAACAGGTTAAATACATTTTTACACTTTATTAATAACAAAAGCAATTCAGGAAATATTTCAAAAAAGATATATAGATTATGCCTACTGCTAAATTATATGAAACAAAAAGTTTCTACAGTTTACATGCCAGAGTTTAACTTTTTCTCCTCTGCAGAGCTGTGTAATAAACTATGTGGTAGAAACACTATATTTTTATTAAATTAAATTTCACAAGCAAAGAGAAACAATTTGCCAGAAAAATTTTGAAAAACAAGCCTTCAAAAAAAGTCAAGTCAAAATAGTATTTATAACAAACACATGGCTTTTTGGTAAACAGAAAAGAGGTATGTTTACATGCTTAGCACCATGCATGATGCAACTATCACAGAAGCTACAAAATGTACTAAGTTGAAACAAAAACACCAAATTTACATAACATGCAATAATAAAATGGACAGCTTGATTTAAACAGTGCATACTTTGCTTCATACCCAAATTCCAGAAAAAGAATAAAAAATGCTGTATAAAAGCAGTTGTGGCACATTATGAACATAAAAACTGTAAATGCTTTTGTACTTCATAAAATGAATGGAGATTTAATTCAAGACACACTGTTAGTTCGGAAGTAGAAATGAATAGAACTTGGACAGATAATATTATTTTATTCCAGACTTTACAATTATACACCAGATTATATATAAAACACCAAATTAGATTCAACAAATTAGATTAGATTAGATTAGATTTAGACAAATTTGTTCCTTTCCGAACACTTCAGCCAATAGGCTATTTAAATTCCAAAGGGAAAGATGTAAGCGGCCAGCAGGCTCTACTAAGTAACCTTCTTGTAGCAAGGTCCAAACCAAAAAGGATAGAACTGTCTCATGCTATCGTTACCATAACAGAGATCGCCAAAGGGAAGACAACTGCAGCGCGCACAATTACCAGGCGCCATGCGCAAACTTTAATTAGCACGCGAACACGGACCTGGTTTGCGTCTTGGCGATGCTACACACACATTTATTTTTTCTTTGGTGGACAGATTGATAGAAAAAAATCATGGATAGAGCCATCCAAAAAATCAGAGGATAAACAAAAAAAAATTGTGTTCATCTTGCTTCACATTATTCTAGATGGATCCTACTTTCTTTCCACAAGGCAAAGCCAACAGACTGTTACTGCATTATGTGTGCTATTTACACAAGAAAAGAATCATGGCTAATTATATGTTCCAAGAATTTGACCAAAAAATTTTGGATTGTGCCAGTTTTTGCATAAAAAATACTTTGAATTGTTTATTTATTTTTGCATAAAAATATATTATACTTCTAAAGTTTCTTTGGTTTTTACTTCATTAAATAGTTGTTTGGTGTTGTAGTTGTGGTTTATTGTGCACATCTATTATTTTTTTATGCAGTAAAAGTGGCAAAGAAACAAAATTACAAAAATAAAGTTGTTAGGTTATTAGTGACATTATAATTGATAAACAATGGTGATGTTGTCTTTTCAAAAACAAAACACCAATAGATTTTTTCTTTCCAGTTTCAATAAATAAGCATCAGATTAAATTAAACTTATTTGGCTAAAATTACAAAATTCATCAACACATTGCAATCAATCTACAAGATCAAACTATGCACTTAAATGGTTGATAATATTTGATGTTTAAATATATTTTCTTTTTTTGCAGATGGATCAATTACCTAGAAATCAATCGTAACAACTTTTATTATTTAAACTATTTTAATATGCATCAATTAATGTACATGAGTCGGGAGCTTGCTGGTAATGGAAAGTTTGATTTTTCTGATCAACTTTATCAGTTGCTTGCCAGTATAATGCCAAGTGTGAACCTGGAAACCATTCTTAATTGTTTAAATGAAGCAAAAAAAGATTGTGATGAAGAAAAAATTGATTTGATGATAAAGACCCATGGTACTTGTTTAATTTACTACTAGTCAAAATTTATTTTAATATAAATAATTTATTAGACACCAAAATAGTATTTTAACAGTATGTTTTTCCTATTTAGGCTTGTAAAAAAGCCCAACATTATATATGAGCGTACTGTTACATATCAGTTTGTTAAGCTAGTATGAAACTAATAAATTTCTCAGGTAACCTAATATTAGTATTCATCACCTAATGAGCGTAAAGGCAAAACAAACTGTTTAAAGTAATAAATTAATGTTAAAATAAATTTTTGTGTACTAGTAATTAAATAATAATTGGTCTGATTTAACCATTAATTGGGAAATAATTATTTTAGCATATGGAGAATACTAGTTGGAATGTTTTTTGAAGAATGTAAAAGGTAGATCCAATGTGACTCAAAAATGTGTAAATTGAAACTTAAAAGATTTTTGTAGGAATGTAACAGTGTCACAATTGGAAATAGGTTCATTGTAGTAAAGAAAATCAATGTGGTTCTTTTAGTGTATACATAAGGCTGTCTTTTTATGATCCAACGTAATATTTTTATAAGTATGGTGATATGTAATCAATCCACTGTACAGAAAAATGAATTTTGTTTAACCCTCATAAATTTCAGAGCATACTTTGCAGCAAGCTCCATAAATTCCAAGATTAGTATATTTATGCTTTTTGCTTTATAACAATTTATGTTGCAAGCTTTTAACTTTTTTTGCATGATTTATGAGAAAGTACACTTTTGTCCTATAGACTTATGTTTAACTTATTCTACTTTTACATAAATTCATAGCAAAGTAAAATTACCATTTGAAAAGTTACAAGATATTTAGAAATGTTGAAAATATAACAAACTCTGTCTTTAAGATGCCAAACTTTTGTGCTTTCTTTATGTTTGACTAGAAAAAATATGTGTGGTACAACACAGCTAAAAATCATGTCTGTTGTCTTTGAAAAAACCTTAAAATTGATTGTATTTTAGTCTTGAGCTCTTGAGTTCATTGCATGTACTTTGCATCCATAACACATCTAAGTTAAAGACAACAACTGGAGAGCTTTTTTTGCTATATAATGCAGTAAAAAGACAGTGCTATTGGTGATGGAAAAATTCTTTGATATTATAATTCATCAAGGTCAAAAAAGCAGCATAATATTTGCCTTTGAGTGAAGGAAAGCTAACAATCTAATACTGATTAGTTTATCCAGGATTACGTTTTATGCTGATTTAGACTATTAATAATGCTGTTGTACAAATCTTTTCCATACACAGTGGTTTTAGAGAAATTCTACAGATATTATTACTTCTATTATTTTAACCTTTTTGTTCATTTCTATAATGTAAATAAGTACATCAATAGTACTTTAATACTCTCATGTAAAAAAATATAAAAAAAGAGGAAAATTTGCAGTAGCTGTTAACAAGCAGCTTTTATTTGCAATTTCACTTTCTTAAGACTGGAAGGTTTGGATCTAGCCAAGGTGCTCATTTAATAAACTTTTTTTACTTGTCCATAGCTTGTCAGCAAGACAGCTCTGGACAGCTCAGTAATAATTTTATATGGTTGGTTTTTTTCTGTGATAGCATTTCATAGCAACCATAGCGTTTGGAATATCTCTCAGACATTTATCAGAAAAATGTTGCTATGTTAGCAAGTAAAAGTTTGAAAGAAATTTAATTGAAATTCTGAAAATTTTAACTCCAGATCATTTAAAGTTTGTATCAATTATACATTGATGCAATAGTCATTGTAACCTAGAAGAATTACTTTAAAAATTCAAATTTAAATTTACAATTATTATTGTAGATTTTTCAAATCTATATTACAGACATTTGTTTTACTAGAGGATGAAAGTTTGTCTGAAGTAGAAAAAAAAAAGAAAATGGTAAAGAAGCTTGTTCAATTAGAAATTGAAGAAGATGTTGCTAAAGCTGCAGTACAAGCAGTTGGTTTTGATGATGTTGACAATTGCATGGTTTGGGCTCTTTCTCCAGAAGGCAATGTTGAAGAACTTGCTCTTCAATATGATGATGATATTGGTGTGTTATAATGTTGTTATAAAAATTATTTATAGCTTTTGAGTTAATCATTTTAATGAAAAAGATTGATAATTGTTTCAGGTAAGTTGTATACAAGACACAAGAAGCATTAAAAATTTAATAGTATATACTATTTATTTCAAGGTTTTGAATCATCTATTTCCACTATCAAAGTTCTCCACAATATAGTAAATGACAAATCTAATATGAGCTTGAAATATGTTGTTGCTAAATTGCAATCTGAGGTTTACTCAGAAACAATAAACATGGCAACTGTGGTAAAAACTATTTGTGAAAGGTATTTTCAAGGAACTTCTGTGAGTAATTAAAAATTTTTTCAATCATTTTTTTAAAAGAGATTTTTTTATGTTTAGTTATGACTACATTGGTAATTTTAAATATTATAGTGTTTCCTGTGCATGTTTTTTTGGTAATTTTACATTAATGCTAATTGAAGACAAAATTTGCAAACTTGAATGTAAAAACTTTTAATGATAAGGTTTTCTTTTTTTGATCAAGAAGGAAAAGTTGACATTTTTTAATGGTTTGATTAAGATAACATCTCTTGATGATTGGTTAAGCCTTGAGCATTGTGGAAAGTTTTTACGTATTCTTGGAGAACAATCTTGTGTGGATGAAGTTTTTTCCAGAAATTGGACTGATAATTATGTGGAAGGAAAACCAAACCTCATGATTTGTCATAATGTGAAAGATATTTTATTGATACTTTTGTCTGTTTATATTGAATCACCAAAGTTACCACTTCCATCAGCATTGGAAGTGCTTCTATGCTCAGAACAAACATCATTTGAAGAGATTGAACTGTTATTGAGACGAGCCATTTTGAGACCAGTTGATGCAGGTTTGTTTTTTACTATATGATTTAAGTTTCATTATTTAACCCAAATCTTTTAGTAACTAATTGAAGGTTTTTTAGATTTTTTTACAGCCATTAGAGATGCCCTTGCTGATACTAAGACTAACTTTTAGATTGTGGGGATAGCTTTTGCATAAAAAAAAATAAAACCTTAAACCAAGCAATTAGCTTTATCATTTTGTCTAGCCTTGACCTATCTTAGATTTGCACTACTGAGCTGTAGACTCAGATGAATGTGTACAGTTGCCTACCTCTGGTCTACTTTACAGCTAAGTATTGCACACCAGTCTGGTGTTGTGATGCACTTACAAACTTCATGGACAGTGTCTTAAGTGGTGCCTTTCACATTGTAACTCGATTCCTGTATCTGCATTGCTCTGTGGCAAGTTATAAATAGAACACAGATCATTGTAAGAGTAAATTCATGGTCTATGCTTTCATTTTCATGGATAGAACTAATTTAGCCTTATATGTATCTCAGGATATAATTTAATTTGTTCCAAGACAGTGTTTGTAAGGTGAATTATTTATATGCAGAAGCAAGATTTAGATGTAAATGGCCTAATCTGTTCCTACCCCTTCAAACCCAGTCTTATAAAGTGTAAATATTATACTCCCCTTAATTAGACATTATAAGCACATATTCAAAGATTATAATTATTATCAAAGATTATTAGACATTATAAGCACATATTCAAAGATACACATCTAAACAAACAATGAGACATTAATAAATCAATAAAACAACAATTTTGTTGCAACCCACCCAAGAACAGTCATACAGTGCACCATGAAGTGTGAAACAACCACCAAAATTTACAGTGTACATAAACTTTACACTTTAATTTATATACATTACATAATTTTTTTATTTGAGTTTGTGTTTTATTTTATTCATATCTCAAACTTTTTATTGTGTTTGAGACTCAGTTTATAAGCAGAAACAATCATATCCCAAGATACCACTGTATGTAAAGTTATACTTAAGTCAACAATTGATTATAGATAAATTTAAACTAAATAATAATTATTGTTAAAAACAAGACTACAAAATTTAAGCCTCCATTTTTTTTCAGTAAACTTTTGTTTTCAGGAAAGAATATTTATTGTCTTGCACATGCTGACTCACTTTCATTTCCTGTTTCCAAAAAAGTTGAAGAATACTTTAATCGTTTGTCACAAATTAATGAAGCAAACAAACAGTACAGGCTGGTTATTTTGACATGTTCTGATCAACACTACTTGACTTCATGCTTTTATGAGGTAATATTTTAAATATTTTACTAAAAATTAGTAGTTGAGTAATCTTTTTGTTGTTAATTTTAGTACAAAATTGATGCTTACTGTGCTCCATTTGAAACCATCAGAGATTATGTGAGAACCCATCTTTGTATTAAAAGCAAGAGTAAATTTGCTGCTATGTTTGGTGAAGATCAAAGTTCTGTTCAATTAATTCAATCTTATAAATCAGGAATGGGTAAAAATTTTGTTAGTAAAATTCTGTAAAGTTTGAGAAAAAAATGAATTGTTGCCATTAATAGATTAAATATCAATATTGTTTGTACATGTCAAAAAAAACTTTTTGACCCTCTTTGAGCAATTATTTCCTGTTATTTCATTAAAAATAGGATATGATAATGTTACTTTTTTTAAATCAAAAATATAGTAACTTTTAAACAAATTTTAAATAACAAAATTAAAATTCTATTATTCTTTTGTTGTAAGTTAATTGTTATGCTCAAGAATACTATGCTTACATTATTTCTGTTGTTGTTCAATTTTAGCTAAAGATTAGTTACTTGGCTTTACATTTTGTAGTTACAACAATTTTTTATTTGTCTTGTTTTAAATTGGCAAACAAAAGTAAATTGTTTTAAAATAACTTTTTCTAACTTATTATGACTAATGCAATTTTGTAATAGATTAGTTTCCTTGAAAAGTTAGTTTAGTTTACTTTTGAAAAAAATTATTAATCTTTTTATACTGAAACTTCTTAAAATATCTTTTTGCAGGAAAATCTCTATTTATATCTCGTTGTTATGAAAAGGCTTCTTGTTTGGTTCCACATTGCCAGTTTAACACTATTCGTCTTTTGGAAAAAGACACCAACACTGATGATGTTTTAGATGTATTAATTGACAAGGAAGGCAAAGGCTATTTAAATGCTTGTTCTCAATTTGTCCACATTGATATCACTCCTTCTGTAAGTGTTTGTAGCAAAAATTATAGTTTTGTGAGATTCCAGAAAAATATCTATTGATTTTTTGTTGTATTGTTGAATTTGAATTAATAAAAAATAAAATTTGCTTACATATACTGTAGGTGCTGCAAGGTAAAAGTAAATTGATGTTTGATCTTATTATTCTGGGTGTCATTCAAAATAACCAAGGAATTGTTTGGAGGCGTCATCAGCAACATATGTATATGCTTGAATACACAAATGCAGAAGAAAAGGTTTATACTATATTTTAAAGAATTAAATCCTTTTTAGTTTATTTAGAAAAGATGCTGATATATAAAAAAAAACTGCAAAAATGATATTAGTCATAAAAGTAATTTAAATGTTTAAATAATTACTAAAATTATTTTTTTAAATATTATCTCACACTAAATAACTTGTTAATATTATTGCATATTTTTAGATTAATTAAGTTTGATTTTTTTGACATTTCACTAAAACAAAACAATCTAAATTAGTGATTCTCAAATAGTGTCTCCTGAAAGTTAAAAAAAAAACATTATTCTACTGCCTCACAATCAATGTGCCATGGAAAAACAGCTATACAAGTATTTTTCTTTGAAATAGCAACTAAAAAAGTTAAAAAATTTAATGTACATAACAATCTAAAAAATAAAGTAAAGACTTTTTTAAAAATCAGTTGTCTCCAATGTTTGAAACTTGAGAACTTTATTTGAAAACAAATTGTTCAAAATGTAGTAAAGAAAAACAAACTTTTTCTTTTGTTTTTGGTATGCTGCAAAAGCTGTAAAGGTTCTAAAGTGTTTTGAGAGTGAGAAAGAAGTGAGAATGACTCACTGATCTCAACAATGAAAAATTAGAAAACGAAAAAAGAACTTATCTTCTGACAAATGTCTTTAAATTTTAAAAAGTCCAATAACTCGTAGCAAGAAACTTACACAGTTCAATCAGCTGTTAATCAATACAGTGTTGCTTTAATGAATTGTTGTTCAATAAATTGCTATAGTACTAGAGCACAAAGTTTAATGCTTTAGGTAGTACTACTTTTTATACAAGACAACATCTCATGAGAAAAAGTTTCAAATTTTATTTCTAATTGTACAGTAGTTATTTTGTATTTTTTTATTTAAATCTAAATTTGCATTTTATGTAATCAAAATAACAAGTAATTGATTTGTTTTAGGTTGATGTTCCATTTACCAATTTTGTTAAACTTTTGCCATCATCTGTTTGTCGTTCTCCTATTGAAGTTAGAGATTTTTTTAGGGATGATTCAAATCCAAAAAGGCTTGAAAATCATATATATATGGATAACACATTGCTGAAAAGTGAAATATATCAAAGACCTTTTCAATACTTGCGACTCTATTCTGTTAATGGAAATTTAGATTTGTTTTCATATAATAGTCCAGATGAAAATGTGGTAGAATGTTTAACTACTCTTTTGAACTTTTGTAATATTGAAAATCCTTCTTGGGCTGAGCTTGGTTATTTTTCTAAGTTTTTAAATGTGCAATTGCGTGATTGTGAAGAATCTAATTTTTGCAAAGCAGAGGCAGTAGTAGAGGATTCAGGTTTTGCTGGATTCAAACAGTTTGTTGTTCGATTTATAATAAGAATGTCACAGGATTTTGCCACTACTTCTTTAAATGTTGATAATGACAACTTCCATCCAGCTGATGCCAGCCTTTTAGAAATGCATCAGTTGAGACGTCACTGGGAAAATGGGTTTCATCCTTACCTCTTTTTTAATTCTGACCGAGTGACAATGACATTTGTCAATTTTAATGTAAATAAGCATGGTGATTTGCGTAATCCCAAAAGTAATGAAATTATTGAGAGAAATTTGATGCAACCATCTCTTTTTCAATCTTTGACATTTAATGGTGTCAACTTACAACATGATGTTGATGCATTGTCTAGAAATAAAAAACTAGCATTGTTGTCTCAAGTTTTTGGCATTGATAAGGTTATTGATCCTGATCCAACTTATGAGTTGACAACTGACAATGTGCTAAAAATGTTAGCTATTCAAATGCGATTTCGTTGTGGAATACCTGTTGTTATGATGGGTGAAACTGGATGTGGAAAAACTAGAATGATTGACTTTATGAGTAAACTTAAAGCAAGTGGCAATAACAACATTAAAAATATGATTGTTATAAAAGTACATGGTGGTGTCACTGCTTCTATGGTTCAGCAAAAAGTATTAGATGCAATTCAATTGGCTTTGGATAATGCAAAAAAAAAAATTTCTGAAACAATTTTGTTTTTGGATGAAGCTAATACCACTGAAGCAATTTATGCTGTCAAAGAAATTGTTTGTGATGAAACAGTTCGTGGAAAGACATTCAAAAATGCTGGTTTAAAAATAGTGGCAGCTTGTAATCCTTATAGATTACATAAACCAGAAATCATTCAAAAAATGGAAAATTCAGGTTTAGGTTTTCATGTGAAAAGTCAAGATGTTCATGAAACTTTTGATGGCATTCCAATGAGGCATCTTGTATATCGTGTGATAAGCCTGCCTCCAAGTATGCAACCATTAGTATGGGATTTTGGACAATTAAATAATGAAACTGAAGGCATATATATTAAACAAATGGTACTAAAGCTTCAAACAGTCATAAATAGCAATGTAGATCTTCCCAATTTAGCAGAAGAAACAGTAACCTTAATTGCTCGTGCTATAGCAGCATCACAGTTTCACATGCGAGCAAGAAAAGACGTATGCAGTTTTGTTAGCTTAAGAGATGCTGAAAGAACCATTCAGACTTTTAAGTGGTTTTATAAACATCTTTTGATTCTTAATTCTAAGATAGAAATACAAAAGAATTTAAGTAACTTTCAAAAAATAAACATTAGTTTTGGACTTCGATCAATGATTCAAGCTCTCTCCGTTTGCTATCATGCAACACTTACTGCAAAAAGCTCTTACAGAGAATTACTTGCTAAAATTATTACTGATTTAACCAACCATACCATAACAGAAAAAAACATTTTAGAAGAGATTATTGCTTGTCAAAATGTTTTTATTCAGGCTATTGATCTTGAACCAAACATTGCATGCAACAATGCTTTGAGAGAAAATGTGTTTATGATTGTTATTTGTTCAGAATTGCGAATACCTTTGTTTTTGGTTGGAAAGCCTGGAAGCTCTAAATCTTTGGCTAAAACAATTGTAGCTGATGCTATGCAAGGTAGAAATTCCAAAAGTGATTTATTTCGCCAACTCAAAGAAGTACATATTTTATCATTCCAATGTAGTGCTGCAACAGATGCTGTAGGAATTGAGGCAGTTTTTAGTCAATGTGCTCAATTGCAGAAAGAAAGAGACTGCAACAGATATGTGGCTACTGTTGTTTTAGATGAGATTGGTCTTGCTGAAGATTCTAAAAAAATGCCTCTTAAGGTTCTCCACCCTTTGCTTGAAACTTCTTCAATTAATAACCATATGAACAGTGAACCTTATCAGAAAGTAGGATTTGTTGGTATTTCAAATTGGGCATTAGACCCTGCAAAAATGAATCGTGGAATCTTTGTGATTCGGGATAACCCAACTGATGAAGATTTGCATAAAACTGCTGAAGCTATTTTTGAATCAGACAAAACAAAATTGCATATAGTCAGTAAAAGCATCAAAGCTCTAACTGATGCTTATATGAAAGTTTATCAAATGCAAGATCGAGAGTTTTTTGGCCTGAGAGATTACTATGCTTTATTAAAAATGCTTCATTCAATGTTGTCTCAAAACAAGACACTAACTGATAAAGAAATTGGTACAGCTATTATTCGTAATTTTAGTGGTCAGACTAATGAAATTTTTCAGTGTTTTCAGAATCATTACAGAAAAGTTGTTTATGGTTTTACTTTTCCACATATATCAACAACTCAGCTAATTTACAGCAATTTAAATTCTGATTTTGAAACCCGGTTTTTGCTATTGCTTACAAAGCAGTATTCTGCTGTTAATCTTTTGCCTGAGGTAATGAAAAACCGACAGCATTATATTGTCATTTTTGGTTCTAGTTTTCCTCATGATCATGACTATACTGAAGTGTGTCGAAACATTAACAAAATTAAAGTGTGTATGGAAACTGGTCAAATAGTTGTTTTGCTTAATCTTAGAGACTTATATGAGTCTCTCTATGATGCTTTAAACCAACATTATGTATCTTTAGCTGGACAAAAATATGTTGATCTTGGTCTTGGTGGACACAGAGTCAAATGTCGAGTTGCACCTCAGTTTCGTTTGATTGTAATTGAAGAAAAAGAAGTAGTCTACCAGGAATACCCCATTCCTTTAATAAACAGACTGGAAAAGCATGTTTTTGAAATGAATAGCATTCTTACACCAAACGAATCTTTGATTGTTCAACAATTAAAAGAATGGGTTAGTGACTCTTCAAAATTAAAAACATTTTATGCTGAAACAATTTTTCATGAAAAAAACATGTTTGTTGGTTACACAGATGATACTTGTGCATCTGCTTTACTTTCAATTGATAGAAAGTCTTTTGAAAAGTCACAAAAAATTCTTATGCAGACTGCTTCACTTGATGGAATATGCAGATTACCTCAGTCAAAAATGTGTGGAAATGTTGATTCACTTTTAGATGTATATATGAAGGAACAAATACATGATTCTTTGATTACTTTTCTTATAGAAGAGATGAAGCAAAAAAATGTGTCAATGAATGAAATTGTTTCTTTTTCTCAAATTTTAAATGCGAAAGATAAACAAAAAATTGAAATCATATTGAACATAGCTCCAAAACATTTAATGCTGTTAACGTTGCAACTGTTTCAAACTGAGCAACAATTTTCAAATAAAATTGATGAATTTTTTCAATTTGTTTCAACTAGAAATATTGATGGCCAGTTTATTTTGTTGATACAGTGTGCTCAAGCTCATTTTAATAATTCATTAATTGCTTGTGCCAAATATTCAACCATGAACAAAATTAAAAGATTCAAGTCTGATTGTTCAAATTTTCACGGAAGTGTAGTTGTTTGCTTTTTACTTACTATGGAAAGGCAATCCATGATGCATCAATCATCCAAAGCTTTCACTACTTTTTATTCTCAAGATTGCACTACTGTTTTTATTGATGAATTAAAACCTAGCAACAAGTCAGTTGCACCAGTTAACCAACTGTGGAAGAAATCAGTTCATGATGTTTTTGAAAGTGGAATTGGTAATGGCGGAAAGGCTCTTGTTGATGCTAAACTTTTGTTTAAAGAAAGCATTCAAAAAGCAATGGCAAAATTAAAAAATCGTGTTATTGACTTGAACAGAAATAGAATTCAACTTTTACTTAAATTGTCTTTTCAAGATGAAATTGAATCACCATTTTATGAAATTATATTAAAGAAGATTGCTCACTTACTTGAAGATAGAGAAAAAAGATTTCCTAAAAGTCACTGGATTGTTGACCAAGCTTGCTCATCAAAGTCATTGCAGGAAGGTGGAACATTTCAAAATGTTTTGTGGCTTTATTTAAAAAATATCATAGCTTATGCTTTAGCAAAGATTGTTAGTGTAGCTGATGCTGACAGTAACCTTGACTTAATTGTTAATGACAAGGATATAAATTCAAGATTAATAGACTTGTGGTATTGTTTTTTTAATCAAAATGATCTGTGGGATATGCAATGGCCTGTTTCAAATGCAGGCAGCAATTATGATGTGTTTTATGTTGAAGGATATCCTGGTTTTAATTGCATGTTTCCTTTTTCTCGTTTAGTATTTGATTTATTGTTAAAAGAATGGTCATTTCAGCAGGAGCAAAATATAACTAACAAAAAAGAAAAATTTGTACAAAGAATATCTACATCTTCTTTGCAATCTTTACTCAACGGTGCTGAAAGAATTGGTGTTGTTGCAATTAAAAGTTTCATACATGATTTAATTTTTCTAATGTACAAACCTCGATTAAATTTTGAAAGAAAAATGCAGGAATTTGAAGTTGCTCAAGAACACATTTTACAGTTGTTCGAATTACAGTGGAAAAACGTTTTCCAAAAATCCAATGCATTGATACATGTTTTTTTTCTAGTACATGAAAATCTTAAGCAATTAAACCAATTTTTTGAAGTGTTAGACATTTCCCCTGGTCTTATTTCAGAAAAAGATCTTTGGCTGAAGAACAATTTGCATTCTAACAAATTTGTCCTACATTATGCAGCTTTTGAAAGTTTAATTATTCATCTTGCTGGCATTGCCAAGGAAAGTTTTAGTTCTGCTGACACATGCCAGGATTGGAAGCTAAAAGTTGTCAAGACAAAGCAAATATCTGATAAGTTGTTGTCTTCCTCAAGTATAGATGTATGTGAGAAGTGGAGTCGAATCGCATTTGTTGAAATGTTTTTAGAAGAACTGATTCCAGTTGGAGCTTCTCCTGAAACAGTGAAACAGTATCTAAAACCTCTTTCAAAACAAGCACGATTGCTGTGGTCTGGAGCAGAAATTCTTAAAAATTTATCTATTTTCAGGTTTTTAAAAATTGTTATGACAAGTTTAGTAAAATCTACAAAAGAAATAGAAATTCTCTTAGTTTGTAATTGGCAACCTGTTACTTGTAAAGCATGCAGAAAAGATGTAAAAGAACCAGTTTTACTCTCATGCAAACACTGGTTTTGCTTTCATTGTGTTAAACAGAATTCAAATGGCAAATGTCCATTTTGCAGAATAGCCATTAAGATGCCCAAAAACATTCAGCCAACTCAATTAACATATTCACAAAAAAATGAGCTTGAGTTATTTAAATCTGCTTGCACAAGTTTTTTTTTAGAATATTTATCTACTTTGTGTTTCCCCCCTAGCCAAAATATAAATACTCCTCCACCTGATGATGAAATTCGCATTGCATTAGAAGAGTTAGTTGTCTGTAAAAACAAGACTAAATCTTTTTCACCTGTGCTGTCCAGAATGGATCTTAATCCTACTGCTCGGTCATACATTCTTCATCTTCTTCTTCGTTATAATGAAGATTTGGTTGAAGAACAGCTTGAGAAGCATTTTGAAAAATTTGAGCAAGTTTTAAATGATAGAGCACCATTGATGGAATTGTTCTTGCAATGCAAACAAGATCTGTTATTGCAGCAATCTTTAGATGGTGAAGCCACAAACTATTTTGAAAATGTTGAGTTTGCATATAATTTGCTGCAGTTGTCTTTAAAGTTGTTAGATTCTGAGGGTACTTGCTCTCAATTGCAACATCTTCATATTTGTGCTATGTTGCAATTTATTGCAAAAGTTGCTGCTCATATTATGATTGGAATTAACATACAAAAAATTTCTCCACAGCAACTATCTAGAAGCAATCGTTTTATTAAAGTCTTAACTCAAAAATGCTGTGATTCAAATTTTTTTATTTTTCACCAATTTTTGATCAAATGGTTATGTCGTCGTTATGGAATAGACAAATTTAACAAAATGCAAAAAAATTTTGAACACTCCAAGCTTATTCCAAAGTATTTGTTGATTGAAAATAATCAAAAAGTTGAAAATTATCTTTTTTCAGACAAGTTTTCTTTGATGGGAGAAACTTATCTCCAAACAAAAACATTGCTTCTTGATATTGTTCAAGAAGTAGACATTAAAGATGCCAGTCTAGAAATCTGTTCTAAAAGCAACTCTGTGGATGAAATGACTCAAGTTTTGCTTGCGGTATCTCTTTGGACTGCCCATGGAAAAAAAAAAATTTTAAGACAACAACTTTTTCAGTTTGTTTTTAATTATTTTCATCAAAGAATCCCTATGGAATGTTTACAGTATTTTCATGAAATTTCTCAAGGTAAATTAGAAGAATATCAATCTAATAATACAACTCTTAGCAAAGAATATGAATTGGCTGAGCTAATAGTACATTTTGGTATCATTTTATACATCTCTCAGGATTATCTTATCTCTGCTTTTCAACAAATGATCAGAAATCCTACTCTGGCTATGAGTTTATATTTGCCCACCATGGCTGGCACTAATTATAATGCAATTCAAGCTGCTTTGGGTCAACCTAGACTACACTTATGTCCAAACGGCCATCCATATTACATTGGTGAATGTACAAGACCTGTTGAACGTGGAAAATGTACTGAATGTGGAGCACAAATTGGTGGTCTTGGGCACAAGCTGGATGCTGGTAATTATCAAGGGCAAATCTCAGAACAGTCCCAAGCAGGTTACAAAGTTCAATCAATGAACACTGTTGCACCAGAACGAAACCTTACAAAGTTGTCAGTTTGTGCAACTCGAATCTGTTTACATATTTCAATGATTCTTGGAAGTAATATTGACCAAGCTATATCAAGGTACTTTTTTTTTTTTATCTAATTCAGTTTGCTTTGTCTCAATTTTTCTCAATTTAAGAATTGATTAATTAAGCTGAGGTGTGCAACTTCAGCCCAAATGTGGCCTACAAAGCAAAATTATGTGGCCCTGAATTGTTTATAGCAGGGATGGACAATTTTTTGCACAACCAAAACCCAAATCTATATTTTATTGTGGGCCACACATGTTTTCAGCTATCAAAACCTTCTTTGCATTGATTAAATTTTTCAATTTGTCTAAATACAGGGGTGCAAGAATGTGGTTGTGCCATGCAAACAAAAACTCTCATGCATGACTGTGATTTGCTGCAACGTAATAGTAGCTGGCAGTTTTGTTTTCATTCATACTAGTTTTTTTTAGATGTGAAAAGAGCAGCATCACACAAATTTTGAAGTGAAGACCTGTTTTTGTCTTCACTGCTTTTTTAGACATGAAAGGACTAACGTCACTCTAAAGTGAAGACTTTTATAAATTTTTTGTAACAGACAAGATTTTGTAGTTAAAAAGAAAACAGAAACAATTGGTTAACACTTATTAAGATCAAAAGAAAGAAAAAGGGTCTTCACTTTAAATTTAAATGATGTTCTGCTTTCATGTCTAAAACAACTTGTGTGGACAAAAAACTCCCAGCTGCTATTACATCACTGCAAACTACAGTTTCACGTGCAGGTTTTTTTATCTCTTGGCATGACTGCATTTTTGCACCCCTGTAGTAACTAGTTATATCACAGTTTTACTGTTGCGTAGATTGTTTGAATTTGTTCTATCATAAAATAAGATTCTAAAAGAGACAGCAGGCCATGTTTCTTTAATATTTAACTGATGGTCTCAGACCAGATGATATTGCTTGGTGAGTCATAGGTTGCCAGACTCTGTTTTATAGCTTTACAATTCTACTTTTTAAACTAGCAATTGATTAACAAAATATGGATAGAATGATTGGCAAAATGATTCAACTTCAAAGCTCTTATTGAAACAAATGCAAAAACTTTTTTAATGATTAACTAGAAAACTAAATTGCTTTTGCAGTAACTAACAAATAGTTGATAAGTAAATTTGGCCTGCAGTTTGTTCTTGTTATTTGCATTTGGATGAGTAGTGCTAGAGGTTGCATGTTCTTGAATTAAGATTTAAAAGCACTTCTACAAAAATATTAGAATTACAGTAAATAGTATGAATATTTTCTTCATAAAGATTTTAAAAAATCAGGTTTATGCTTAGACAAACTGCAATATTTTTTTTAATCTCAATTTATCCTTCTGACTCACAGGAAAGTGACAGAGACACTAATACATAGGATAAGCAATTGCCCCGATTTGCTTCCAAAGATGCCAAGATATTGCTGTTTGTTTGAAATTTGATTGAGGTATGACTGAAATTTAGCACTGCTTGCCAAGACTACCAAACAGGGGAAAATGTCATAAAATGTCTTTCCCAAAGACACAACAAAATGGCACAAGTAAATTTTGAACCAAGACCAAATAAAACACAATTCCGGCAATGTAATTAGTTGAACATGCTGTCAATAATTGTGTTCCATGATATATTTATACTGTGTTTGGTGATAGTGACATTCTATGTGTCATCACTACTTACCTTTTTGTCATGTTTATTCTTTTTTTTTAATTTTATTTTTTACCTTTTTTTCCTAATGTTAAAATCATTTTTGTAGTTTTTTGTCACTAAATTGATTCTTTTCAAATTATTTTTAGGTCATTAAATCGTTATGGACAAGATTTGATTAATTATCTTTTGGAATGCATTTTGAAAAATTTGCATCATCTTTCAACTTTTCTAGGTTGCAATGTTGATGATGCTTTTATTATTATGCATCAGTGCTTTAACTTAATGCGAAAAGCACAAGTAAGCTTATATTTTTACTTCACTTAATATCAAGTTAAACATTCTCTATGTATTTTACTTTTGTTCTGCATAAAAATAGTTCTGTGAAATTAAGGAGAAAATTATTTTAATATGTTAATTAGTAACAGTTGTTGGCAGTATGGCCAAGTGAGTAAAGAAACATCAATGAAAGTAATTGCACTTTAAAACCCACTCATTTCATTTTGTTGTGTCTTTGCAAAAGAGCACCTTATGACACTTTAGTCTGCTTGGCAGCCTTAGCAGGCAGTTTTAAACTAAAGGCAATTTTAATTTAATTCAATTTTATTTGCAATCAAGGTATTATGTGTTTCTAAGTTGTTATTAACAAAGTGATTGCAATATAGGAAACAGCAACTAAATGATATATGTTATCACATGCACAATGTCCATTGTGTGTGGTTGCTGTATCTTTTGTGCATGTTCATATCTCTACTATGAAAAAAAATTTACAACTGGACTGCAATATCTTGAAATTTTTAAAAGCAGGTCAGGTTAATCACTTGACATTTGTCTTAAGCAAAATAATTACAATTTTTTTGTGCAAGTCACGACAATCAATAAATCAAAACTAACTTTTTTTTAAAATCATTTTGATTTATAAAAAAATGAAAAAAAGTTTTTTTAATTGATAATTTAAACTCACTTATAAAATTCTAGTCCATTGTTTATAATTTCTTTTATTCCATAATAACTTAAGCCTTTGTTGTTTTATTTTATTTCATAATAACAAGATAAATTATTTTATTTCATAATAACATAATTTATACCAGGGTGTTTCAAAAAAAAAATTGATAACATTTGACATTTAAATATTACAGAAACTACATAGTCAAATCAAATGAAATTCAACAGGGTTAATGTTGAGCTGAACAAGATTTATTCCTGTAAATTTAAAGGCAAATGAATTTCATGAAAGGTTTTACAAATGTTCAATATGTGCACCACCTGTGACACAGTGCATGTGAAGTTGGTGCTCTGGCTCCTAATCATGCTGCTGCATGTCTTGGGTAACAGTCTCCAGTGTGGTGGTGTTTCTTTGTTAGCTACCTGTCTTGCATGAAAGTTAAACTGGAGATTGTTACTCAAGACATACTGCACCATGTTTAGGAGGAGCCAGAGTACTGACTTCATGTGTGCCCCATTATCGATGGTGTGCATATTGAACATTTGTGAAACCTTTATGGAATTTATGTGCCTTTGAATTTCTTATTCAAATTTACAGGAGTAAGTCTTGTTCAGCTCAACATTAACGTGTTGAATTTCATTTGATTCAACTATGTAGTTTCTGTAATATTTAAATGTCAAATAATGTCAAATTTTTTGAAACACCCTGTATTTTAAAATTATTGTTTAAGTTATAATATTCATGATAAATTCAATAAATATTATAATTTGAACAATAATTTTGAAAGAAGCTTTTTTCTGTAATAGTCTATTTACTTTTATGTTGGTGACTCACTGAGTATCAGTAATGTAGAAAGCAAATGACAACCATGTCACTTTGACCAAGTTGGAGAGAAGTCAAAACCCTTTAGTTGTGATTTTTGTTGCTTTTTTACATGATAGTGGTATAAAAATAATATTAAACTGTCAAAACTTTTGAAAAGATGAATTGTCTGAAGTGCTTTTAAGGGCAAAGCAATCAACATCTTAAAACATGGTGAAATCATGACCAAGAATATGTTAATACTAAAAAGTGCCTATGATCATTTTGTACTTTTTTAACAGTTAAAAGTTGATTATTGATGAATTAAAAAATATTAGCACATGTTTTTTTAAAATTTGAATAAACTTTAGATTTTTTTACAACTATTAGTCCAGAATGTTACTTGATTCAATAGTTGTTTTTATATTTATATATAAGAAAAAACCAGTACTTTTAAAACTCTTTCAGAGTGATTTACAATATATCTAATTTTGTAGAGTGCCAATCAACCAAACTGCTCTTGGAATAGCATGAGTGATAGAGAAAGTTGGGAAACAGCATTTCAAAGAGATTTTCTTTCACCTGTTTTTTCAAAAGCTTTCAAAGAAATTGCAGAAAGTCAAAAAGTTTTAATTAAAGCAGGAAAACTTTCAGAAAGACCTTTAGAAAGGTTAAACCATTTTTATGTATTTAATTTAAATATCCAATAATTTCATTTCTTAAAATTGTATGAATACATCAATTATAAAAATAAGTAAAAAATTTTGTTTGTTGTCTTTTTTTTGCAGACTTGTATATGAGCTTAAACAAGAAGATGATATTCCTTCTGGAATTGTACCATGGAATTTTCCTGGTTTATGGAAGTACAAAATTCATGTAGACATTGAACATTTGAGACAAGCACTGGAATCTATCAATTGGCAATCAAATGGTAACTTGTGTGATAAAAGTTAAATTTTATTTAGTTTTTTAAATTTTAATTTTTAATTTTTGTATGAGCTGTTAGTTCAGAGATTGTGACTAAGAACCAATTACGAAAAATTTTCATTGTTGGACTTACAATACTAAATGTGCATGGTTGGTTAGAAACTAAGCCATCTAAAATGAGAAGCACCAGACTTGAGTTTCACTCTTGATAGAGCTCATCAGTTATGCATATCTCACTGAGAGTCAAATCAACTAGATGTAGTCTTACAAGCAGGAGACAACACCACTAGATGCACAAGCTGGACAACAACTTGACTTTATTTAGCTTAGAAGTGATTTCCAGCTTTACCGTGCAAGAAATCCATAAAATTGATTATATGTGGACCAAGGCCACACCTTGTGACCAGGATTTACCCAACAAGCGTTCAGCACCACACTTACTCTCCTAGAACTTGCTGAGTAAAAGAAGAATCTATAGTTGTTAACATGAGTTATTTAGATAATTGGTTGGAAACTAAGCCATATGAAATGAAAAGCACCAGACATGTGCATTGTTACTTTGCCATTAAATAAAGCAGGTCAATAACCAAAATTTAAAAAAATAAAATCAACATCTTAATTTAAAAATAATGTAGTTAGCACTTACAGTTCGGTACATAAAGAAAAGGTATCTGATAAAGTACCCAGGCAATTAATAAAGTAGTCAATCAAAAAGGTTTTTATAGAAGTGCCAAAACAAAAGTCATGGTTGAATTAATTTTTTCTTAGGACCTGCTAATGAAAATTGATGTAAGTTAATCAGTACAAAAACTAGCTCATTTTCTCCAAAGCTGAAAAGTTAAACTTTGTTTTTCTCATAGAAATAAAAATTCACTGAAACAATTTTCATTTCATCTCTATTTTTAACCTCCTGACTTACAGGAAAGCAACAGAAGCATTATACATAGGAAAAGCAATTATCCTGACCATTTGCTGGAGATATCAATATGTTATTGTCTGGTTGAAATTTAGTTTTTTTTTTTATAGCAATATTACTGAAATTTAGAACTGCTTACTAAAGGCACCATGTAGGGGAAAGTGCGATAAAGTGTCTTTCCTGAGAACACAACAGCATGGTATGAGTAGGTTTTGAACTAAGATCATGTTGAGCATAATTTAGATGCTTTTACCTGTTTGAACACAATCCCAACAAAACAAAAAAGTGATTAATGTGAGCAAACTAGCACACAAAGAAAAAAAAAGTTATATGTGAAGGGATTTTCTGTAAATTAATCAAAAGTAAATGTTATATGTTAAGTCAACTTAGATAAGAAAAGTAAAAACAAAAAAACATGGTTATCTTACTGAGCAGTCAGTGCTGACTAACAGGAACAAAAAAATTAAAACAAATAGCTCTCTATTTTATTTTTACTTTCAACCAGCTCAAAATTACTTTTTAGTGCATATTGAAAAAAAGAATATAAATAAGGAGGGAGTGATTAAGCGAAAATATCATCACTTCTATCCTATAATTGCATATCTGCTTGTATTAGGTCGTTACAAAAATAATGGCCACTTGAAGTACTGTGTTTTGCAAAACTATTTTAACATTGTATTTGTTGTTTATTTTAGGTCAATTTTGGTATACATAATAATTGATGTGTACTCTTAAATATTTTTTAACTTATTTTCAGGCAAAAATATTTTTAAATAATATGAACTCTTAATGATGAATACAAAAAAAACATGACCTTCACTTACTTATGTCACAATGCCTTCTAAACTGTTGCCAATATCAACAGAGCATGTGGAGATGGGTATACAAGTGATTGGACAGTACGAAGGTGCTTCCAGAAATTCTGTAGTGTAGATCAGAGCCTTGAAGAGGAAAAAGGCAGAGGCAGGTATGCAGTCTTGACAATGAACAATTGCAAGCAATTATAAGCAAATTGTTGAGCAAAATCCTTGAAAAAATGCCAAAGACCATCTGTGACTGAAACTGAGACCCTTGCTGTCAGCACTGCAACAGCTTCATTTACAGGGTATTTGAAAGGAATCTCAAACATTTTTTTGGCACTTTGTTGTGAATTTTTCTTAACAATTGCTTGCAATTGTACATTGTCAAGACTGCATACCCGTCCTTTGCCTTTTTCATCTTCAAGGCTCTGATCTACACTGCAGAATTTCTGAAAGCACCTTCATACTGTCCAATCACTTGTATACCCACCTCCCCATACTCTGTTGGCATTGGCAACAGTTTAGAAGGCTTTGTGACTGAGTTTGAACTCATACAACATAAGTAAGTGAAGTTCATATTTTTTGTGTTTATAATTAAGGGCTTACATGCTTTATAAATATTTTTGCCTGAAAATAAGGTAAAAAATATTTAAGAGTACACATCAGTTATTATGTATACCAAAATTGACCTAAAATAAACAACAAATACAATGTCAAAATAGTTTGCAAAACACCATACTTCAAGCAGCCATTATTTTTGTAACAACCTAATAGTTTTAAGATGAAGCAACTTTTATAAAAATATGGAGTCTTTAAAGTTTTATAAGATTTTTACAAAAAATATTTCAATTCCATTATTTTGTATATGAAACACTTTGAAGACAATAAATATGCTAATTAGACTAAAAGGATTTTTTGTTTCCATTTGGAAGATTTTTTTGTAGATACACATAACCACACAAATTAATCAGTTAAAAATTGAAGCCAAAAGCAAATTACCACCAGCTGAAGACAAAAAACTGCATAAAGTGGAATCACAAACTCAAATTTACACTTAAAGCTAAGCACAAACATGAGCCATAGTTTAACTTTTAGTTAGTTTTAGTAAGTTAAAATCTTCATTTCTTTCACCACTTAGTACCTTTTGTTTCCCTTCAATTAATTTGCATTAAGCAATTGCCATAAACCAACAACAATTGGAAACCTAGCAGAGATTAAATCCCTTTAGACTATAAAAATTAAATCATAATTTTTATTAATTAAATACATAATTTAATTAAAAAAGTTGTAGCATTTAAAAAAACAATATAAGCATCAATAAAGCTTGTCTTGAAGTCATAAATAAACACAAATAGAAAAAATTGAAAACAGCAAGTTGTAATCAATCTAGAAAAGTGAAATTAAAACATATGATGTTTTAATTTAAAAAATTGGCTAAAACTACTTATGAAAGGTAAGAAAAAATATATACAATGAAGATGATTGTGAAATAAAAAGACCAGCTATTGCTTTATTTTAGTTTGTATTTAATAAGGTGTGAAAGGTCTTAACCATTTGATTGCAAAAAAAAGTGCATTCTTTGAACCTTGCTTTTTGGAATTTTAAATGTTTTTCATTTAAAGTTGTTTTTTTATTCAATACTTACATTTTTATAATTTGGTAAAGAGATAAAAAAAATTATTAGAGTATTTCATTTTTCACTATTTTTTAATTTAAACATGTTCAGAATAATGATTGATAGAGTTTTTTTCCCTGATATTATGTGTACAAATTTTTGCCTTTCCCATAAATATGATGTCATTTTGAGATAGCAGCAGGCTTTTAAAATTTGCTGGCCAACAATTTCTCATAATTGCTGTATCTTGATAATTATGCAAGCTAGAAAGCTAAAGCTAGTCTTAAAATAATCAGAAGAATTCATTTTCTATTTCTAAAGATTGAATAGCATGTTTCTATTATTTAAAAAAAAACTATATATTGTTACTTTTCCATATGTTAGGATTGAATTGGGGAAGAATTTTTGATGTTGTATGAATTTTAGCATACTATTTATAAAAATTTTAACATACTACAAATAACTTGTACCTGAATATTATTTCATATAGTAAAGGTTTAATCGTCCTATATGTTTTTGTGATAAGCAATAAAAAAATTCTTTGAAACAAAATGATGTAAAAGTCTTTTGTTCCAACTGGTTTCCCAACAATATTTTCATTTTATGTTATGAACCAGGTTTTTTTGCTTTGTGAAGAAGAGTTTCTTTCTTACCTCTATAATCTACAACAAATTTTATCTTTATCCGAAATTTGGGTGTTTCTTAGAACAACTGCACTAAACTTTAACTTTAAAATTTTTTTCTTGTTGATCTCACTCTCGAATTTTGATAGGCCAAACAATCACTTCTCTTGTATACTATCAAATTTTTGCTCTTTTTTTAAAACTTTGAATTTGGTTTCAAGATTTTTTAATTTTTGTCTGGACTTGATTGTTGCTGATACTGGTGAACTGGCCTAATGCCAAACTGTAATGAAGTTATTGACCACTTTATTTTTAAGATCATAAAATCCTGAAAATTTTTAAAAAACTTTTCAGTTGCTTCACAGTAAGCTATGATTTATGCATAAAATAGCCTAGTGATCAAACAACACTTGATTGAAACAAAATTTGATTGAATAGCGCATGATTGAAGCAATACTTGATCAAAACGAAATTTGACCGAAATAACAGTTGATGAAAAAAAAGAATTTACTTTTGATATTTTGCAATTAAACAATGTCTTTGTTACTGTAAATTAGATTCATTAAAAGTAGAGGCCATCAATAAGAAGACAGTTTGTTTTTTATTTTTATAACTTTTTTGCCAATGTACAGGTCAGGGTTTCTCAACAAGGTCCCTAGGTAAGAAATTTTTAGGGGGGCAACAAGTAGATCTCTTATCATGGTTATGTTTCTTTAGATGCTTATTGCTGCCATATTTTTGCATTCTTTTTACATTGTAGTCCTATTTTAATGACACATTGTAAGATATTCTACTAGGTTAGAGCAACTTTTAAGATTAAAGTTGTCCCTGCTGCAGAAGAGAAGCTGGCAAATTTCAGAAGTTTTAAATGTGCTGGAATTCACAAGAATATTTACTATTTAGAACAGCATTTCTTAACCTGGGGTAAATTTCTTTGTTTTGGGGGGTAAATGAGCTACTTATAGTTTTAAATTTGATGGTGGCAACACATAGCCTTAGTTTTAGGTTTTAGCCTAGAGAAGTTGATGAGACAGAAAAGTCGGGGCAGCTGTAGGTATTGGCAGCCTAGTATCTGTGATGTACTGCTTTAATGTACGTAATAAAGACAATGGCAACACTTCAGTGCACATTCACATAATGCGAGATAACAATGATCTTTATCGCATGACAATAATGTACTAGATACGGTAATGTGTCAATAATTGGAATGTTGATTTGATCAAAATAATAACGAGTGTAGTCAGATGGTAATCAGAGAAAAGGCAAATTAATTGTTAATGTCCTCTCGAAGACTTCTGTGAGTGCTTGAATTACTGCTGTTTATAATAAATACAATAAATAAAGTCTTCTTCAACAAAATAAGAACATAACAGTATCCTTCCTGGTTAAGAGTAACTGCTAAAGCGAATCCGAAGCTAGCCTATTATTTGGATTTTGTCATAAATTTAGTCATAAATATAGCATGTCACAAAAAAAGAGAAAGTATCAGGACAATTGTTTGGATTTACATATCTTATTCAGGATGGTCTTTAAATTCCTCAGTGTGTCCTGTCCATAAAAATTTTTCAAACAGTATTATGAAACCTGGTTCACTAAAGCAACACCTAGCAAATGCTTATCCAAGTGTGATAAGCACAAAAACCGGTCCTTTTTTGAGTTAAAACTTTCCAATCTGAGAAGACAAAAGCAGGAATGTTTGGCAGACTAATAATGTCGCTGTACATGCATCATTTGCCATTGCTTTGCATGTGGCAAAAGCTAAAAAATCACATACAATTGGTAAAACCCTTCTGAAACCTTGCATATTGGAAACTGTAAAGTTGATGCTTGGAGAAAAAGCATCTCAAACAATGAAACAAATCTCACTCCCCAGTGACACAATAAAATTGCGAATCCATGAAATGTCTGAAAATATTAAGAGCAGGGTGATATCCTTTGATATTAAATTCTATATATTAGATATTAAGATTAATTCCTCTCCTGTTTTTGCTCTTCAGATGGATAAAACTACCGATGTTTCCAATTTTTCATAGCAACTTGTGTATATCAGATATGTTGCAGATAAAGGGATTAATGAAGAATTTCTCTTCTGCCAACCTTTGGAAACAACATCAAAGGCAGCCAATGTTTTTTAAGTGCTGATTGATTTTTTTGATAAAACCGAATTGAGTTGGAGTAAGCTTGTTTAGGTTTGCACTGATGGTGCTCCAGCCATGATTGGTGCAAACTCTGGATTGGTTTTCCTGGTAAAGCAGAAAAATCTAGCAATTCAAGGAACAACGCATTGGATGATTCACAAAGTGGCACTCGTTTCCAAACCATTCCGAAAAGACTTCACAAGCATTTGTCTGTTGTGATTAAAGTCGTTAATTATGTGAAAAGTTCAGCGCTCAACACTCAACTCTTCAGCAAGCTTTGCAAAGATATGGATGCCAATCATACCGCACTTTTATATCACACTCAAGTTCGTTGGCTCTCAAAAGGGAACATGTTTTCTCGTATTTTCAAACTAAGAGAAGTCAAGTTGTTTTTAGTTGCAAAACAAAAAAAATGATCTATTGTTAGCATTTGGTGGAGACAAATTTTCTAGGTAGCCTCCTTAGCTTATCTTGCTGACATATTCGAAACATTAAATCAACTAAACAAAAAATTGCAAGGTCCAGGAAGTAATATAATCATGCACACCGATGCCATCAATGCATTTGTGGCAAAGCTCAAGCTTTGGAGCCAACAAGAAAATAATGATAATTTTGCATCATTTCACTGCTTGACTGAGATAACTGGAGATGATTTTGAACAAAATTTGAAGGAGGACATCATCAGTCACCAACAAAACTTGCAAAATGAGTTGGAATGATATTTTCCTGAGATAAATACTTCTAGCATTTTGATAAAAGTAGCTAGAAATCCTTTTTTATGTAGGCCTACTGTAAAGTGAAATATGTTCCTGAAGCAATTTAAAAAGAATTTATAGAATTACCTAATGATTCTTCTGCAAAAGATGAATTTCACACTTGCAACCTAGAAGAGTTTTAGGTTAAAATGCAATGTTGCTATCCATGGCTAGGTATTCATGCTCTGAATATTCTGGTTCTGTTTTCTTCAACTTACCTGTGCGAATGCAGCTTCTCTGCGTTGCTTAATATCAAATCGAAAGCACTAAACTGACTTGACTTTGAATCTGACATTTGTTGCACATTTATCTACTACTTCACCAGACATTGAACAGCTTGTTGCCAAAAAACAAGGGCAGCCATCACATTAAATAAGTATAACTAAAGTAATTTGCTAATTTTGTTTTTTAATAAATGAGCATCATTAAATATAATGAGGGTAAATCCAGTAACCATTTTTGTTAAAAGGGTAAATATGTAAAAAAAGGTTAAAAACCACTGATTTAGAATGAATGTTATCATCATGCTGATGAGTCTTTGAAAAAGGCTAAACCAGGCCAAAGTAGCCTGAAATTTATCAATTTTGGTAATTATAAAGATTTAAATGTTTTGAGAGCAGTATAAGATAATATAGCATATAAAGCAAAACTTTTCCTTTTGCTTTTTTTTTTTTGTTAACTGCTTCCTGTAAATGTAAATTTTTATTTGTGCTATCACTCTTTTTGTTGATTTGATAGAAATTTAAATTTTACAGTTGCAACTATTTATAAAAATCACAAAACAAAGATTCTTTCTTGTGAAGAAAATTAAGATGGCTTTGCAATATTTTGTTGTAAATTTTCTTTTTCATTATTTGTTTAAGTGTTATTTCAATCAGGTGTTGTTTTAATCAAGTGTTGTTCGATCAAGTTGTGTTTGATCAACTGTTGGTTTACATGATAAAACATCAAAATTTAAAAGCAATTCATTTTCTCCTAATTTTTTAAATACCCTCATTGGATTTTTTACATCTGATCTCTTAACTCTTAAACAAATGCTTGGTGGTACTAAAAATGCATCATGTGCATAAAAAAATAAGGAAAATTACCTTTTAATATTTGAAATACCCCCAGAAGAAAATATGTGAAAAATAATATTTTATTATTAAGTTTATGCGTTAGTCTTTCAATACTTATAAAACTATTGCAAGTTAATTTCAATCAATATTTTTTGTGAAAAATTTAATCCAGGCAGACACACTTTAATTAGGCACATGCTGTACCAAATACAATCTTAAGCACCTGGATGCAGTTTAATAACTTGATGAGAGTTTAAATTCAAGGGTATTTTTAAATAAGAATAGTCAAAATTAAAGATGGATGAGATGAGGTATTGCATGGTTCAATTTTGACTCAACAGATGTCAACTGCTGCAGTTGTATTTTGACCCATGGTTTCTCAATCATTCCCACACTTTCACATGTACAAATTTTTTTACTGTTTGCCACTTTTCAGTAAAGAGCAGGACTTAGAACTTTGTTTTTACTAATCTTTATACTGCACCGATTGTATCAAAGATTAAATGGACATCTATCTGTCTCTTAAAATTTTTTACCAAATAAAACAGATGAAAAAGCACAAAATATGGCTTTTTCAGAATAATTTTTTCTGATGGAAATATGTGTGTACAGTCTGTTAAAAGGGTATAGGAAATCAATTTTTGATTCATTTGACACTGGTTTCAACTTTCTAGCTGATGTGGTTTTTGAGGTATGTCAATTATGAGAGTTATTGGCCAGTAAAATTTTAAACACTTGCTGCAACCTCCAAATGATGTCATAATGGGAAAACTTTGTACACATATTATCAGGAGCTAACAACTCTGTTACCTGAATGTATTAAATTCAAAAAAATTAAAAAAATAAAACACCTTAACATTTTGTGTTTTTACAGAATTAATACAAAAATCTTAATTATTTTTTCACTTTTTTATCTTAAAATGGAGAGTTAAGTTGACACAAATCAAAGAGCTAATGTTTGTTTGCCGAAGAAATTAACTGCAAATACTAAAAGTTTATTTCTATACCAAATTTGTCAATCAGATTTTTAATTTTTTTAGAAGATGGATCAGCCTTGAAAGCTATTATAAACACTGACAACTTGGAAATGATTCAGCATTTGCATACAGTCATTGCTGTTCAGACTGCTTTTCTGGAAAAGTAAGTTGCTCCAATAATTAAAAAACAAATCTTATGGACCAATGTGTTAAATTTGCAATAAATTTTGATGAACCATTCATGAGTCATAAAAATCTAAAGCATTAAAATAATTTTAAACAAATAGTCATGACCATGTGAATATTAATCTAAAATCAACAACTTGATCTTTCTATAATTTGTTAAAATGTTTATCTAAATTGTTTCAATCAAGAAACTGTATTCTTTTTTGTTTTGTTCCAAATCATGGCTTACTGCAATACAGGCCTGGAAATCAAACAATGTTATTAAAAAACTAGGGACCTATTGTGATGTCACAGTTCATTTGTTCTCAATAGGCTATTCGATTATTCTAAACAGACTGGTAAATTATTTGACACACCCAAGTTTATGATCATAGTTTTAATGGTGAAATAAGATCATAGTAATTATTAAAATAAATATTAATTAAAAATAAAAATGACTTATCTGCATACTAATGTAAAACTATATGAAAAATATTGCTAAGTCATGGCAAGAAATAAGCTATTTCATCATAAATAATATAACAAAAAAGAACTATTGACCTACTGAGTCTCCAGAAACTTGCAACTTTTCTTGACTTACAGTACATCTTTGAGATATGATCCATATCAAGCATACCTGTAGTATCTGTTATCAAAAGTATGAATTTTTTTACTATATTGTATTGTATAAGAAAATATAAGAGGACCTGGCATAAGACATTTGCAAGCTTATTTATTGGATGAAAGTTTCTTTACAAGATTATGCAAATTTTCTGGAAGTACTAAAGAACTTTTATTGTAATTATAGCTTGAAGGTAAGTTGTTAAATTAATTCTTTGAAAAAAAACTGTTACCTTGACTGCAAATTTAAGCAAGTTTGAACAAAAGTCTTCCTATTGAGAACGAATTGAATTGTGACTTTATAATAAGCCATGTTTTAGACATTTAACATAAGAATTCAATGTAATTATATTGACAAGAAATTTACAAATTTTTAGAAAACCTTGCTAACAATCTTTAAATACAATTGGTCTTGCAGCATACACTATCCAAACGTTTTAATATCACAATAGCTTAAGCATAATAACCTACTTTTACAATCTAGGCACAAAACACTTGATATTATATGCCTGCTCCTTTAAGAGAAATTAGTTTCCTTTAACAACATTGTGAACTTAGATGCTTGTTTGGGCCTTATAGTTATGGTAATTTTCAAATTTTTTGATAAAATATATTGAATTGTTTTTTGAGTGATGAGCATGCTAAAGTCAAAAGTTTGTTGTTTTATTTGATTAATGTCTCTTTATTTCGCTTTTCAATCATCCTTCAAAATAAATGACTGCTGATATTTGTGAGTTGTTTCATAAAAAAGTTTTATGTTAGCAATTGCATCAACTTTTTTACTTTTAAGTTGAGCATATACTTTTAATTCAAGTATTATGTTTCTTTTTTACTCTTTTTGATAGTTGTTTATATCAGTGTTTCTAAATTTCTTTAACATGATGACTGGAAAAGTTGGAAAACTGCTGTTGTGGCCTGGTAGTGCATCTTGATTTTGAAAAAAACATGTAAAATTAAAGTAAAGATCAAAACCCTTTTCACTTTAATCATACAGGGTGTAGAAAAAGTCCCTGATTATAAAAAATATTAAATATATCCATAAATAAAGCTTCAAGTGAAACCAAAATTTGTACAATATTGATCATTGTCCTATTTAATCCATATATATCATTTTTTTCAATGTGACTTCCTTTAGCTCAGTGGTTTTTAACCTTTTTGAGCCCATGGACCACTCAAAAATAATCTACATCACCTTGGACCACTATCTCTGATCTTCCCACATAAGTTATAATATTTAAAAAAGTTATTAACGTTGGACTTTATTATATATACAACACGATTTATTCTAAACATCACAAACCACCATTACCGAACAATGTTTAATGACTCTCTTGCATCTGATGGTTTTCAACTAAAAATTCAAAGTAAGGAACAATGCCTGAGAGACAAACTTTCATTTGATTATTGACTGATTTCAAGTGGTTCTGCTTCTTGGTTTTCATGTGGATCAATGTGGAGAATCCTTGTTTACATAGATATGTAGTGGCAAAGGGCAGGAGATAGTTCAAAGCAACCCTGCTTAGATTTCTAAAAGCTTCAGTCTGTTACAGCCAAAATTCAGTCAGATTGCTTGTGGTGAACATCATCTCCACAGCCCCAGATGCCTTCAGATTGAGAATTTCTTCTTGGAGTTTCTCCTCCACCTCATTAACATTGACCAGGAATGGATTTTGAACACATGACGGGGCAACCTTTTCAGCAGGAAAAGTAGAATCAAATTTTGATCTTAGCAATGACAAATGATCTTCAATGTCGCTCAGTACATTTTTGTCCACTTCCATGCTTTCTTGGGGCTCATTGAATTTAGGAAAGTGATCAAAACTACCCTTTGGAACTTGCTTCAACCACAAAATAAGTTTCCACTTGAATGCTGTGATTTTTTCCTGTGATAAAATGATGTCCATTTACCGTTCTTGAAGAGAGATGCACAAATTATTTAGCATTGGGAAAATATCTGCAAGATATGCCAAGCAAAGCAAAAATTGATGAGATTTGAAATCAGTGGCATAAACTGGTTTCTTGTCATAATTTTTCAGAAATGCAAACACTTCACAGCGTAGTTCAAACAATTGGTTGAACACTTTCCCCCAACTCAGCCATCGTACATTAGTATGAAAAAGTGGAATACTATTTTCAGTTCCTATCTCTTTGCATAAGCGCTTGAACAGCTGGTGATTTGTTGCTCTCCCTTGGATAAAATTTACAATATCAACTGCAGAGTCCATTACTTCTTTCAAGGTGTCAAGCAGTGTTTTGCTCATCAATGCATGTATGTGTAATATGCAGCGGATTATGACTAAGTTCGAATTCATTTCTTTTAACAGAGCCACAAACCCTGATTAACAGCCAAGCACACAAACCTGATTTTCTCAAGAAGATATGTTTTTCAAAAAAGACTTTTATTAAATTTATGACGTGTTTCACAGCTTCTGTGGTTTGAAGACTCTCACAGAACAGAAATTATTCCTTCAGCTCCAGTTTTGTTCCTGCTTTTTGCACATACCCACAGTTGACTCATGCATGCAACATCAGTTGGTTTGTCCAACTGCAAGGCTATTGGGAAAGCACTCTTCTTTGTACCATGCACAATTTGAGCCAAAATGTCACTACTCATGTCCTTGATATGCTTTTTTACACTGTTATCTGACATGGAGATCTTACTTAGCTTCCTTGCTGCTTCATTTCCCAACAAAATATCTGCCATTTCCACAAGGCAAGGTTTGATAAGGTTCTCTCCAATGTTGTTTGCTTTTTTACTCCTCGCAATCAAGTAAGCAGCTGTATACGACACCATCAAGATCAGTTTTTGTGTGGTTGTTGTTGCTTTGTGCAATTAAGGAAGAGTACCTTTTTGATCGAAGCGAGCTCACTTTGTTTTCAGGACTTCAATACCATAAGCTGTTCGTCGTCGTCGTTTGAAGAGGTATCCACTCCAGGCCAGACACAAACAGGACTGGGGCCAAGGGTTTATCCTTTTACTACCCCAGACTGCTGCACTGCCTGGATCAGATGCTGGAAGTGATGTCATTAAGCCAGCATCGAGTTTTGTCATTCAAAACCGTCAGACCTCGTGCTCCATGTGGTGCCCGATGCATAGGGCACGCTATTAGTACATGGTCTGCGGTTTGCTCTGAGGCACCACACTTGCAATTCGGTGAAGGAGCGAGACCCCATTTGTGCATGGACGAATGGAATCGCCCAACACCAGTCCACAGGCGGTTGAGCTTAACCCAAGCTGCTCGGGGTAAGCCCATCCCAACAGGCCTGGCGCTGTTCCGGGGCACAAAAGCACAGAGCCTGGAAGCACCTTCACAGTACTCCGTTTTCCATTTAAGATTTGTCCATTTAAAGGCGCAAATGCCAAGTCTGGCAAGATTGTCCAAGAGATTCCGCACACCTGGCACAAACGGGCGTCTGGATCTTAGTCTCATTTAGCCAGTATCTGAGGATCCACTTAAAAGACCATGCAAAATATGATCAGGTCCAGAGATCCTCGGTAAGCCAAGGAGAGTGTCGCTCCCATTCAGCGAAGCTCAGCTGGCTGGATGCCTGAGAGTATAGGTAGGTGGTCCGTTGGAGTGGGACGCAGGGATCCAGTAACTATGCGCAAAGCGTCATTCAAGACACTGTCAATGAGGCGAGTGTGAGCACTGCGACACCAGACTTGTGCACAGTACTCAGCTGTTGAATAGACTAGAGACAAGGTGGCTATGCGTAGTGTTTTAGCACCAGCACCCCATCCCAAGCCCATGAGTCGCCTCAGCAGTGTGACGCACGAGGATAATTTTTTGCGCAATGCCACTAAATGGTGACGAAACGTGAGCGATCTGTCCAGTTTTACCCCAAGGTAAGTAGGGGTTGGACAGAACGATAAAAGTCCACCGTTGTTGTAGACCTTTAGCTCACGCTTGGCCTTTCGGTTGTTTAAATGAAAGGCTGTCGTCACCGTCTTAGTGTGACTGAGCTTCAACCTCCAAGTCTGGAGATATGCTGACAGTGTGGACATGTCTTGGCTTAATGTCCCCTCCAAGTCCTTCCAGTTTCCAGAAGAGTGCAACAATGCTAGATCATCAGCATAAGCAAACTTTCTAGAAATCGTGGAAGGAAGATCGTATATATAGATGTTAAATAGGAGGGGAGCCAAGACCAATCCCTGAGGAACGCCGTTTTTAAGACGGCGTAGCCTGCTTTGCTTGCTGTCACCGGTGGTAAGGGTGAAACTTCGATTTCGGACAAGCTCCATGATCATTTTGACCATGTGCTTATCCGGAAATAGTCTCAGCAGTTTGCAGGTAAGGCCACGGTGTCAGACAGTGTCATAAGCAGCTGTCAGATCGATAAATATGGCATCGGCCTTCTTTTTAGCCTCAAAAGAATCCTCGATGTTCTGGGTTAGCAGAACAACTTGATCTACGGTTGACTTCCCACATCGGAACCCAGCCTGCTCTTTAAGGAGCAGCAGATCGATTAATGGTTCAACGCGGGCGTAGATAAGCCTCTCGAGGATCTTGTAGGGGACACAGAGCAGAGATATCGGTCGATAACTCTTTGGGTCCCCCATGGGCTTTGCTGGTTTTGGGATCGCAACCACAAGCGCTCTTCTCCAGATCTTGGGAATTTTGAGTCGGCGCAAACAGGAAGAAATGAAGTCACGTAACCAGGACTTCAAAGCAGCTCCAGCATGGAGTATAAGCTCGGGGCAGATGGAATCAGGTCCTGGAGCTTTACCTGGTTTTTAATGTTGAAGGGCAGCAGCAAATACTCTCTGTGAGAAATTGTCAGAGATATTTACTGCGTCTGGTGTTGTGGCCCTCCAAAGGTCAGACACTTCTTGAAAGACAAGTCGAGATGACTTGCGATCAACAGCCTTGTATTTCCCATTTCTAACCAGCTGAGATGCAATAGCATTGGCTGAAACGGGACAGTGATGAGAAGAGTGTCGTGACCTACCAGTAAGGTTGTTCAAAATACTCCACGCTTTTCGACTAGAGTGTGAGAAGTCAATGCTCCGAACTGCTTCGGACCATCGATCCCTCCGCTTTCTGTCAAGCTTGGCAAGCAGAGCTGTAGCAGCCAAACTTGAGTCGTCTCCCTGAGGAGACTGCAAAAAGGTTTTATAGAGGGATTTACACTCTGCATCCCAACATGGAATATAGTTATTTCGATACCCGCGTGGGATAGTCTTTTTGGCTGCTTTTTTAATGGTGTTACAGAAGTCCTGGTAAGCCGCATCTACATCAAGTGTATCAGGTGGCAACAAAGTCTTTGCGAATTTATTCATCAAAGCAATGTAGTGACTCCAATTGGCCTTGCGGAAGTTCCATCGCTTAACAGGCATGCTTGGCACTGCCATAGCAAACCTTGGTGATGTAATAAGCGAAGGTCGATGTTGTGACCTGGGGAACTTGTCAAGGACACGTCTATCCAGTAAGCGACTGTTTGGACCTACGCTGGCAAAAGCTAGGTCTGGATTGGTGTCAGTGTTCCAGCGGCCGGAATAAAAACTGGCAGCGTCCTTGGCATTATATAGGAGGGCAAGACAATTAACACTTGCCCATCCAGCCAAGCACTCACTGTCCGGACTATTGTCGTTGTAACCCCAGTCAGCATGACGACAGTTAAAATCGCTAGCGTACAGACAGGGGTGAGGAAACACTGGAAGATCCAGGGTTTGCAATCGCGTTGGCAGTGGTTTGTAGACGTTGACTATTTTATAACCATCAACGTCCACACACAACCACTCGATCTCCAATGTCGGTGGAGATTTGTCCAAAAGCATGTATCTCAGTCGCTCGTGGACAAACGTGGCAAGACCATGCTTCCTGCTTAAAGAAGACCCAGCTAGTTGGTAGTTTGGAAGTACCAACTTCTCTGCATCAGTGCAGTGGGTCTCCTGCAATAGGATGACGAGTGCCTCAGACTGCATAGCGAAGTGATGAAGAACGTTCATCTTGCTTGCAGTGAGGCCTTCGATGTTCAGCTGAAGAATAGTGGGTCTTCGGAACTTGTTGGCAATGTGCCCTGAAAAGGGCAGTTTTATCCTAGCATTGCCCCGTCCTAAAAAGGACGTTTGCCGATTAGCAGACCCACACTGAACATCGGAATGGGTGGATACCCTTCCGTTTTGGTAGGTTCGGTTTTGGTCTGTCATTTTTAAAATCAATGAACAGACTTACTCACGCCCAGGCTGTGTGAAAGCACCTACCATCTGGGCCCATAAGCTGTTGATCCACCATGTGTTGCAAAATGTATTTTCAGCTTGGAAGATTTCAAACTCGAGTTTGTAAGAATCTGATTGCAAAGGATGCATTGCACCTTTTCTGTCTCATGTTTTTCAATCTTTTTGGTGAAGCCAAATTCAATGTAATTTTCACTCCACTTCCATTTCCACTTCTGTTTCAACAGGGTTGTACAACAATCACTGATTTAGCTTAGGTTGTTATGTCTACAAATAATAAGATCCAATACAAATTGTATACAGGGTATATAAAATACTACAGCGAGAAATACTACAATTCTCATTTAATTGATCATTAACAATCCTTTCTAATTTGCAAGCTCTGAGCCTATCTGGCAACTACCCTTGACTGAACAAGCATTCTTATGAAACCAAACACAACAATACTTATAATTGCATTTTTAATTACTGAGAATTGACAAAAATGCTCCTGTAGAATCCCTTGAATAAGCATTTAACACTTTCACTGTGGCATGTTTGTGCGAGACACTGCTCTGTGAGACGGCAATTTGTGGCACAATGTTTCCTTAAACTTCAGCTGTTAATTGTATAATTTTACGTTTGATCACTGCTTGGTGTCAGTAGAGGAGAAAGGACAAACATGCAATGATCACATGCAGATAAAACATAAGCAGGATGTAAATTTACATATAACATGGCATTTCCTTTCTGCACCCAACCGACAAGATTTTCCAACAAATATAAATCTATGTCCAAATGGTCTCCTGGCAGATATGAAAATTACATAGATTTATGCCTAATCACAGCAAAGCTGTTAATGGCAAATAATTTGTTTTCATAGAAGGACTTCTCATGGACCACAGGTTGGGAAACACTGCTTTAGCTTGAATAATTTGATTAGGTTTACATCTAAAACTTACTACTGCAGCACGCATTGATCTTGAGGAATTTTTGTTTGAGGAATCTTGAGGAAATATCTCCTCAAGGGATACCTTCAAAACCTCAAGATTTTGATGGGTAGTAGAACAGACCTTTTATGTTATTGACCAAATACCTTAATGCATAGGATTTAAATCAGAAGATGAAGAAGGCCACATTTTACTCCAGAATGATAAAAAGTAGATGCAACATCACTCCTGAGATCAGAGGATATCTCTGAGTTTTTAAATGGCAGCCCACACCATGATGGAGAAGGGTTTTAGCAATGATACATTTGGTCAATATTATAGAAGGAGGCCTGTTCTACTACCCATAAAAATCTTCAGGATTTGAAGGTATCCCTTGAGGAAAAATGGAGAAAAATTCCTCAAGATAAATGCATGTTGCAGTGGTAAGCTTCAGATGTAGACTTAATCAAGTTATTCAAGCTAAAGAAAGTCACATTAAAAAAAAATGATATGTATGGATTACGTAGGACAATGATCAGTGGTGTTCATATTTTCATTTCATTTGAAGCTTTATTTATGGATATATTTAATATTTTTTAAAGTCGGGGACTTTCTTCACACTCCGTACATATATTTTTCTTCCAAAATACAGTGTAGATTGAAAAAGGTCTTTAATTATAAAAAATTTAAAACAAACTGGCATAGTCTTCCACTGTAGCATTAGGTTCAGCTGCTGATAAAAGATTAATTAAAATAAAATTGTTATTTGCACCTATCAAATTGAAATGCCTCATTACAATGTGCATGGCCCACCTGAAAAGGCTGTACAGCCAGTTGTTTGGGAAGTGCTAGTCTATATATAAAGTTATAAAAGGGATGTTTGCAAGTCATACATTGGTATGACTTCATGGCATTTCATGATGAGGCCACACAATGCTTTTATTCCTATATATGTGTCGACCTCTAATAAAATAAAAAAATCAGATTGCATTGGTCTGCACAATTTTTGAAACAAAGCAGAGAATAGATTTCCTTGGCTGACTTTTAGGAGCTGATTTTAAATTTAAAGTCCATTTTTTTGCTTCAGCTCTCATTTTTGAGTGACCTTATGTTTACAGCTGTTGAAAAATGTAAAAATGTGATTTAGCATACATCAAAACCAAACGAAATCAATTTTTGCAGATATTGCAATATTTAGAAGCTATGTGCCAATGTCTAATGGCTTGTCTAA
Organism: Diplosoma virens; assembly: GCA_963680785.1. Taxonomy (NCBI): domain Eukaryota; kingdom Metazoa; phylum Chordata; class Ascidiacea; order Aplousobranchia; family Didemnidae; genus Diplosoma; species Diplosoma virens. Next base: position 6,329,401 of record OY796894.1, on the reverse strand, counting down.
AAATAGGCTCCATAAATTGTCTGTAACAGAATTTTTTAATAAGACCTTAGCTATGTATGTATAGATATAATTTACCTCTTTCAAGTTTTGATACACTGCGTGAACGGATGTAGTTTTTCATCCAAAAGCAGCCAGCCAACTTTTCAACTGGGATTAATGTTGAAATGTCTCTGTATGCTTAAAATGTTACATTTTTATTGTTTTTTTTACATCATTATCATCAATCCAGTTTTAATCCAGTTTAATCCCCAGTGACTGGAGATGGCCAGATGCATTCCACTACTTCTGCAACTTTTGTTACACCTACTCTACACCTACATTAATCTGCCGCATCTTCTTAAACTGATCCTTCTTATGTTTTCTTCAACTTGTTCCCTCCATTTCATCTTCAGTCAGTCCTGTTTATATTTTCCATCCACTTCATGTACGATTGCCTTCATCAAAACATCTTGAAGTCAACTTAAAACATGACCATACCACCTCACACCATTTGCCCTTGCCAGCTTATCTGCTGATTCCTTCAATCCCAACATGTCCATCAGCTCCTCTGTATGTATTCCTCTTCTCCACCAGCTTTACACCACACATCACCCTCACCATAGATCTTTCTGCTCTTCAAAATAACTACTTCATTTTCTTTCAAACACCACGTTTTGCTTCCATATAACATAGCAGATCTTACATAGCTTTTATATACCTTTATTTTCATCAGCAAAGAGAATATTTTTCCAAACAGTATCTCACCACACTTTCTGAATTTTTTCCATCCCACTCTTGTTCTTGCAGTCACTGCAGCTTCACATCCTCCACTGGCATTCAACCTAATGCCAAGATAGCAAAATCCCTTACAGTTTCCACTTCATTGCACATTAACTCCTGTTGCACTTCTGAACCATTTGTTGTTTTATTACATTTACTACAAACAAAAATCTTGTTGCACTTATAGTTACTTTCTTCAAGTTAGAACACCTTCCATGAATCAATTGGTTACATTTTGTACATAACATTGAGTTTACAGTCACCCTTTTGCTGAATATTCCACCTGAGTCTATTCTACTCCATATAAACTTTACCTTCTGACACACACACGGTCACCTTTGTTTTATCAAAAGTTCTCTTTAGTTCCTTGCTCTCCAATGCTCTTCTCCATTTTAGAAACCTTTTCTTCAGACCCTCCATTGTTTCACTCATCAATACCAAGTCATCTACATACAAAACCTCTTTCATTAAGCCTTATCTTACATTCTCTGTCATAACATCCACCACAATTGCAAATAGCAAAGGTGACAAAACAGATCCTGATATACACCAACTGCTACAGAAAATTCTTCTGAGAATTCAGATCAATATAGCCATACATACATATAGCCATAAATTACTTCCATTATAAAAATGGAGAAAAAATACAAAAATGTGAAAACTATTCTTGACATAATCAAATAAACTGAACATGTATGGTAATAAATGGAGAATTGAAGGTGTTATCCATGTTCTTTAGACAACAGGCTGGATCCAAAAAGATAGAATGCTTCCTATGCTAATGGGATAGCAGAGCTAAACAAGAACATTCTTTGGAAAAAAACATAAGTAGAAAGAGTTTAAAAATTGAAAAAAAGGATATCAAGAACATTATTTCATTAGTGAATAGAAAGAACATGCTGTTACCATCAGGGCAAATCAAATTGGGTTTGATGAAAGACTTTGTTCAAGGATTGGAAAAAGATGAAAAGTGCTTAAAAGTACCAATGCACAAAGTTTCAGCAGCTTTCTTGAGAAATAAATCAAAGCAAGTATTATTGATTGACTCCAAATGCAACACTTCATCAAAGACCAGGCATTATTTTCAGATCAGAAAAAGCATAAATGCATGAAAAAATTTTTTAGATGCAGTAAAGAACTTTCTGATAATATCAAGTCTCAAGATTTTAGTGCACTTTTTAAAAACTAATTGCAAGTTTTGCATAGTCCACAATGTAATATGAGCATTTTAGTACATTTTCAGCACAACCATTTAAATTATTTTCCAAATAATACAAAGGCATTTAGTGAAAAAAAATTAATAAAAAAATATGGTTTTTATTTTTGTTTTCAAAATTTTATTAAAGTTTGTAGATCTGTGTCAGTAATGTAATGTTAATGTTTTGGAAATCTTTTTTCAGTTGATTCTTTTGACATTTGAAAACCTTGCTGCACAGAATTTTAATACCAGACTTATAACCTTTCTTTCTAAACATGCAACTGATATTTAATCAACAAATGTTTGCTTGCAGCATATCAATCCTTGTCAATAATTTTACATTATTAACTTTTATATCTCTACCGCACTTAGTAGAGTGTTTGTATTCTGTACAAATATTTTTATTTTCTTTTATAATTGAATTTGAGAAGGCCACCAATAGTGAGCCAAAAACATTTTGGTTTTGTTATTTGTTTAGTTTTAAAGTTTATTTTGATTTATTTCTTGTGTTTCTATATTAAATGTTTAGTATTGCAGTCATAGTCATATTGGCTATTTGATATAAAAACCACAAATATTTACCTGATTAATTTTTCTCTAATTTGTTTATTGCAGGTACCAGCAAAAAATTGACATGGGTCAATCAGAAGAATTAACTATTTTGCATTTTTTAAATGATAATGATCTTTTTCAAACTGAAATCAATTCTTACATGGCATTGTGGAACAAGGTAGTAATTTGTTTAGTACATTTGCTGGCATTGTTTTTTGGCCTTGGATCAAAACTAGGTGGTCTTTGTATTTAATAATTGTGTCTTTTTTACGCCCCTGCTTTTTGTTCTTGCCATAATCATAATTTTACTGGCTCAAAAACTAATGGGCAATATAGTTTTTCAATTAACATCTTCATAATTCTATATACATTATTCAAGCTTAGCTTGCTTGAAGTACAGTAGAACACTGATTAATTGAACACTGATTATCTGAAATGCTGATTGTCCAAACACTACTTCAACAAAAGTCATTGACGTCTATGACGTCTGTTAGATTTTTCTTTCCCCTTGCCCTTCCTTTTGTTTTAGTCTGAAAATGCCTGCTGTGTCCTCTCTGCCTTTCTTTCATTGTAGTCTGAGAATGGCTGCTGTACCCTCTGTCACATCATAATCACACATTTGTGCAGTACAAGGTTTTTTTTTCTTTGTTGGCTATGTATTGCGCATGTGCTAGATTTTTGGCTAGTTGGATAGCAATTGATAATGAGCTGTATGTATTTCTTAAATGTTTCTAACTTTAGTCTAGTCACTGCAGTATGTCTTCAATCAAAAGAAAAAGAAATGTCCTTACCATTGAGATGAAACTTGAGATTATAAATCAGCTAGAAAAAGACATAAGTGGTTCTTCTCTGGCAGTGTGCTACAATATTGATAAAGCAACAGTATATTACATAAAAAAGCAGAAAGAGGCAATCACAGTACAGTATGTGTATGTAGTGTTTTTTATTGTAAGATTATATTTTGTAACAAATCACTTATCTGAACCACCCCTAGTCCCAATTAGTTTAGATTATTGGCGTTCTACTGTAGTTGATTAACAAATTAAAAATTTTATATGGGAGTTCAAATCAAGTTCTTTGAATCTCTTGACCCATAAAATTTTAATCTACAGACATTCATCACTTTGAACTTTTCTATAATTTCACTTCTCTTTCTTAATGAATGTCAGAGAAAATGATTTTAAAATGTCTCTTGTGTATCTGCTTGAAATTTGAACATAAAAACAACGTATTTAATTTTTTTTACAACATTAAATAGTCTTGTGATTTGGCTAAACTTTTTGTTTGAAATTCAATTCTTTTTTCTGTTATTTGTACATCCATATTGCAACTACCTTGTTAATATAAAAAATAATTTAATTATGTGATTTAAGATTGTGATTATTCAACAAAATTTTACACATATATTTGTTTAGATGAAGATTTATTTACTGGATCATACTAGGTGTAAGGTTCCTCCTTCTTTTTTTGATGATGATATGAATGAGGAAAGTCCTATTTCAATGTGTCTCCCCAGCAAGCGAGGAAGGGGCCTATGTGCTCTAAAAATAACTGAATATCTCATAGATAAACAGAACGACATTCTATTGAAATGCAGAGAACTTGTAAAAGTAAAGCCAAGGTTGGGAAAATAGATTTTAATTTTTTTTTAATGCTTACACATAGTTTTGCAAAGTACTATGTACTCGTTATAAATACAATTATACTACAACCCATACCAGAGGTAGGGAACCTTTGGCTTCTATAAGTTTTTTTGTGCAGCCTCCATGACAATAGAATTATGTGTCAATGACTACTGCTGACAAGAGAAGACCTTTTTTTAGAGATCACTTTATTTTAGGGACGAGAATCAAGAAATTAAAGAGAGGCAGCAGCCAAACATTTAGTACATTTAATATAAATCCCTGCTCCTCCCTCTCCCAACTCGCCAGGAACCGAGCCATCAGTCCTGGAAATGATGTCACTGTGATGAAGGTTTGATAAATGGAAGATAGCAATGGCATGGCAAAGAGAGGAGGGTCATTGTGAGAGCATGAGGAAGAAAAATGGTATGAGTAGCTGGACATAGGATTAGAAGTTCTCAAAGTAATTGTAGGTTAGGGGTAAGGTGGTGGAAACTAGAAAAGGATCTCCTTAATCTTTTCTTAAGGCAGGTACGAGGATTATGATGGGCAAGAGAGGCTAGAGGAAAAGATTAAGGTGGTCTAAGGAAACATTTGAAGTAAGAGAAAGATTAATGGGTGAGGGTGACATACAGTGAGGAGAAATGCTTTTAGGAATCAGAGTTGATGGCAGACAGCCTGTGATGGCACTGCAAGAGGATCTGTGCATTCTCTTCATAAAGGTGATATGGGTGGAAGACAATAAAGGAAACCAGCCTGGGAAAGCATAGGTAAGAATGGGGTGAATAAAGACTTTATTAAAGAGATTCTTTAGAGGGGCTCTAGAAAGCAGAGGCAATAGAGCAGAAGGCATGAAATCGATTATAAAATTTATTTTGTTAAGTTAGAATATAATGTTTGAAAGAAAGAGTTTAGTCAAAGGTTACATGGAGAAATGTCAGATTTGGATTAAAGTTAAGTGAGATATTGAGAATTGATAGGAAGGGTTTGAGATGAAATTGGTAGGATTCTAGGCGAAAGAAAGATGACTTAAATTTGAGGAGGATAAGGGTTAGATCCCACTTGTAGGACCATTTCACCAGTTTGTTGAGGCCCATCTGGATAGGTGCAGTAGCATGTTCAATGTTTGGGGAGGAGGCCGAAATGGCAAGATTGTTTGCATAGAGAGAGAGAGAGACTTTAACTTTTGAAGGAAGAGAGGCAGGGAGATCATTTATAAAAAGAGAGAAAAGGCTGGTCCTAGAACTGGACCTTGGGACACCTCTGTGAAAGCGGAAAGGACAACTATGATAATTATAGATACAGACTTTCAAACGAGGATCAGAGAGATAAGATCATATCCATTCAACAAAACAGAGCAGAAGATCAATAGAAAAGAGTTTAGAGAAAAGGGCAGAATGTTTTTTCAAAATCCACACTGGCAAGGAGAGTATGTGTGCCTACTTTAGATTGATGAAAAGAATCTGTGATTGACTGTGAGAAGAGGAGAACCTGAGCTGCAGTCGATCTACCAGGTCTAAAACCAGCTTGTACGGGTTTAAGAATATTGTTGTACTCAAGAAAATAAGTGAATCGTCCAAGAACCATTTTTTCATAAAGTTTGGAAGTGCCAAAAGTAAGAGAGATAGGCAATAGGAGAAGGGTGAGTCAGAGGGTTTGCCAGATTTAAGAATAGGAATGATGATGGATTGTTTTCAGGCTGATGGAAAGGTGTGTATAGACCAAGACAGGTTGAAGATATGCAAGAGAAATTATAGACTAGATTGAGGGAGGTGGGATAGAACAAGGTTGATAATTTGATCAGGGCTCAATGAAGTTGAGTTTGAAAGTTGGGAGATAGCTGAGAAGAATTCCAGAAAAGTAAAAGGTGACCAGAAAGTGGAGTGGAGAAGATTGCTGTGAGCAGATCTAATTTTGTTCATGTGGAGACATTCGAAACTTTGGAAGGATTTTGGAGTTTGAGTAGAGAAGTGGGATTGTAGATGTGCAGAAAGTCGATATGCACAATCTACAAGGGTGTGACAGCTTGAGAAATTGGGGAGATTAGATGAGGATGAGGAGAAAGAGGAACCTGAGATGGAGCAGGGTAGGGAGAAGACTTCACTGGGACGGGTTTTAGGAGAAAGGCTAGAGCAAGTTTTCTGCTATGACTCAACTTTAGCCTTTGATATCACAGTCGATTTTGTAAGAGTCGCCATTAAAGTTCAACTTTTTGAATAAAATTCAATTAAATCATTTCTACTTTTCAAAAAGATAATACTTAATGAGAAATGTCACTTTCGACATAATTGAGCTCTAGGAGAGTCTTTAAATATTTGCTCTTGTTGGCAAGAAATTTACGACTTGGCATTGCTGGGTTGTTGCTTTATTTAGCAATTCAGTAAACAAAATCATTGCTTTACAGTTGATGTTATTATGTGTGTGAAAGTTATATAGTGTTTTAGAAGCAAATATTTTTTTATGCACTATCCCAATGATTCAAAGTAAAAATTCTTACTGTGATAAATTAAAACTTTTAAATTTTTATAGCTAAATTCTAACAAAAAAAAAAACTATTTTGAATTTATTGTGAAAAATCTGTTTATAAAATCACGCTCTGTAAATTACAAACTAGAGCGCTGTTCTGTAATTAATCTAAATGTTTATTTAAACTAAAAGGAACGATCTCTTAAAATTTCTATGGCAACAGCTTTCAATCATCAAATGACAATGCTACAATTCTTTCTACTTTATTAATCTTTAGTTTGTTTTGTTGACTGACTTTTTATCATATCATATGAGTTTATTGCAGTTTGTAATGGTGACACTAATATATATATTACACAATTATATACTCACAACGGTTTCTCGTGAATTTAAAAAAAAATTTATATTAAATAAAAAAACAATTTATTTAGTTTGAGAGCCGTCAATGTGAGAGATGTAGTTCCCAGTGACCTAATTCAAATAAATCGCTTGGAAGATTTTATGCCTTTGGTCTTAGAAAATTCTCAATACGAAACTGAAGTCGGAGAAAATGGGCTGATTCACAATATAACTTATAATTTTGGGTTGCTTCAAAAAAAGGTGTTTTTTCTTGTTGATAATACTTTTCAAGCTAGTTTTGATAAAAGTGCTTTTTAGATTTTACGAAAATTCTTCTTTGAAAAAGCAATTATAAAAAAAGAGGTAAATTGCATGACTTCAAATAACAAACCTACTTTGATGTAGAATATAATGTTACACTTAAAAAATTCCCCAAGTAAATACAAAGTTTTTTAAGTTTTTAACTGCTTCAAGGATTAAAAGTGACTTTATTCAAATGACTCTGACCTTCTTTTGAGACTCAAGCACTATGCAGATTTTCTGCTCTTTGTAAAACGAAACATTTTTGTTGATTTTTTTAATATTTACCATTTTACAACCACTATAATTTTTTAGCTTTTTTATATAATTTATTACTTATTTTTATCTGGTCAGCACAATTGGTCTTGCTTTAACCCTCCTCAATGCCTCAAGCAGCAGACCAACCAGTTAAGAATCTTTTTTGTTTATCGCTCATTCAACTCATTTGGAGTTTAGTTACTCATCTGCTGATTTGTTCAGTTTACAATGCTTTTAATTGGATGCCAACTGCAATAATAACCTTAAAAACAACAAGCTGAACTAATATATTCGTTTTATTGGCCAATTGTGTCCAACATATTGTGGCCATGCTTAAAAAGATACTTTTCACCTTTTTAGACTTTCAGCTGTATTTATAAGAAAATTATCCCTGTTTTTAAGTAATGCTGGCAAATAGTCAGAAGGCTCATTTTACGTTTTCTATTTGTATTTGAAGAGAAAATAAAATCATCCCTCATCGCCTAGTTTTTGCAAAATATGAAATTTTTTTATGTTTTTAAACCTGAAATGATATTTTTGTAGTAAGCCTATTAATTTTTTTAGGAACTATTTATCAAGGTGTATCTGCTTAAATGTTTTAAAAAACTTTTTAAACATATCATTCTTATCTTTTCGTTTGTTTTATTTTAGTTAATTTGATTTTTTTGAAATCTTTAATATTAATTATATCATGGATAAATTGCAGACTATTCCATTGATGAAATATCCTCAAGACATGGGATTGGGTGACGACTTTCAGACTGTGCAAGAAAAACACGAACAGGTTTGTTTATGTTGGTGTTTTAAGGCCCGTTTCTATTACGAACGTGGAAAAGATTATTCTTTGTTTGTTTTATTGATTCTTTTTGCTTTGCTTAATGCTTGCTTCAATTTTAAGCGTGGAAAGATCAATAAAAGAAACAAAGAATCCTCTTTTCCACGTTCGTAATGGAAACGGGCCTTTAAGTTTCATTGCAACCCATGCTTTGCTGGAGAAATAATCTTGCTTTTATATTTTTGCCTATACAAGCAGCAAAAAATTGCCATCAATACAAAATCTACTTTCTGTTCTTACAATTGTAAATTTTAGAAATTAATATTTGAGATTCCGCCCTGACTTCAAGGCATTAATTAGAAGTTATATTCAATTCTTAAAGCTCGTTTCCACTATGAGCGGGAAATGGAGCATTCTTTGTTTCTTTTATTGATCTTTTCCGCTTAAAGTAAAAAGTTTAATAAAACAAACAAAGAATACTTCATTCCTCGCTCGTAGTGGAAACGAGCTCTTAGAGTGGCTTCTATAAATCGGGAAGTGCCATGAGGCGTTCAAGTTGCGCTTAATCAGCGTATCAGAGGTCACTGTTTTAATCATATTTCCTGCTTCAGATTCCGCTTCCGGTCAAGATAAGTCAGGACGTGGATGCGATCGTCGAGAAGGCTTCGACACCAGAGATGTGCAAGCTTTTTCACACCCTCACTTTGCTTGTGCAGTTCCTCGCTAAGGTGAGCAATCCAGTTCGTATTATTTTTAACTTAACATGTTATGTATCAAAGGTTATTAATTTTTTCTGACTTACTTCGAGTCTTTTTAACCATTTTTCTCTCGTTCGACAAATCTCTTCAACATACACGTTATCATATTAAATAAAATTTTAGTATCGCTTTAAACAAAGTCGATTTTATCGGAGCCATAAGCTTTTCGTGATGCTCTCATCAGTGGCAATCGTGTCAAAATGGGACGAACCAGAGAAAATCAAGGTATTTATAGTCTCAACAGTTGGGAGAAAAGTGCTGTGGTCTCGGAAAGGAAAAAGGCACAATTGTACAAAATCAAAGAAGTGTGGTGCAATACAATGTAATCTCGGAAAGGAGAAACGAACTATGTGCAATTACCCAGGAGAAACACTGTTACTCACAACTTAGGTTATTTGAAAAGTTTTAATGTGTAAACAAATTCCTTTTGTTTACATAAAACCGTATGTCTGGTTTTGATAAAAGTTGCCTCGAGTAGACACAGATGGAACGAGTTGCATGCCACAGCAAGAATTTTAAAACGTTTGTCATTATAGTTTGCAGCACTTTGCTCGTTATCAAGCAAGTGTTGTCCTACAGCAGAGTCACAATCTGGATTATTACATTTTAGCTTACAGGATCTGCCGGGTTGAGATCATGTAGGACGCTTCGCTTGCTGTTGTAGCCATTTAGGAACATGCTGCTTGATTCTATCTTGTAGTCGCTGTGATGTTCGTCCTACATACCTACTGTCACAGTGGCACGAATATTCATAAACAACGGAGCTTTTCAGCGTGGTAGGTAAAACATCTTTGCGGGCTACAGGCAACATGCATTTGGATGTAAATACAACTCTGGTGGTAACGGAGCCATAGCAGCTTTCAACAGCCGTTTTGACATTTTTATCAAGACCAATAAGGTTTATTGATTGTAACATTTCCAAGAAAATTGCTCAGTTTTCTATGCCCAAACGATTTGGCCCTGGGAAGTACCCCGTGTATTTGCGAGTTCCTTGGATAGGGAAAGCTTCCATTGGTCTTGATAAAAATAGATATATCCGAGTTGGATCAATAGATCCCTTCTAATGATTACAGCAAAAGATTTAACTGGGTACGATGTCCTTTTGAGGTATCAGCTTTGCATGTTCACCCTGATACGGACTGCATTGCTGAACAGCTGATTGAGTTGCAGAGTCGACAACTGTGGAGGAACAAGTTCGAAAATGTATTTCTGACTCAATTTTGGGCAGAAGTTCAATCAAAGGAACCAAATCTATCTGATCTTTGTTGGCAGGCAACAAAAGCTCTTCTACCTTTTCCAACTACATATCTCTGCGAAGCTGGATTTTCAGCTTTAGCTATGATAAAAACCAAGTACCGCAACCAACTTCAACCAGAAGATGACATTAGATGTGCGTTGACAACTATAGACCCTAATTTCGACAAGCTAGTGGCGAAAGTCCAGGGACAAGGTTCCCATTGAAAATTGTAAATGCAGCTTCTGTTTGTGGCCCTAAACTGACTGTGTTTAAGGTCGGTAATGTTTCATTGTGTTTGTTTCGTGGCCTTTTCACTCAAATTACGATTAAGGGATGTAATGTTGTCAACTAACCATACTCTGTGTGAAGTGGCCTTCATTGTTGCGCTTTGAGTCCGCAAAGACTTTGGCTGGTTTGGAATTAGTCCGCCACCAAAAAAGGTTGGGAAACACTGGCTAAAAAGGTTAAAATCAACCCAATGGTCCGGGTGTTTGATTAAATGTTTGGAAACGTCCGGGATTGTGTTCTTTTATTTTGATTTTTGAGGTTTCTTTTTGTCTGTCCAATGTAGCTATCGCCACAACTGCAAGTAATTTTTTACACAACATTTGATCGACGAACCACTGATTGTTTATCCTTATAAGTAAAATATTTTCCAATGTTAAAAGTCTCTTCCACAAAAATGAATTAAAAATTAGGATTTATTTTTCTTAAAAAGAAAATAATTTTTTTAAATTTGTCGCTAAATACATTCAAGAAAAGGTAATTTAACGAAAAAAAGTTCTGATGGATCCTTTTGAGTAGGTTGGCTATTAGTTCTTATTTGGTTTGAAAACTTTTTGTTGAGATAATTCGAAACTTGTTCGTCGTTTGTTTCGTAAAAACAGTAATTTCAATATTGTCTTCAGTTTTTGTAATATTAAATCCAGGAAAGGAAGATGATTGTTTTCTTCTTATTCTTTAGTAAAAATAATGTTTTTATAAATTGAGTTGAATAAATTAAAAATCATAGCAATTTTAATTTGATTATCGAAAGCCAAAAATAGGTCATCTGTGTATCAATAAATGGTGAAAAAAATATTTGTTTTTTTTGAACCTCATCAATGAGCCAGTAAGCAGGACTTGTTTAAATCTGTTTAAGGCTTCGATTCCCGTGCCCAGTAAACAGAAGCCATACGATTTACAAACGTGGCTTAGTGAAAAAGTTAACCTCTGTCTTGCAAAAATACGTAATAATAAGTCTAATTAGGAAAACAAAGTGATCTCGAAGCGGAGTCTGCTCGATTACGCTGACAAAGAGCTTTTTCTTCCCAAAGAAAAAACTGAGATGATTTCACGCTTTGCTCTGATCTGTCATTGTCTGTCGCTTTACGAGAGGCTGTCTTGGCACAGATCGAAACGACTCCTGCAAAACGGACAAAATCCATTTGAGAACGTCATTGAAGAAGGTTGGTGGCAATTGTTAAATTCATTGTTTCTCACACTTTTAAAGTTATTATTATATCATGTCTTGTTTTACATGCTTGCCGTTAACAGACCGAGGTTTTAATCTTCAACTTGTTTTTTCAAATACGTTGTTTATCATCATCATATCATTTATTTATTCTTCTGACTCACAGAAAAAAGCTTTAGGTATTAAAGGAAACTGCAAAGCGATTACCTTAATCTGCTTTTGGAAAAGACAAAATATTGCTATTCGGGTGTAGCCATTTGGTGATGCTGCCGATTAGATTCATAAATACCTTTTAGACTATTTTTTTTATTACATATGCTTGGTGTGGTGCCGTCTCTTGAGTATGGATGTTTATAGTGAAAAGAGGCAATATTACTTATGTTTTATCACCGGCTCATGTACCTGTCTGCACATCTACATAAGTCTCACCAATTATGGATCTCCCCCTGCATCGGGTGGATTCTGTATTTTTTATTTTTCTACAAGGTCGGATTGGCCATTAACTGCCCAGATCGTTTTATGTCATGATTTTTGCTTCACCTTTCGGTGAGTCCAGGCATTGGCCCTTCGCTTAAGAAATTGAGGGAGTGTTTGGGTTTAGGGTATTCTTCATTGTATAGCGGGGTCCTGCTTAGTGGTAATGTACCAAGAATGATTTTCTGGTGTTCTGTTCAAGAATGCAAAAGGCTTCCATCCCCAAGTATGTGCCCAGTAAACAGAAACAAATTGCATTTATGAGCATGAACATTATCTGGATTCTAGAATATTCGATAAAATGCTTTTTTTAGCTGAAGACATCACGGACAAAAAGCTGCTGAGTGATCTAAACGAAGGATTAACAAAAATCAACGTTAGTCGTTTCCAGTTGGAATTGAATTCACTCATCATGGTTGGGCCAACCAGTCTTGAATTAGATTGGGGGTAAGTGTGAACAATTCAGTCTATAAAGTTTTTGAAGAGACTTTTTATTGTGTAATAAGCTCTTTCAGTATTTTGATGTAGGCTTTGCTTCTGTTAATTGTTAGCAAATGTGTTGTTAAAAGTTTAAGATCAAATACCACCTACAAAACAGAACAGAAGCATTTGCTTTGGAATTTAAACAGCCATCACTGACATAGACAAAGCAAAAGCTTTTAATAAACTATTCACGAACGTCACTCCATATAACACAAACAAAATCAGCAGTCACATAGATCATACAATTAAGAACCTTTCCACAGAGAAAATACGACTTATCACTACACAAGTGGGATTGGCCAGCTCAAACATATCACAAACAACAATTCCACTGGATCTGATGGTTTAAACATCAAATACCTCACAAACATGTACAACATTGCCCTCAGCACTAACACAATACCCCATCTTTGGAAACGTACCACAATCATCATTTCAAAACCAAACAAAGACCACAACATTGGCACAAACTACCGACCCATATCACTTTTATCACCCATTTCCAAAACACTGGAGACAACACTATTACCATACATAACAGAAAACATTTTAATCATTTCTCATCAACATGGATTCATTATTCCAATCATTCAACGTTATATGCATACAAAATTAGCACAGCTCAGAGCCAATCTCTCAAAGTTACCTACAGACAGTGAACCCTGAAACTTACACGCCACAATGCCAACTATGTTTGTCACACACACATGACACTAATCACCTCTAACTGTAGTCAAGTAACAACACAACACCACTAGTCTGTGGAAAAAGCTTTTAGAAGCAGCAGGGACAATCCAAGAGTGGGAATCTAGATTAGCTTTTTTGAGGGTTTAAGTGTTGGCTACTCCAAGATACCCTTGGATGAGGGACAACACCAAAAACCACAGCAAATACCAGCAGTTGTTTGCGTATTTCGGTGATTTCTAAACGGTGCGCCTTAAGAACACCTTGTAGTTGGAAGCGTTATGTTATCTTGTAACTCAAAAAATGTATAGATATATAGTGTGAGAAAGATAAATTATACGTTTGAAACAAAAAATTATAACTATCAGCATAGCCGTAGTTGCAGGGTGGCAGGGGGAAATTACTCTTCCCTCTCGCAAGTCTCAAAAATTTGGGCAGAATCAGAATTTTTCGAGCAGCGACAAGAAAATGTTTTAGCAAAATCAAGAATTTTAGGGCAGCGAGAAAGAAATATTTGGCAAAACAACTTTTTGGTTTATCAAAAGTGAACACTGAATGCAGGAAAAAATTTAAGATTTGAGGTGAAGATCTTTTTTATAGAGATCACTATGTTTTAAAATAAAAATCGAGAAATCGCAGACAGATTAAAATGAAGACTTTTTTTTGGTCTTTACCCTAAATTTTGTGCAAAATATCAAAATTTGGACAAAACTGTATTACTCCAAATTGTTTTCGACTAATACGACTATGTTATAATCTCAATTCTCTATCTAAATCCAAGGTAGTCCATTTGCAATGGATACCTGGTCACTTTTCCCTCCCAGGTAACGATTTAGCTGACTCTCTAGCTAAAATCGGAGCCTCCCTTGATCCCTCCAACATATCAGTGTCCCTCGCACCCCTTATTTCCTCTCAAAGACAATCCCTTTACATCAGTTGGAGACGCAGTGTCCAATCTGGTCTCTTTCAACACCAAATCCCTCCAGTATCTCCCGAGAAGCTCACTCTCCCTCGCTCCGCTCGCTGTGCTCTCTCCCGTTTACGCTGCAACGGGCACAGCACTCTCCTTAACTCTTATCTTCACAGGGTTGGTCAAGCCGAGATTCCTTCATGCAGCAATTGTGGTTCTAAATCACAGGACCTTTCTCATCTCGTGCTAGACTGCCCTGTACTGGACCATCTGCGTCAGGCCATATTCGGCCATACCCTTTCTCTTCTGGACCTCTGGTCCCGTTCGTGGGGAGTCGCCCGATTACTGGGACTCTACGGAGTTGATCCGCACCCCCATCCCCAGGAATGGGTCGGGTAAACCCACCACCACCACCACCACCATGACTATTATAATGACAGCAGTTTCATTTTATATAAAAATATTAAACCACATTTTTGGCTATGCAGTTTTCACCTGAACAACTCGAACCAAACCTTACCAAGCTAACTTCTGTCAAAGCATGTAATTAGTTTGCGTGCCCAACAACTTCGTAACTTTTTTGTGTTTTTGCTCGTTTTCACTTTATAGTTTGTAAATTAAAATCGGTAATATGTAGTTATTGATGTACGTAGTTAAAATTAAATTAAGAAAAAGACAAGTTTTTTTCAAACACTAACAGGTTGCCGGAGGTCTTATTTGCTTACTTGGAAGGAAAGAACGACGACGACAACAACTGGTGTGAGGCGATTCCGGCCGATGTCAAATACAAACACGCTGTTCATGTCTTTAGATTGTCCATGAAACATTTGAAATAATAATGTTGTGTCTTTTTGTGTTTTTTTACATTTTTTTTTGCTTGCAATCAATTAGCATCATAAAAAGATTTTGCGCTCTGTTAAATTATTGCTGGAATCTAATGCACTGTAATGATTCAAGAAACTGTTTTTCCAAGTATTTAAGGTTAAACGTTAATTTTTGTTTGCAGCCGATGATCTTTGTTTTGCATGTATTTCTGCGTCTACATGTGTATGATGCTCGTGTTTCCAAATTCTTTAATTCTGTCAACTTTTAGTGATGTGCCTTTGCCGATTAATTTGTCTTATAGCCTATTTTACTACGCTTTGTTTAATGTGGTAGTATGCACTTTTCAAAGATTTTTTGAATTTCACGTTTGATTATTTCTTCATGCCACTTGTATTAATTTTTCACAATTGTGTTATCTACAAAATATAATCAATTCAAATTACCCACATGTCATTTAAATATTTTTACCCGATAGATATATGCATAATTTATTAGAAACCACGATGAGATGATAGAAAAAAGGGTTGCGAACTCGAACTTAAACTCGAACTCTAAAAATATATATTTAAATTTGAATTCATTAATTGAAAAGTTTTGAAAAATAGCAACATTTTGGATTTTACTTTTGATATTAAATTGTTAGATTTCAAATGCAACTGAGTTGTATTTGCTAAGGAAATATTTGGGCAAAGTCAGAATTTTTCGGGCAGCGACTAGAAAATATTTGGGCAACAACATTTTTTTGAGCACAGAAAACCAACTATTTTTGCAGGACAAAGTTTTCAAATTCAGAAAAAAGATTACGATTTGAGATAAAAATTTTGTTTAAAGATGACTACTTTTTTAGGGTAAAAATTCAGAAATCTGAAACAAGATTTTAAATGAAAATCTTATTCTGGTCTTCACTCAAAATTTGAGAAAAATTTTTTATTTTTGTAAAATACTAAAGATCATGATTTGAGAAAAGTCAAAATTCGGGCAAAACTGTATTGCATATCCCCCACAAACGTTTTTTCGGCTGGTACGTCAATATAATAGCCTGTTTCATTTTTTTAAAATTTTGTTTATCTCTTCGTGGTAGCCTTCAATTTTTAAAGTTATTGTGTAGATAGGCTTAATCAAAGTTTTACACCATCAAATGAAACTCGAACCAGCGAATTTTTATGAACTTGAACTTGAATAAAATCTATCGAGTTCGCAATGCTGATAGAAATGTAAGCTCACCAAAAATTTGTTTACATGCTGATGTTTAAACAACACAAGCGGAACACATCAAAAGATCCGGGTTTGTGTTGATACATTTTGAATAGTTTTGTTTTCGATTGGCTGACTAGTTTGAATTTTTGGCTACTGTAAACGACTAAAAGTTTAAGCTACTTCGCCAAAACGCGGCATAAACAGAAAAAGTAGAGTTGATTTTTTTTCATTATTGACTACTTTTATCAAATTTTTATCAATTAAATTAACATACCGGTATTGCAGCAAATTTGCATGCTGTTTGCAAAATATTCAACGCTTCAAAACCTAACTCGCGTCATTGCTTTGTCTTTGGAAATGACACTTTAGGGGACTTTCTCTGCTTAACAGTCTTAGCTCAGCAAGCAGCTTTAAATTTCGGTCACACCACTAAATAAAACTCAACCGGACAGCAATATCTTGGCATCTCCAAAAGCGGGGTAATGGAGTGGTCTACAGCCAGCAAAAAACTCATCTCCAAGCTTTTCGTCCGACACAAGAGCTTGGAGATGAGTTTTTTTGCTGGAGTTTTCAAATTTTCTGCCACAAACCGCTTGTTTTTATTTTATACGTCATTTTGGTCGTTAGAAAAACTGCAAGGAGAAACAGAGAAGACCGAAAAAAGGTAGTTGTTGTCGTAGTATGGAAGGTCATTGATCTGGCTCAAACACAAACAGGATTGGGGCTGAGGATTTTTTCTTTTACTACCCAGGTTGCTGTTCGTCCGCATCAGTGCTGGCAGTGATGGCGTTAAGCCAGAATCGGGTTTCGTCATCAAGAACCATAACTCCATGTCATACTAAATGCAGGCTATGGGACACGCTGTTAGAATGGCGTTGCGATTTGTTCAGTGGTGTCGCACTTGCAATCCGGTAAAGGAGCGAGACCCCATTGTGCATGTATAAAAGGAATCGCCAAACACCAGTTTGCAGAAGATTGAACTTAACCCAAGTTGTTTGGAGCAAGTCCATTCCAACAAGCTTGGTAGGTCTACTGGTCATTGGTATGAAAACACGTGGCCTGGATATATTTTCACAGTAGGCTACTCAGTGTTCCATCTCGCGCAGTACTCAACTGTCAAAATGGGCCAGAGGTAAAGATATAAACAAGGTTTTGGCCCACGCTCCATTCTCCGCAGGTCTCTTCAGCAACGTGACGCGTGAAGACAGAAAAAAATGCAATGTTGCATGCCACAAAATGGTGAGGAATTGTAAGCGATTTAACCCAAAATAAGTCGGGACCAGACCGAATAGTAAAAACTTATTGTTGTTAATAATCTTTAATTTACGTTTGGCGCCTTGGCTATTTAAATAAAAGGTTACTTTCACCGTCTTTGAAAGGTTGAATTTTAACTTTCAAACCTAGAGATATATAGAAACTGTCGTCATGTCTTAACTTCCAAGCCCTTTCATTCTCCAAAAGAGTGCAACAATGGTTGCATAAACAAACTTTCTGAAGATTGTGAAAGGCAGATTGTTACGATAGGGAATCGAATCACCAGTGTTTATCAAGTATTGTTGCGTAGCACGGTGGTATGTGGTCGTGGTCGAGTGGTTAAAGTGTTGTGCTTTTGATCAACATGGTCTTAGTTCAAAACCTACTCGAGTCATTCTATTGTGTCCTTGGGAAAGATACTTTACGGCACTTTCCTCTGCTTGATGGTCTTGTCAAGCAGTTCGAAATTAAAATCATATCTTTATTAAGTAAAGCAACGCCAAGGTTGCATTGTGTGTCACTCGCTTTTATGTAAGGTTGCTTTGAAATATTTTTATTCCTTTTCTTCCCAAATTAAATTCTCTAAGTTTTTTTTACCGAGATCAGCGCTTTTTTTAACCACATGCGTTCGATTAGGCAGTATCGATGTGATAAAAATCAATCAAGCAAAACAATTGTTTCAGACACTTTAAAAATTTTATTTTTACAGTAATCTAATATTCCCATAATTGCAAAATATAGCAAATGAGGTAAAAACCAAACATGAAAATATGTGTTGTTAAACGGCAACGCTGGGAAAGAAAAGGTTTATAAAGTATATTTCTATTTATAAAATATAAAATTTTGCAGGAGTCAATATACATTACGCGATTATAAGATATTTAACAGCAATAAAGTTTAAGTTTCGTAATGGATAAATTTATTACTAGTACTTTACCTGAAAACAAGACGGGTTGAAACTGATGCAAACATAAAGAAAAGAAAGACTAGAAAATACAGCAGTAATTATCTTAATTTCGGCTTTACTGTTATAGAAAAAAAAGGCATTGAATATCCGCAATGTGTGATTTGTTCCAAAATCTTAGCTGCGAAATGCATGCTACCCAGTCTGCATGCTCATTTTATTAAGTTGTAAAGCACATAATTTGTTTGCGATTCTGAACAATTTTTTCGAGAAAAATAATGTTGATTGGAAATATTGTGTTGGTTTATGCACTGATGGTGCCGTACTATGTCCGGTTGCTTCAGCGGGTCACGAGCATTAGTGCAAGGTGTTGCTCCTGTGCTAAATAGACTCACTGCTAATACACCGAGAGGCGCTGGCTTCGCAATAGCTCAGTTCTGACCTAAATGAAATTCTGGAAATACAGTAGTTGTCAAAATTGTAAACTTCATTAAAACAAGGCCTCTGAAGGCTCGGCTTTTCCAACTCTTTGCGATAAACTCGGAGTCAAACACAATAATTTATTTTAATATCGCTTTAAACAATTAAAACCAATGGTTTTATGTAAACAAAAGGAATTTGTTTACACATTAAAACTTTTCAAATAACCTAAGTTGCGCGTAATAGTGTTTCTCCTAGGTAATTGCACATAGTGCGTTTCTCCTTTCCGAGATTACACTGTATTGCACCACACTGTGCAATTGTGCCTTTCTCCTTTTCGAGACTGCAGCACCTTTCTCCCAACTGTTGAGATTATAAATACCTTGATTTTCTCTGGTTCGTCCCATTTTGACGCGATTGCCACTGATGAGAGCGTCACGAAAAGCTTATGGCTCCGATAAAATCAACTTTGTTTAAAGCGATATTAAAATTCTGTACCACAAAGAAGCTCTTTACAATAATTTATTGTTTTACTATCATTCAAGATGGCTTTCTAAAGGCAAGATTCTTTTTCGTGTGTACTAATTAAGAAGTGAAATTATCATATTTTTGAAAGAAGAAAAGCATTCTCTTGTTACTGCATTTGAACATGGAGTTTTACAGTCTAAGTTGGCGTATCTATGTGATATTTTTGAAAAACTAAATCAATTAAACATCTCACTCCAAGGAAGAGGTATTCACATCCTGCAACTTTATGACAAACTTACAGCTTTTAAAAGAAAAATACGATTATGAAAAACTGGTCTGTTGGAAAATGGAGAACAGTCTGATAGTTTTCCATTTTTAAAGTCACATTTAAGCTCATTATCTGGGAATTCCTCCTTGCATTGTGGTGTAAAGAATGTGATCTATTCGCTTTTAGATTCTCTTATCTCACATATTGATAAATATTTTTCTGAAGATATGGATAAGTACAAGTGGATAAGAAATCCCTTTGTTGACAATGTAATTGCACTTCAAGGGTTTACATCTCTTGAAGCTGAACAATTCATCGATCTTTCGTCTTACCTCACTTTGAAAAGCATTTACAGTCGTGATTCAATAACTTCTCTCTAGATTACGGCTCGATTTGATTTTCCACTTGTAAGCTGTAAAGCTCTTCGTATTCTTATACCATTTATAACATCGTATTTACGTGAAGCCGGCTTTTCATCGGTAAATGTAATCAAGTCTAAATACCGCAATAAGATCGACATTGAGCGCGAAATGCGTGTTGCGATATCGAACATTGAGCCGCGGTTTGATAAAATGTGCACGGAGCAGCAAGCTTACTGTTCGCATGAAATAATTTAGTGTAACCAAAAAACATCCCATTACGTACAATATTTTTGCGCGTTAAATACAGTTTAATAGAATTTTTTTATCATTTCAAATGCTTGTAAATTTTGGTTTTACAAGGGCGCCGTCGGCAAAAAAAGTTTGGGAAGTTGTTTTTCAACAATTTTTATTCATCATTTCTTTGACCTTATTTTCATCGTAATTTCAAAGTCATCGCTGAACTTTTTTCTTTGCTTATCCTTTTGCATGCTTACGTCAATTAAAATATTTTATTACAATCATATAAAATATCATTGCAATTTTTTACTTTATAAATGTAATTTTACAAAAATAGTAGGTTATCAATTATAAAGTTGACAGTGCATTGATACCAACATTAAGAATTAAGAATTTTATTATTTTTTTTGTAAAAGAAATTTTTTGCCGCTTGACTTTTTAATCAAGTGTAAAATTTATTCGTTTTGCTGGTTTGCAAGGTTGATCAGTGATCGAACAACAGCATAAAGTTAAGCAATTAAATATCAGCTGGCCATTGTTTGAACTTTTTCTCTTGAATAGTTATCGCGTACGTGGCGATTACAATAACAAAATTTCGAGACATTTTCTTTGATTAAAATATAAAAAATAACTTTTTTTTAAACCGCTTTTAAGTTGCTTCTGTTTATCTTTCCACTTCAGGTTATTCTTCTCCTATTTTTTTGTAATTTAAAAAATAAAATTTTGCAAGCGAATTATTTTACGACTGGATGTTTACCTGAAGCGTCATTATCTGTTTGTTTCCGAGTTTGACAAAGAAAAATTGTACTGGGAAGCAGCAGCGAGGTTGCCGGGGTTTTGCAAATTTTGGCAAAGAAAGTTTTTTACTTACCTGGGCTAAATAGAATCCTTTTTTTCTTGCTCAGTTACCTAATACCGCAATTAAAGGATCGAAGCTAAGGTTTTGCTATTGTTCGGTCAACAAAAGATCTGGAAAGCCAGCAAAGAAGAATTAATTTTATATTTGGCTGAGTAGTAGTTAAAAGTCAAGCGCCGAATTTTCGCTACCCGTAGTAAACCTATTAGTAAAAATTATAATGACTTTTTGTTCTAGGTGCTGCAATCAGAATATGTCTTCCGTCAAATGTATTAATACATGCAAATCACTTGAAGTCGCCCGTTTGCGCAGGGGATTTAGTTCAGTTGAAGTTCTTGAACGTGCTCGGGCCTTGACGGGAACAAAGCTGGTGCTGAGCACGCGGCAGGTTCTTTATTGTTCGAGTAATTCATCGGGATGTAGCGGCGGATTTCCTTGTTCTGCTTTTTCATTGATTAAAGAGGTTGTAATGTGAAGTTGGTTGGTTTTGCATAGAAGTAACCATGGCTTCAAATTTGACTAAAGTATATATGTTTCATATTTGTAATATGGCAGTACCTCTGTAATAAGCCTAAGAACCTCGCAAATGTTAAAAATAGTAGGTTTATCATTCACAGGATTATCATAATCTACTTTTGAAAATATCAGCTACCAATACTATTTGAATGAAAAACTTTCGAGCAGAGAAAATCACCATAACGTGGTTTTAAAAAACCCTCTTGTACTACTGTTAGCTTTCTATTCAACCAATTGCAAATCCAGCAGATGTATCATCCAACGCGCTGAACCGTGTTCTGTATTTTTTATGGCGATTACTGATTACTCATTTGGAGATAAGTTAAAGAGTGGCGCAAAGATTGTTAAAAGCTAAGATTATCCTTTTTCATGATGCTGCTGGAAAAAGTTGCAACAATTCAGGGTGATTACTATTAACTAGTGGTGATTTGCTGATTGTTATAAATTAATTATGGCATTTTATTTTTCAGTGATTTTGTTTTTGGAATTTCACAATATTTTTGCAAACAGGAAGTATATTCATTATACAAATGCTTTACCTATAAAGATTCTAAAGCTGCTGATACTGCAGTTAGTATGCTGCAGTGGAAAATTGATTTTGACTTTTCGTATTAACCTCGTAAAATAATTGTTATTTTGATTGATAGGAGATGTAAATAAAATAAAAGTCTTTGTGTCACAACATTAAACATTGTCGGGTCACGAAAATTCCGCGCCTTGATTTATGGTTTTTACTCTGGCAAATTTAGAATTTGTTTTTCTTTGCTTGTTTGCTGGATTGATCAATAAGCAGACAATATCGAAGGTTCTTCGTATTATCCTCTTCGCTATTATCTGCTGGTGATTGCATTTTATTTTGTATTTAAGTAGGAAAAATGAACATTCCATTTAGTAGGCATACTATATTTCCGAAGTGGTAAACCGGAACGTTCGTTAGAAGGAAAAGTTCGTCGCTAAAAACTAGTAGTCTCTAAAAAAAAAGTCGTCACTTTGAATCTGTCTCGGATTTCTTGATTTTCGTGGTTAAAAAGTGGTGTTCTCTAAAAAAAGGTCTTCATTGGAAATACCAGCACATAATGAATGGTTAACCTGGCGGGCCGCCGGGACAAGGCCCTAAAGCTCGGCACTGTCCCGGCTAAAACGGGACGTATGGTAAGCCTACCATTTAGTCCAGTTAAATAAAAAACATCATCGCAATTCATTAAATCCCAGTAACTTTGCTACAGCTGACCTGTACAAATCTTTCCTAGTCTGTTACAAATAGTTAAAATCAGGGTTGCGCAGTCAGAAGATTAAAGATCCGACTCCGACTTTAGCTTCTAGAGTTTTAAGGATTCCGACTCTGACTCCCCAATAAGGGAAATAGCAATATGCATAGACATAACATATTTTCCGAAGGGAAACTGGGACGCTCGTTAATAGAAAAAAATTCGTCACCCCAAAAAAATCATCATTTCGAATCAATCTCAGATTTCATAATTTTCGACCCAAAAAACAAATGTTCTCTAAAAAAAAAGGTTCTCCCTTAGTATCTGTCCCTGATTTCTTTCATTTTGTCCCTAAAAAGTAGTGTTTTCTAAAAAAATTAGACATTAGAAGTCAAAGTCGGAGAAGATATTTCGACTCCGGCTCTTTGTACTCTAAGACTCCGACTCCAACTCCGCAACCCTGGTTAAAATTGGAAGCAAATTGATAAAAAACTACGCTTGAGATACATATCCGGCCATAAAGTGACGAAATTGCAAATTTTTTTTAATTAGAAAAAAAAACGTAAAGCGGCAAAATAAATACACAAATGACTTCAAATTAGGTGTTACATTGTGACGTAATTATGGACTCAACCTGCAAAGAAATTCTCAGTTTGTTTGAGGCGTTGTAGTAAAACTATTTATGAACTACTTATAAATTGTTTTTTTAAATTCGTACTTTTGCTATTTTTTGGTATTCGTGAACGTCATTGCGAGGCACGAAATAAACATTATTGATACGCAGGAAAACGGTTGAATTATGAAAAGCTAATTGTAAACAATTGGATTAGTATTACTTTCCGTTTGGTGAGCGCTCAACCATGCAGTTCAGTGAATACCAACAAGTTTTGTATTTTCACGAGTTTATAACTCACGTCAAACGCCGAATTTTCGTGGACCGTTTACATAGCAAGGTTGTCTTTGTGTCATCACAAGGAGAATTGTTTTTACAAAATATTCATAATAATTGAAAACAAGAATGACAGTAGAATCGGTAAAAAAAAGAGTAGAGTAAGAGGATCGTTTGAGTTACAGAAATAAATTTGGTATTTGATTAAAAAGCGTATTAATTTTTTATCATTATGAAATCATTTCGTTATTAGTGCATTTACATTGCGATACGTAAATTAATTAATAAAATCAATCAAAGTTCGAAGGGCCAAATATTTAGAAAAAACAAAAATTGATTGGGACCTATAAAGGTCATCATCAGTTTCTTATTTAAATAGAAACATTTACATTGTTAATATTTCCATCTAGTTATTTAAATTTAAAGTTTAAAACCAATACACGGCAACAATGATTTCAAAATTTAAACCTAATTTTGTAACTGAAACTAGAAAGTTAGCATTATTTGTAAAATAAACTCTTGTTTTACGCTTTATTATCTTATATTTTTGGCACTAAAATGTTTAACTTTTTTGCTCCGAATGTTTTGGATGTTTTTAATAACAATGCAACGATAAAAGTTTTAATCGCAGCTGTCAAGAAAATGTCCACCAGTCGAAATAATGCAGATGACCCCCGCAATGGTTTCTTAAGGGACACTCACTGTAACTGTTGATGCATTAAGCTGGCAAGTATTTGAGAATGTATTGATATTTGTCGAATATGTTGCAACTGATACTTGATACGTCGTTTATAAACATTTTTTAAATTTATTT
The DNA here is from genome assembly GCA_963680785.1 of Diplosoma virens. Taxonomy (NCBI): domain Eukaryota; kingdom Metazoa; phylum Chordata; class Ascidiacea; order Aplousobranchia; family Didemnidae; genus Diplosoma; species Diplosoma virens. The sequence continues at coordinate 6,304,915 of OY796894.1, read as the reverse complement.
ATATCATCCATTTATTCTTTTGACTCGCATAAAGAAGTCAGACGCTTATTCTTTTGACTTTATTCTTTTATTCTTTTGACTCGCATAAAGAAGTTAACTGTAAAACGATTTCCGTGACCTACATACGAAGATGCCGCGATATTGCTTTCTGGTTGAAATTTTTTTTAGTTTTTATATAGAGATAAGACTAAAATTTGCGAGAATGACGAGAGTAAGGGTTGAACTGAGACCGTGTTGATCGCGATCACCATCGAAATTGCGCTCTTACCCGCTTGACCACGCTGTTTAATTCATGCTGCAATTTTTCTCCACGTAAGAAGATTTATCCGTCAATATGGTATAGATCAGGGGTGGGCAAACTTTTTAGCTCGAGGGGCGCATTTACAAGCTGATTTTGTCTGCGGGCCGCACTATAGCCTAGTAATCTCTAAAAAAAATCATCACTTTTAATCAATGTCTAAAATAACCTTTTTCGTCTCGAAAAAAGTGATCTCAAATTTTGGACATTGAATGAATGTGATGACTTTTTTTTATAGATCATCACGACTGAAAGCGAAGAAAGAGTAAAGTTTTTTTCTTGAGGCTTTTGCCGACCGCACAAAAAGTCGTGGAGGGCCGCATATGGCCCGCAGGCCGTAGTTTGCCCACCCCTGGTATAAATCAAGGGTGCCTTCGGAATTTGAATTTGTTTGGAGGCTGCACTGATTACGAGATCACTAAAAAACGTCTTCATTTTGAATCTGTCTTGGAATTTTCAATTTTCGTGCCCAAAATGAAGTGATTTTAATTATTTGTTTGAAGCCTTCGTGGGCCTTCCAGAAGGTCGTTGCGGGCCGTATCCCGCCGACCGTAGTTTTCCCTCCCCTGGTACAGATAATGCACACCCCTGTTATAGATAGTTTGAGAAAACAACTTTTGGCTTTTTTGTTCATAATTGCAGATACAAATACAAGATGCTTGAATACAATTTTGTTTCGATTTTTGAATTGAAGGTCACACGCGCTACTTTGTTATAAGTGCGGTTTCAAAATTCACTTTGGTTGATGCATTTATCTGAAGAAGTTTACAATCAGCATTATTCATAGTGTTACTTTTGCTAAAATGTATTGTTTATCTTGTGTCATTGTCTAATTGAAGGAATAAAATTGAGTTAAAAATTAGAAAAAATTTTTAGTTGAAATGAACTTTATAAAATTTCCTTTTCACTTTTTTTAAAACGATCCGTCTTGTAAATTCATTGAAACAAGCATCAATTTAATGTGGTGAGATTATTAAACGCTCTTGTTCACTACCTTTTAGGATTACGTTGGAGGAATTATTCATCATCATTGCTCCTACGATTCACCCAACTACGCCATGCAATTGGTCGGTTGCGACATGTCAAGTGTGTCACGTGATTTTACAGGTTGTTGTTGCCCCTTCTCCAAGGATATCTAGGATTAGCCATCCTACCTTCTCAAAGAAGCCAACCCAGATGTCGCTTAGAACGTATTTTCATGCTTACTCGGGCGTCGCGCAGATTAAAAAGGTTCGCGTTCAGGTACACGGCTGAAGTATCTGTACAAAAAGTACTTCCCTAAATGAGTCAGCCTCGTCAAGGTTAGAACACTGGTGGTTGATTATAATCGACCACCAGTGTCCTAACTCGACGATAATTATTAACCTCTACAAATTGGCTCATTTCTGCTTCCTGTTAAATCTCTAGTTATTATATTGTCAAGCTGTGGAACAAAAGCAACATAATTCATGCCTTTTCTATTTGGTTTATAAAAGCTTCAAACAGTTCATTATTAAAAATATTTAGTGTGACACCGGGAAAATTTTGCAGAAGTTTATGTTTTTGAACAAGTTTGCTTCGGCGTCTCAAGCAAGCATTGAAAAGTTTGATTCAATTTTCAAAAAGAATTTTAATGAAAAAGTTATTATCATATTAATCTGATTTACTTAGGGAAAAGGCAATTGCCGCTAAATTTTTGCAGTATGATTAAAATTCTGACGTAACTTTTACTTTTATATTTTCACTTTCTTCCAACTGTTCAAAAACATGACTAAATGTTGCTGCAGTTGGTAAGTTATTTAACACGATGATTGTAAATAATTGACTACCACTCAGCAGGCGACGCGTGTTATCTGGTCACTTTTTGCGCAATGGTTTACAAGATTTTTAATAATTCACTTTCTATGCATTTGTTTATTCTATACAAAGATTGAAGTGCAAGAAACACGCCCAACAAATTTCACCGTAAAAAAAACAATATCTAAGTTTTGTCTTTTTCTTATTTCAGGTGTCGCAAACTTCTACGCGGGTGTTACAGAGGTCCTTTTCGATTTGTATGCTTGTGTGATTTTCGATTTGTATACTTTAATTTTGCTTCACTCTAGCACTTCGATCTACTGTAAATTGTTTTCCTCTACTTCTAACTTCCAATTTTGTGTTTTTATTCAAATTTGTGTAATTGTTATTTTGTATAACTAAAGAAATTCTTTGCATTAGGAATCAGAACAAGATGAACATTTTGTGACAGAATATTGATTCTAAATGAAAGTGTTATTTTTCGCTGAACTTGTATATAATCAGTGTTATAGTTATTACATAGAACAACCGTCATGAATTTTATTTCAGTTTCTCGTTTTTAAAAACGTTTTCATTTTTTCTCTAGTGGTGCAGCTGCTTTAATTTACCTAATCTTTTATCAGTGAAATTGTTTTCCCCATTGTTAACGCTTTCTTTTTGTATCGACTTTTTTCTTGTTTGTGCGTTATATTTATCACATAGCAAATACTTATTATGGAAATATATTTCGATTGATTGGAGACATCTCCACACAACAATATGATTGCCAAATTTACGATTTATTACTTAGCAAGTATGGAATGTTAGCCTACTGTTACGATAATCGTTCTATTTTGTTTTTTCAATTTTTTTATTATAAAATTATAGTATAGAAAAAATCCTTATCCTACAATTATGATTAAGATGTTAGGAAGAGTTGTTAATTTAGGAAAAGTTGACATTGATCTCTAGGTTACAATTTAAAAAATCAACCTTTAGTGTCGACATTTGACTTTTCTTATACGCTAAAAGCGTGATTTTACTCTTGGTTTTGGGTAAAAACTCGACACCCAAAATTTTGGCTCATTGTTACGTCATAAAAATGGGGCACGCGACAGTTGAGAACCCAGACATTTGAAATTTCATAAATGATAAAAATATAAACACCCCACTATTTATCACGTGAAATTCTATCTTGTTTCGACAAACTCGATTTTGTTTGAAGGCCTTTCCCAGTTTTATGGTTTCATGAAACCTACGAGTAGCTTATATTCGTTCATATTGCTAAATATACAGCGTGCGCTTTTCCCAGAATGAATTTAACTTAATAGTTGTTGGTGTCATAATCAGTGAGTTATTTTATTGGAATACCTCATTTTACAAATAGTTTGTTGTTCATGTAGGGAAGAATTGAGAATATCTTATAAGAAAAGTAGCCTACCTCAATCGAATTTGTTATCAAAATTGATGACCAACAAATTTCTAGAACCGTATAGAGTGCTGCTTTACTTGCCACCAAATTTATCATCATCACCTCTATATTATCTTCCTGACTCGCAGAAAAATGTCAGAGGCGCTACATAAGGCAAACAATTACTCCCATTTGCTTCCGGATATTTCAAGATACTGCTGTCTGGTTGAAATTTTTATTTTGTTTCTTTAGCGATCTGACCGAAATTTAAAACTCCTTACCAAGACGGCCAACCAGGAAAAAGTGTCGTAAAGTATCTTTCCCAAGGACGCAACCGAATGGCGCGAGTAAGTTTTGAACCAAGACCATGTCGATCACAATCAAGGCGCGTCAATCACAATGAATTAAGCCTTGATTAAGCCCATGTCGATCACAATCTCTTAACCACTCGACCACGCTTTTCTCGCAATATAAAAAAAGAAATTCTAGCCATTGTTTTTTTCAGCAAAGAAGCCTTGTGTGTTTATCGGCAGACAACTTTAAGCCAAAAAAAAATGAACAAATTTTCCAAAAAATCTACATTTAATAAGGCACTTTCTCCTGCTTGGTGGTCTTCGGTCATATACTAAAATAATAATAATACTAATAATACTAAAAAAACAAAATCGTCGTCGTCGTTTGAAGGGTATCCACTCCAGGCCAGACACAAATGTTAAAATATTTCTTGTTTACTGTATACTAACTAAAGAGTTTGTCACTTTTCTTAATCGCATAGGTCTGCATCGATTCTTGTAGGTCTCTGCAAGTATTTATGCTATATATTAGCGTTAGGATCACGGTCGGCAGCGATTTATCAATGGATGAACTATTTTAAGAGCCCCAAAGTTAGTTTTTTTTATTACATACGGTAATAGACCTCGGATAATCCGGATTCGATTTGACGGACAAAATTATTCGAATTAGGCGAAGTCCGAAGCTTTTTATTAAGAATTACAGTATATAAGAAATCATTTGTACTTTCAGTTTTATCTGAGTTAAGCAAAATTCCGGATTAACCGAGGTCTACTGTATTAATTAATCTTTTTACTGCAATATAGATCTTTGCGTAGTTAGTTACCATCTGAACTGACCAAAAATAGGTTGGGTACGTGTAAGAGCAAACAGTGGGGCCAAGTGCTTAAGAGCGCCGTTTAAAAGGCGCATGTAATCGATGCGGTAGGTGTTGTTTTTTCAGCAACTTGACTTGATAACGTATGTTCTTCAGTGCCCCTGCCTTCACACATATTTCAATTTTCTTTTAACATTACCGTGTGTCTGTATCATAAAATTTATGTTTGTGTGTTTGGCAAAATAAATATATTCGTTATTCGTTATTGAACCGTTTTTTGAAAAAGGCACTTAATTGCACATTCCTTTGCTTGGCAGTATTAGCAAGCAGTTACAATTTGCAATCATATTTCTGAATAAAAAAATAAATAAATAAAAATTAACCGGGCAGAAATATCTTGGCATCTCTGGTAGGAGGTCGTGGTAATCGCTTGACGATTTCTTTATGAATAAAGCCGAGATTTCCACTGGCGTCATTATCGCGTTTAATCATACGTTTGACGTCATTTTCACTCTATCAAAAAACTACAAATTTCTATTGCTCGTTTTCACGCGATAACGAAAAGTTTAAAACAATTTTTCGTACTAAAAAAAGTTCTTAAATAAAATTGTCGGTAGTATGCAGTGATGGCTTTAATAGGGTGCGAACGGAGCGCCCGCACCGGCCCCCTAAAATATATCAAAAAGTGACCCCCTACACAAGCTATTGCACTATTTTTTCGCAGTAGCACCAGGACGGTGGCATGTCTAAAATAAAGACTTTTTTTAGAGATCACAATATTTTAGAACACTTAACGGTAGCCCCCTAAAATAAAGATCATTTTTTAGAGATTACTTTGTTTTAATACACTAAAAAGTGGCTCCCCTATAACAATAACCTTTTTTTTGAGATTGCTTAATTTGTTTTGGAACACTAAATAGTGTCCCCCTTTACTTTTCTTGCACCGGCCCCCCCTTTCTGTAAGGCCATCACTGAAAGCATGTGTAATGATCTTGCATAGATCACTACAACTTCTTTTATTAATAATAATTAATGGAATGACAACACTTGACTTCACCGACAACGGGTCAGGTTTAATTAGAAGAAAAAACGATCGGAGTGAGAGTTAGTTTTAGAGAGAAAGCAATTGGTGCAAAAGAAACTAACTTCTTCTCAAGCATCTCAACAAATTTTAAAAAATTCAAAAAATTTTGGGTCCGCGAGAACAATTTTCGCGGCGTTTTTTTCTTTTTTTATTTCTTAGAGCAATGGTTTTCAACCTGGGGGTCGTGACCCCCAAGTTGGTCTTTTTGCTTTTTTCTGGGGATCGCAAGAAGTTTTTTGTAAATCAGGGATGTTCAATCCGCGGCCCAGATGCGGCCCTGCGACAATTTCTAGTTTTCTGGCTATAATGAAGGTTACGAAAAAGAGTTCCACGAGAGATATGGGGTGGAAATCGATGAAGAGGAGATTCTAGAAGACCTTTTTTTTAGAGATCACCATGATTTTGGGAGAGAGCGATTTGAAGTGAAGGCTTTTTTTTTAGAAAACACTATGATTTTGATGGGAATTAAATTTTGTTGACCGAAGTGGGTCGTTAAGTTACCTTGGTTGAAAAATGGGCCACGGTATGAAAAAGGTTGAAAACCACTGTCTTAGAACAACTAATTTTGTTTTTTTACTCTCACTCCAATAGGTTTTTCTTCGAATTAGACTTGACCCCGACAACGAAAAAAAGAACTGGTTGTTTTTAGAAAATGAAAGATATTTTTTAGTTGTTCTTGTGTGTTTTTAAAATTTTTATTGAACAAGAAAAACAATCAAAAAAAGTGCTTGATTATTGTAGAGTTAAGACTTTTACCCATGGTCGAGTGATGAGAGCGTTGTAATTGTAGTCAACATGGTCTCGGTTAAAAACCTACTCGCACCATTCTGTTGTGTCATTAGGAAAGACACTGTACAGCACTTTCTCCTGCTTGGTGGTCTTCGGTCATATACTAAAATAATAATAATACTAATAATACTAAAAAAACAAAATCGTCGTCGTCGTTTGAAGGGTATCCACTCCAGGTCAGACACAAACAGGACTGGGGCCGAGGGTTTATCCTTTTACTACCCCAGACTGCTGCACTGCCTGGATCAGATGCTGGCAGTGATGTCATTAAGCCAGCATCGAGTTTTGCCATCCAAAACCGTCAGACCTCGTGCTCCATGTGGTGCCCGATGTATAGGGCACGCTGTTAGTACATGGTCTGCGGTTTGCTCAGAGGCGCCACACTCGCAATTTGGTGAAGGAGCGAGACCCCATTTGTGCATGGACGAATGAAATCGCCCAACACCAGTCCGCAGGCGGTTGAGCTTAACCCAAGCTGCTCGGGGTAAGCCCATCCCAACAGGCCTGGCACTGGTCTCAGGCACAAAAGCACGGAGCCTGGAAGCATTTTCACAGTACTCCGCGTTCCATTTGTGATTTGTCCATTCAGAGGCGCGGATGCCAAGTCTGGCAAAGTTGTCCAAGAGATTCCGCGCACCTGGCACAAACGGGCGTCTAGATCTTAGTCTCACTTGGCCAGTATCTGAGGACCCACTTAATAGACCATGCAAGATATGATCGGGGTCCAGAGATCCACGGTGAGCCAAGGAGAGTGTCGCTCCCATTCGGCGAAGCTCAGCTGGCTGGATGCCTGAGAGTACAGGTAGGTGGTCCGTTAAAGTGGGAAGCAGGCATCCAGTAACTATGCGCAAGGCGTCATTCAAGACACTGTCAATGAGACGAGTGTGAGCACTGCGACACCAGACTGGCGCACAGTACTCAGCTGTTGAGTAGACTAGAGATAAGGTGGCTATGCGTAGTGTTTTAGCACCAGCACCCCATCCCGAGCCCACGAGTCGCCTCAGCAGTGTGACGCGCGAGGATAGTTTTTTGCGCAATGCCACTAAATTGTGACGAAACGTGAGCGATCTGTCCAGTTTTACCCCAAGGTAAGTAGGGGTTGGACAGAACGGTAAAAGTCTACCGTTGTTGTAGACCTTTAGCTCACGTTTGGCCTCTCGGTTATTTAAGTGAAAGACTGCCGTCACCGTCTTAGCTTCAACCTCCAAGTCTGGAGATACGCTGACAGTGTGGACATGTCTTGACTTAGAGTCCCCTCCAAGTCCTTCCAGTTTCCAGAAGAGTGCAACAATGCTAGATCATCAGCATAAGCAAACTTTCTGGAAATCGTGGAAGAAAGATCGTTATGTATAGATGTTAAATAGGAGGGAAGTATAGATGTTAAATAGGAGGGCAGCCAAGACCAATCCCTGAGGAACGCCGTTTTTAAGACGGCGTAGCCTGCTTTGCTTGCTGTCACCGGTGGTAAGGATGAAACTTCGATTTCGGACAAGCTCCATGATCATTTTAACCATGTGCTTATCCGGAAGTAGTCTCAGCAGCTTGCAGGTAAGGCCACGGTGCCAGACAGTGTCATAAGCAGCTGTCAGATCGATAAATACGGCACCGGCCTTCTTTTTAGCCTCGAAAGAATCCTCGATTCTGGGTTAGCAGAACAACTTGATCTACGGTTGACTTCCCGCGTCGGAACCCAGCCTGCTCTTTAGGGAGCAGTGGATCAATTAATGGTTCAACGCGGGCCTAAAAGCCTCTCGAGAATCTTGTAGGGGACACAGAGCAGAGATATCGGTCGATAGCTCTTTGCATCCCCCACGGGCTTTCCTGGTTTTGGGATCGCGACCACAAGCGCTCTTCTCCAGATCTTGGGAATTTTGAGTCGGGGCAAACAGGAAGAAAGGAAGTCACGTAACCAGGACTTCAAAGCAGCTCCAGCATTGAGTATAAGCTCCGGGCAGATGGAATCAGGTCCCGGAGCTTTACCTGGTTTTAAATGTTGAAGGGCAGCAGCAAATGCTCTCTGTAAAAAACTGTCAGAGATATTTACCGCGTCTGGTGTTGTGGCCCTCCAAAGGTCAGACACTTCTTGAGAGACAAGTCGAGATGACTTGTACAGCATGTAGATCAACAGCCTCGTATTTCCCATTTCTAACCAGCTGAGATGCAATAGCATCGGCTGAAACGGGACAGTGACGAGGAGAGGGTCGTGACCTACCAGTAAGGTTGTTCAAAATACTGCACGCTTTTCGACTAGAGTGTGAGAAGTCAATGCTCCGAACTGCCTCGGACCATCGATACCTTCGCTTTCTGTCAAGCTTGGCAAGCAGAGCTGTAGCAGCCAAGCTTGAGTCGTCTCCCTGAGGAGACTGCAGAAAGGTTTTATAGAGGGATTCACACTCTGCATCCCAACACGGAATATAGTTGTTTCGATACCCGCGTGGGATAGTCTTTTTGGCTGCTTTCTTAATGGTGTTACAGAAGTCCTGGTAAGCCGCATCCACATCAAGTGAATCAGGCGGCAACAAAGTCTTTGCAAATTTATTCGTCAAAGCAATGTAGTGACTCCAATTGGCCTTGCGGAAGTTCCATCGCTTAACAGGCATGATTGGCACTGCCATAGCAAACCTTGGTGGTGTAATAAGCGAAGGTCGATGTTGTGACCTGGGAAACTTGTCAAGGACACATCTATCCGGTAAGCGACTGTTTGGACCTACGCTAGCGAAAGCTAGGTCCGGATTGGTACCAGTGTTCCAGCGGCCAGAATAAAAACTGGCAGCGTCCTTGGCATTATATAGGAGGGCAAGACAATTAATACTTGCCCATCCAGCCAAGCACTCACCGTCCGGACTATTGTCGTCGTAACCCCAGTCAGCATGACGACAGTTAAAATCGCCAGCGTACAGACAGGGGTGAGGATACACTGGAAGATCCAGGGTTTGCAATCGCGTTGGTGGTGGTTTGTAGACGTTGACTATTTTATAGCCATCAACGTCCACACACAACCACTCGATCTCCGATATTTGTGGAGATTGGTACAAAAGCTGGTATCTCAGTCGCTCGTGGACAAACGTGGCAAGGCCATGCTTCCTGCTTAAAGAAGACCCAGCTAGTTGGTAGTTTGGAAGTACCAACTTCTCTGCATCAGTGCAGTGAGTCTCCTGCAGTAGAATGACGAGTGCCTCAGACTGCATAGCAAGGTGATGAAGAACGTTCATCTTGCTTGCAGTGAGGCCTTCGATGTTCAGCTGAAGAATAATGGGTCTTCGGAACTTGTTGGCAATGTGCCCTGAAAAGGGCAGTTTTATCCTGGCATTGCCCCGTCCTGAAAAGGACGTTTGCCGATTAGCAGACCCACACTGAACATCGGAATGGGTGGATACCCTTCCGTTTTGGTAGGTTCGGTTTCGGTCTGTCATTTTAAATTAATGAACAGACTTACTCACGGCCCAGGCTGCGTGAAAGCACCTACCATCTGGGCCAAAATAAAAAATTTCAACCGGACAGCAATATCTTGAGATCTGCGGAAGCCGATCGGGGTAATTGCTTGCCCTATGTATTAGCGTTAGGGTTAGGATCCGTGGCTTTCCTGCGAGTCAGGAGGATAAATATAAAGATAAAAAAAAATTATAATTGAGTTTTTCTTTTTCATTCATCACATTCTCCTAAAAAAAACAAACAATTTTTCAATTTTGAAAACGGGTAAGAAAAGATTGTCGATTTGCTCGCTTTTTGTCGAATCAAAGTTACATTTAAAAACTTTTTTAGCAAGTGAGATTTCCCTTTTTTGTCCTCTCGGTTTTCAGCGGAAATCCCGCTTAACGCTTCAACGCTTTCTTGTGAATCAGGAGAATAAATATAGAGACCAAATAACGTCAATCGTAAATTACAGAAGACTTTTTACTACACTGCTTCAATAAAATTATATAACAACTAATAGATTAACTATTAATAGGAACTTTATCAGCAAACACTCCGAGCAGCCGCAAATTCCACTTGAATTGTAGCTTTTGTAGCAACTTATTCGAGGAACAGTTACGTCCGTTCGAACTTTTCATTAATTGAATTGCTACAAGAGTGACCTTCAGATACAATCACGTAAGGCTACCATGTCCGAGGATGAAAATTTTCTGACTTTTGCAATGACTATCTGTTGAATGTAAATTGCTTACAAATATACTTTCTTGACTAGGCATATTTTTCTGAAGATTAAACGGTTGAGTCTAATTCGAAGAAAAAACGATTTAAGTGAGAGTAAAAAATAAACAAAACTAGTGGCTCTAAGAAATAAAAAGACAAAAAACGCCGCGCAAATTGCACTATTGCAAGGTTTCTCGAACTTGTTTGTTCTGTGACCACATTTTAAAAAATAAATTTTTTGCAATTCTAATTGGCTAAATTTACATTAATTTTTTCCTATAAAAAACCACGCATGTGCATGAAAAACCACGTAATAACAACGAGAAATGGAAATTTAAAAAGTTTTTTGTTGGTACAAAACTTTAAAGTAGCTTTTAAAAGCAAATGTTTCATTTAAAGCTCTTTTGTTAATTGAGTAGCCTTAAAAAAGGCTGTTTTGAAAAACTCGAACGTTTTCGTCTAGCTCTTTTCAGGAGGTTTCGCTAGAATGAATTGCACAACTGAATGTAGTATTTCAAAAGTTTTAAGACTGATTTTGATTGGCTAAAAATTAAGGTTAGTAATAGTTATCATAATAATTGAAAAGTATTTAATAAATAAAACCACGTTTCGTCAGCGTAAAAAAATTTTTTGAAAAAAAAAGGAACAAAATTATGCAAGTTTTGTGTTAAAATTTGGAACTAAAAAGAAAATTTTTTACAATTATACTAAAAATTTATGTTTATAAACAAGCTCTTTCTGTCTACACAAATTATGTTTTCGAAGAGTGATGAAAATTGATTCTAAGACTGATAAATAGAAATCGGATCGTGCTTTAAAAAGAATAAAAAATTGATTGTCCTTATAGTGAGATGCACATTTTTGGTTATGTAACAGATGGTTTTCAATCGCTGAGTCACAGTGCGGTATTGAATTAGCTAGTTTTCCTGGACGTTCTGGTTGCTTACGTTTCTTACTGGTTCTGTTCCGAATAGACTTCGGCACATGCTGGCGGATTCTGTCCTGCAAACGTTGAGACGTTCGACCCACGTACCGACTATCACAGTGGCACACGTATTCATATACGACGTTACTTTGTTGAAGAGTGGGAAGAACGTCTTTATGTATTGCAGGTAAAATTCGTCTGGTGGAAAAGACCACTCGTGGTTGGACCTCTCCAAAACAATTATTAATAGATAATTTTTCTTTCAAATTTCAGGGAATTTTCGCCAATCCAAGGCAGTTTTACATAGACAGGACATTTTTTTGGGCCTTCTTTAGTGCTTTGTTGGAAACGTAAAAGTTTTTTAGAAATTCTGGAATCAATAAGGAATTCTGGATAACCATTTTGTACAAGAATAGAGCGAATTTTATCTAGTTCATGTTTTAATATAGATTTAGAGCAGATTTTTAGGCTCGATGTGTTAAAGTATCAATGAGATTTGTTTTACGTTGTTTTGGTCCAAAGGAATTCCAATGAATATATTGACCTGTGAAAGTGGGCTTTCGATAGACTGAAATGATGAATTTATTATCAGATTTGGTAACAAGTAAGTACATCCAAAAAAGGCAGAGAATTATTGGTTTCAATTTTATTGGTAAATTTTAAGGAGGGGTGAAGCGAGTTAAGACAATTCAAAAATTTTTGAAATTTAATTTCTTTGTGAAAAAGGGAAAAGGTGTCATTAACGTAATGACAGTATACGGTAGATTTTGAAATTTCATTGAAAAGTTTTGATTCATAATAGCCAACAAATATATTTGCTAGAGCGGGACCAAAAGGACTACCCATAGCAACTCCATCAATTTGCCTGTACATAATTTTGTTAAAGCTAAATTTAACAGAAGTATTTGCTGTTTTCATCAGTTCAATAAAAACATGTTTAGGAATAACTGGAGTAGGGAGGTGACCGTCGTAAAGTGTTTTAGTACAAATTTCAATGGTTTCCGCTAAAGGTACGTTAGCAAATAAGCTACAAATATCAAATGAACAGAGAATTGAATCATTACAATTTACTTTGAGTTGTTGTATCATTTCAGCGAAAGAAAAGGAATCATTAATACAATTAGTTGAGTAAAGTTCTAATACGGGTTGTAATAAGGCGGCGAGAAATTTAGCGAGTTCATATTGGGCAGATCCAATCATCGAAAGAATAGAACGGCAAGGCACATCCCGTTTTTGAATTTTTGGAAGTCCGTACATTCTTGGTCGTTGTGAGCCGGTGGGTCTAATAACTTCATAAACGGTTTTCGGGAGATCATTACTTTTAACTAATTGAAGTAAACGACGTTGAAGTTTGATTTAATTTTGAGCAGTATTATCAAATTCATTTACAGGCCCAAGGCATTCAAATTTAGTTACGTCAGAAAGAATAGCTACCATTTTTTTGTCATATTCTGATCTATTAAGAATGACTACTCCAGAGTAGGGCTACCAACCGTCCCGGAATGGCCGGGACAATCCCGGAATTGACGTCTGACGTTTCCTGTCCCGGGCTGGGTCACTTTTGTCCCGAAATTTACTGACAGCTCTTTGGATTGTTTTGGGGCAACTTTTTGGGGCTCCGTCCTGCCTATTTTGGCAAAAATTCCGCCGGAAATCGAAAACAGATTTTATGTAACAACTCCTTTTTCTCTTGTTTTTCCGACATCACTAGTTTTCAGAGAAAACTAATGAAATCCGAGACTGATTTCAAGTGAAGACCTTTTTTTTTAGAGATCACTACGATTTTGGGACAAAAATCGAGCTTTTTCATTTTTTTGGCCCGCCAATATTTTTGATGAGCCAAAATGGCCCTCGGCTTAAAAAGATTTGACGCCCCTGTATTAAGATCTCCCGGAATGGCGAAACAGAAAGTTGGTAACCTTACTCCAGAGCCTTTGTCAGGCTTAGTAATTAAAATGTGTTTATTAGAACGTAGAGACTTAATCGCTTGAAGACAGTCAGAATCAAATGGGAATTTAGTCACATCGATAGGAGAACTACAAAAACTGTGTGCTAATTCATTAAGTTTAGCTTTAGGAAGACTTAGTTTATCAATACTCTTTGGTTTATGATGTAATAATTGAGCAAACAAAATTTCAAATTCTCCGAATACTTCTTCACGTTTAATATTAGTTGGCGGAAGGAAAACTCTAGACCAGGGTTGGCGAACCTTTTTCATAGGGCGGGTCAAAAAATGACAGTTTTTTGAAACTTACATTAAGTGGGTCATTGGCTAAAAAAAGTTGAAGACTAAAGAAAGAAAAGCGTTTACCTGTCGTGGGTATTCAAATTTAGGGGCCCGAGGCAAGAATTTTCAGATATTGATGTTCTCTAAAAAAAGTTAATATAAAAAAAGGTCTTCACCTGAAATCAGTCTCGGAATTCCCACTTTTTCTACTAAAATCATAGTGATCTCTAAAAAAAAAAAAAAAAAGGTCTTCACCTGAAATCAGTCTCAGATTCCCCACTTTTTGTCCCGAAATTACAGTTACCTCTAAAATTTGATAAAAACCAGAAAAAAGGGGTCTTCACCGTAAATCTGTCTTTGACTTCTACCAAAATTGACAGGACAGAAGGCCTGTCAAATGCCAGAAATTTCAGAACATCAGGTGGGTCATTGAATTTCAACTAGTGGGTCACAACGTGACCCGCGGGTCAGTGGTTCGCCATCCCTGCTCTAGACCATAGGCTAAAACAAACTTTTCAGTTTCCGAAAGATTGTAACTAGATAAATTACAAATAGTTTTACCAGACGAACCAAAGCGTTGACGACGAAGCCAATTAATGGTATTAAAATGCTTTGTGCGAATTTGTTTTTGTTTAATTAGTTTAATGTTAACAAGATACCGGCAAAAGCGAATCCAATCAAAATAAGATAAAAATTGTCGACCAGAGTTTTAAGTAGATTAAACGAAAAGATTCTAATTTAGTCGTACTTCTACTAATTTCATCCAAAAGAAAAGCTCGTTCCATAATAGAAGTTTGTCTTATCTTGGCTGCTTTAATGCGATGCGACATGAATGTGGGAATTACATGTTGAGCTTGACAAGTTTTCAAAAATTCAATAGAAAGTTTTACAGTTCGAATTTTACCTGGAATTTTGACCACATTATTCAGTTCTTCCAATTGTTCTTTATTGTACCGTCGACGGAAGTATTTAAAAAGTTTTTTGTTGGTACAAAACTTTAAAATAGCTTTTAAAAGCAAATGTTTCATTTAAAGCTCTTTTGTTAATTGAGTAGCCTTAAAAAAAGCCATTATAAGGACAATCAATTTTTTATTCTTTTTAAAGCACGATCCGATTTCCATTTATCAGTCTTAGAATCAATTTTCATCACTCTTCGAAAACATAATTTGTGTAGACAGAAAGAGCTTGTTTATAAACATAAATTTTTAGTATAATTGTAAAAAATTTTCTTTTTAGTTCCAAATTTTAACACAAAACTTGCATAATTTTGTTCCTTTTTTTTTGCCAAAAAAATTTTTTTACGCTGACGAAACGTGGTTTTATTTATTAAATACTTTTCAATTATTATGATAACTATTACTAACCTTAATTTTTAGCCAATCAGAATCAGTCTTAAAAGTTTAAAAATACTACATTCAGTTGTGCAATTCATTCTAGCGAAACCTCCTGAAAAGAGCTAGACGAAAACGTTCGAGTTTTTCAAAACAGCCTTTTTTAAGGCTACTCAATTAACAAAAGAGCTTTAAATGAAACATTTGCTTTTTAAAACTATTTTAAAGAAATGGAAATAGTAACCTAAAGCGAATTAACAAAATTACAAAAACAGACTTTATTTAATAAACATTATCAATTACATTCAATGAGATGGACAAATTACTGTACTACGAGTAATTCTTTCACCTTATCAAAACAAATAAATAATTAAATTTTTTCGCGATTTGACAATTAAAAGGGGTGTCCAACCTTTTATTCGTCGCTGACCAAATATTCGCCTGCAAGTTTACCTCGGGCCGCAATTGCTACGGTAATCAAAGTGATGTTCTCATGATGGATTTTCCAAAACCAGGTGTTCACTAAAAAAAGATCTTTACGTAGAATCAGGCTCTGATTTGCAATTTTTATCTCCAAAATCAGGTGTTTTCTAAAAAAAAGGTTTCACTGTGATTCAGGTTTTGTTTTGTCGATTAAATGCTTACCAACCGCAGATTGGTCATCGCATGGACTAGTGCTTTTTAAAAGGTTTTGCGGCACACTTAGGAATCTCTTGTGGAACACAAGTTCAAAAAGTTTAGAGGAACTGCGATAGGCCTAATTTAAGATGACTGAGCATCTGATCAAAAGCTCCTTGGCGGGCCGCACAAAAGGCTTCGGGGGCCGCGGGTTGTACACCCCTGATCTATAAAAATCAATCTTGGCTTTAGACTCAGGAAGTAATTTTTTTGATTTTTTTCTTTCTTTTTTTTTGATTATGCCACACTACTCACTTTCTGATCACGCCACTTTACTAATTTATGACGCAACAATGGTGTAATGACACTTTACCTTTTCTATATAGTTTTTGATTGTCAATAAGTATTGCTGCAAAAAGCCAATTTCTAAAGAACAAAAAGCTAATTTGTTTCGCGACCCCATTTGCGATCGCTACCCACAGTTTGAGAAGTCCTTTACTAGTGGACCCAAAGCGGGCCCAAATTAAAAAAAATTTTAAAAATTTGTTCAGATGCTTGAGAAGAACTTAATTTCTTTTCAATTAACTAGTTTGTCTCTAAAACTAACACTCACTCCAATCGATTTTTCTTTGAATTAGACTTGACTGATTTTACCTTCTTCAACCAGAGTTCTGTTCGTTTTAAAAACAAAAAAATTCACCTTGAAGTAAACGTAAAAAGTTGAAAAGCTTATCAGTTAGTAAGGGATTCTGGAGTCGACCGATTACCGAAGTCAAACATCGATTCGGGAGTCGACCCCAAACTAATCGCTCATTAACTGCGGTAAGCGTCCGATTTTTATGGCAATTGGCAACTTACTGATCAAGAATCACGTGATAACACGAAGCTAAGTGGAACTACGTTAAACCATGTGAAACCAGTATTGGGTCTTGTCTTGGTTATTAGATAAATCCAAGTCAGGAGAATAAAGAGAGATGAAAATAGTAATATTGATAATATTTAGATAAGTTTGCCACGGTATTATCGTTAAAATTAAAAAATAGTTTTGAAAAGATCCCTTAACTCCAGAATAAGCACGTTTTTTAGGCACATTGATATTTTTGAACACAATGTTTATTAAATAACCACAAAGCTTTTGCAAAGTAGCACTAATTAATAGCTAAAGTCAATGCCATATCAGTCAAAACTGTTGCCTGATAGTCTGGAATTGACACTAGTAAAAATTTTGCAAAATTACTGTCTGCTAAAAGGTTGAGTGCAAATAAAACAACTTTAAATTACCAAAATAACTCAATTTTATGTAAGTTGACATACTTTTATGGTCTGCTAAATTTGTGTTTTCAGCTGTCGTGCTGTGGTGCTTTAATGCGCCGTTTTCGTGTTCAAACCCAAAGAGTATCAATTTTAGGAAAAGTTAAAAATTTAGTTTTTTCCAAAGTCAAATTTTTAAAAAACTTTAGTCTTTATTTTAAAACTTAAAATTAACTTTGGAATACAGAAAAGTGTCTATTTAGGGTGTGTTAAGCACTGTATTACAAAAGTTTGATAGCTGGTGTAAAGCCTGGATAGTTTTTTGGTTAATTTTGGTTTTGCAAAAAAGCTTCTTAAGTAATTTAGAATGTAATATCTATGCTATTGCTAAAAAAATTAAAAGAAAAATATTTTATAGAACAGTTTATATTAGCAGGTGTTGTTGTGATTTATATTGGATATTGTATAAAAACAGGCGGTGGTAATATAATAATTTATTAAAATGACAATTTGTTAAAACGACAGTTTATTGAACAACAATTGATTAAACTGTGCAATCTTAGTTATTTAAAATTAGATTTATTTACTTTCAAGATCTAATGTAAGTAGTGGTAATGCCATATGCATTTATTATACTATTTCTATAAAGTTTCATTTGATAAACTGTCTTTTAATAAAAATTTTCTTCGATAAACTGTGGTTTAATAAACTGTTGAGTCATGATATGAACAACAATTACTATTAAACGTAAATGATTCAATAGATTTATTACATTGAAAGCTTTGAATTTTGCTTAGCCAATGGTAGTCTGTTTTATAAAATGTTTTTATATGTGGTTGAAAATATGATTTTATCTTATCATAATTTGCCACAAATTTTTTTCAATTTAATCCCTTGCCAGATTAACTTGAAAATATCCATCTGCCAATTCTTTAGTATTGCACTTTTGGACTATCCCATGTATATCTGCCCAGTTCATACCTCCAGGAACTAAACCCCTATTTTATCATTATAACTCCAAAATACATTTGTTATATAATTTTTACATTGTTGTGTATTTTAATATTAATAGAAAAATTAGTTTCATTTTGGCAAGAATTTTTGAAAAAAACCTTGGAAAAGGTTAAATATATAAGTTTAAATTCAAAGTAGACCATTGTATACATGCTTTTTTTTAAATGCACCATTGTACCTAGCTTTTGCATTTTGTGATCTTGCAAAATTTGCGAAATATTTTAATAAAGTTCTAAGCAAAAGGTTTCAAGAATGATTGTTAACTTATGTTTTTAGTTGTTTGCTCTGTAATTATGGCAATTATGTTTGATAGTAAACCATTAAGTTCTGCATAGATGTAATGATAGCTACTTTTCTGTGCTATGCAAAAAATTGGGGTCTTCAAGAAATCACCATAAGCAGTTTTTGTTTGTGCAACTAACTCAGATCTCCTTGTGGTGACTATTACTTCTTGAGAAATCTTTTTTTCTCTTGGTTTTGTTTTTATCCTGGTGTTAAAAAGGGGATTCTGGGTTAGTTTCACTGAAAAAATTGCTTACAGTGACTTCTTGAAGAGACCCAAAAAATGTACTCAAATTGCACCTTTTTTGAATCACCAAAGTGTTTTGTTTTTTACTATCTGCTCAATTTATAAAAGGCAAAAATGCTTCAAAATAAATCAAAGAAAAAAAATTGATTTTTTATAATTTTTGTTAAATATTTATTGACTATTTTTTTAACACATTTGCTGCTGGCATTTCATTGCTCGCATTAATGTTGTGTGCCAGCTGTGAATGCAACCAAAGCAACCAAAAACCGTAGATCTACGTGGCTTGGCACTCGACTGTTGTAAAGTCAAAATGTAGATTTACGTGGTTTGGCAGTGAATGTGTTAAAATGATATGATAAATATTGTAATTTATATATAGAGATGTATATTTGAAACATTTGACTCAACTAAGATGTATTAAAAAAATTATTAAAAAACTCACATTAAGATGTATGTTTTAGAGAATTTATGTACTGTTACAAAATATTTTTGGGTACCAATATGTTAATTTTCAATTAAGGATAAGTAAATTTTAGATAGAGACTACCCATTTTTATGTGATTGTAAATTTAAGAAATTACGAGATAAATAATCTGACTTTGATAAAATTAAATTAAGCAAATTTTAAGTGCTTTACAATATATATAAAGCTTGTAAAAGTTTAGAATTTTTATATATTTTTGATCATGAAAAAAAAGTTATTTTATAATGCACGAATATGGCGTCACTCTGGTTCTTTGTATAATTGGATAATGTTTGATGAAAGTTCTGGAACTATTGAACAATGTGGTTGTGGTGAACCTTATGTAGTTGAAGGAGTACATATGATTGACATGAAAAAGCAGTGGGTTTTTCCAGGATTCCATGATTCTCATTTGCATGTGGGAATGACTGGAGCATATTTTAATGAAAAGGTTAATCTTTGTCTCCCTAAAAGTGTTACTGAATTTAAAGCACGATTAAAAAAGTTGATTGGTTATTTATCAAGTAATGCATGGCTTATTGGATATGGATGGGATCAACATATGATGGATAGAATGCCCACAGTAGAAGATTTAGATGAGGTTTCTCCTGACAATCCAGTCGTACTTTTTCGAGTATGTCATCATATTTGTATTGTGAATAGTTTAGTTTTGTCCAAACTAAATATTACAGAACAAATGCTTTTGGAAGATTTTATTGGAAAATATAATTCTAATCATAAAAAAGCAGGTCAGCCGAATGGCCTTTTGTTGGAAGACAATGGAGTGAAACTTGCCATGGACATTATGCCAGAAATTGATAGTGAGCAAAAAAAAGAAAATATTTTAACTGCGCTAAACAAATGTTTAAAAGAAGGTCTTACTAGTGTGCACACCTGTGAAGATAATCATTGGAATGAGTATGTTAGTCTTGCTAAAGACTCATTGCTTCCTATTCATTGTTACTACTCACCATATCCTTCAAATTTTGGTTCTACTAATTGCCCTACCAATCCAAATGAGCATTATAAAAATCTTAGTTCTGATATTGTAAAAGTATTTATGGATGGTGCTCTTGGATCACAAACAGCTGCTCTTTCTCTGCCGTATTTGAAAAAAGGTTCAGATGGTTCAGAAAATTATGGAATATTACAAAAAAGTCAAGGAGAATTTATGGAATTGTTCTATAAAATTAATAGTGCTGGATTTCGATTTGAAATTCATGTGATAGGTGATAAAGCTGCAGAAGTTGCTTTAAATTTACTTGAAAGCTGTAAAGTTTCTTCTGACAGACGTCCAATTTTTGTTCACTGTCAAATACTTCGAGAAGACTTGCTGGATCGGATGTTACAACTTGGAGTGGTACCAACAATACAACCTTCATTTGTACCTACAGATTCTGCTTGGGTGAAAAATGTATTGCCTCTTCAATTGCATGATTGTATATATCCTTGGAAGACATTATTAAATAAGGGCATAAAATGTGGTGGAAGTAGTGATAGTCCTGTAGAAACAACTAATCCACTTCAAGGCATTTATGATGCAATTTTCCGACTGTCTCCTGATGGTTCTGTTTTTTTACCTGGTGAATGTCTATCCTTTAAAGAAGCTATTTCTCTTTACACCACTGGTTCAGCTTATGCTGATTTTGTAGAGCACCAAAAAGGTCAACTGGAAATTGGATTTCAAGCTGATATAGTGGTGTTGGATGTGCCGTTATTAGATAATGGAACTCCTGCTGATCTTCCCAACAACCCAGAAATTCTCAAAGAGACAAAAATTAAAGAAGTCTGGGTCAAAGGGAAACAAGCTTATTCTAATAATGTTAATTCATAATTCAATCTTTATAGAATGTGTTTAATAAGTTTTTTTAATTTTTGAATATTTGATTTTCAAATTTTAAAATAAGAATATTTTAACAAATACATTCTTTTTAACTCATACTTTCATATAATATTTAATAGGGTTATTAAAAAAATTTAACAGGGCTAGAATCTCAGTCTTAAATTTTCTTCCAATGTATAATACATAATTAAAAGTTTTTTAATGCTGACTTTAGTTTCACATGCCATGTCACGTTACAAATTGATGAGATTTAAATATAATTTGAATTTCTTATATACCAAAACCCATATTTTTTTGCATTTAAATTATTTTCTCACAATGTCAAGTCATAATATGTTTTAAAAAATTTCCATAAATTTTACATTCTTTCAAAAAATCACCAAAAACATTTAATGTACTACAGAAAGCACATTTGTTAATATGGCTTTTTTTGTTCAATTTTCATCATGTTATCTGTAGCTTGGAAATTCTTAAAATGGTCTCAGCTTTAAAGGTTACATTTGTGATGATTAAACAGCACCTTTCAATTGGATCAAAAAATTCTATTAGAATGAATTACTAAAGAAACACTATATTTAGAGTTGAAAAAACTTTTATACCCATTTTTTTACAGTTATAAAATGAAATTTACATTCAACACCCCTAAAAAATTGAAGCTATACACAGTTTGATAATCATTTTTAGAAAACTCAGCAGTTACATACAATGTTTTCTAGACTAACTTATAACGAGATGCAAGTTTTGTTGTAACTATCAGCCATAATATTTTTAAAAATTGGAAAAGAAGTTAGCCAGTATAAAGAAACTTGATGTACAATTAAGAAGCTGATTTTGAAAGTTTTGTGCAAAGACCCTTACGCTAATATTTTTTGTCTGTACACAAAATCTTTCTATTAGCAGAATTCGAGTTTATCCTGCATGCCTACCCAATTTTTTCACTCATTGCTAGCCATTTTTTTAGTTTGTTTTTAGCATGCCACGGCATGTTAAAAACTTGCGCCCATTTGGAGCATATTTCAAACAGTACATAACTTTAATACAAAGCAACCACAATAACTGAAACTTTGAGGAATGATGGTACAAAAATTGATGTTTAAGTCGACCAAGTTTCTGAAATTCTATTGATGTTGTTAAGATTTAATAAAATTTGTAAGGGTTTTGTTTTTTTTGGGTCACCCTGTACTTATTGACACTTTCGTTTTTAACTTTTTCTCGTAAAAAAATAGGCGCCGCTTACTCTCGTTTTTACCTTTCTCTCGTTTCTAATTTTCTCTTCTATCGCGACGTTTCTCTTTCTGATCGCGTCTCGCATTTTATTTTTTTCTCGCGTCTATTGTACACGGCATACATAATTATATATACACCATCAAATTACAGCAAATAAATAATTTTTATTTAATTTTCGCCAAATAATTAAGTGACATAAATTTTACCATTTATTAAATTGTAACAGTCTTCTGTGAAGGTCTAGCAACAATATCTTCTCCCTGGAACAACCGTGACTTCCGATTTATGTGGGGCTTATAATACAGTCAGTAACAAGGGATATCAACATTAAATTAAAGTTAACCATCAACCCCACTTTGTAGGCCCGGTTACTTACGCAACCACGAATCATGTTGAATCGATGTGGTCCAGGGCCGGACAAAGAAACAACGTGAATGTGGAACTCATCCCACGCTTTCGACAACTTATTGATTGGATTCATGTGGACGCAAAAGTTTTGAGATGACCCACTTGAAAATCTTTTAAAGCATGTACGCGAAGTTTATCCTTTGCAAAAAATTGTTTGCCGTAAATTTGTTTTCGCCTGCTTTAGAAAATTAAAAGAACAGAAAATTATCGGAGTACAGTCATCAGCTTTTTTTAAAGTCTTTTAACTGAAATCTATTACTCTTTTCAGCAAAGTCAAATTGACGATTTTAGTTAACTGCTCAAATTGCGATACAATGATTCATTAACAAAATCAGTCAAAGTTCAATGGGCCAAATTTTTAAGTTCTAAATTAAATATTTGGCCCATTAAACTTTGACTGATTTTATTAATGAATTTATTTATCGCAGCTTTGCTTTAATTTAGAAATATAACACGAAACTATAACTGTCTTATAGCAAACAAATCAGAGCAATCGAATTTATTAGAAGCAACTGTTGCCGAAAAAGCGAAAAACTAGAAAAAATTTGGCGAAATAAAAAGAAAATTTTTTGTTTGATGGCGTATGTATAGCTATGTATGCCGTGTACCACAGACACGAAAAAGAAAATAAAATGCGAGACGTGATCAGAAAGAGAAACGTCGCGATAGAAGAGAAAATTAGAAACGAGAGAAAGTAAAAACGAGAGTAAGCGGCGCCTATTTTTTTATATAACAAATGATTTTGTGATTGCTGAGTCACAGATAGGTATAGAATTTGTTTATTTAGTTGGCATTCTTGTTTTTGTTCTTGACGTTTGTAACAACACTTCTTTATGCTAAGACTTTTAGAAATAAACATTTTATCTTGATTATTATATTTTGCTGAATAATGTGGTGGAAAACTATCTCAGACCTTTGAATTATTAAAAGTTAAGTTATTTTATTTGATAAATGATGAAAATTTTGTAAAAGTTTTAAAACTTCAAATTCACCTCTGTTTTAAAAGTAATAGATTTGAGTCCAGAACAGTGATATCATGAAGTCCAGAACTAAAGCGGGAGGAGTTTTAAGCTATTTAACATCAGCCTCAAAGACCAGGTTTTAAGTGAATAACATTGAAAGGTATGACAATAAGCTCCTTGAAATAAGCAAATTAAGAACCGCTGCAGCAGTGATTTATTATGTGTTTTAGCTATAAAAATGTCGGTACAAATGTATTACTTGTAGAAAGGTTGTAACTTTTTTGTTTTTTGAAATTTTGCTCAAAGATTGATCTCAATAACGTTGTAATAACATGAATAAACAAAATATTGGTGTTTAATATTGTGTTTTCATATTCACTCCACTCTAGTTTAATTATAGTTAATTTTTTTTATTATTGTATTCAAATTATTAAAATCATTTTAATAATATCGTGTACTTTTATGTTTTGAGAATTTTAATGCTCTGATATGCAAAACAATTGAACAGGACACCAGTCAAACAAAAAATTAGTATATACATCTCTCCTGCTTTGTGTTTAATTTTAAAAGAATGATACTGAGAAAATTAGTTACATTTTCAAGTTTCAATAGTTTTACTACTGCTCTCTCTCAAACCTAGTGCTTGCTTTTATTATGTTTTTTAGTTAATTGTGCTTTGTAATCGTCGTGGTCATCGTTTGGAAGGGCATACTCTCCAGGTCACACACACAGGACTGGGGCCGTGGGTTTATTCTTTTGCTACCCCAAGCTGCTGTACTGCTCAGATCAGATGCTGGCAGTGATGTTGTTAAGCCAGCATCGACGACGACCAAAACTTAAAAAGCTGTAGTTTTTTTTAACTATTTCTGAAAATCTAAAGCAAAGACAAAAAACAGTACTTTGCAATAATAATGTACGAATGGTGTAATTGTCTGTTGTTTTTCTAGGTGCTGGTTCAAATTATGTAAAGTGTACAGTAGTTTTTAAAAGTGCCATCAATCACACTGCATATTTTATTTTTCAGATATTTAATTTAAGTTTTACAATAATTTTGTTCAACGTTATTTATGAATTTCCAGATCAAAAGTTTTTTTATTCTTATTATAAACTAGTTTTGGACGGTTACTGTTACGGTTTACAATTGTGTGCTTGTATGTATCAAGTTTCACGTTATGGACCTTAGAGCAGTATTTGCTTTCTCGTTTTTCAAAATTTGTCAAAATCAATCACAAATTTTGTTTCAGTTTTTTATAACAACTGAATTTTGATAGAATTAGCATACATTCACATACGCTTCTCGCAACCATCTTCATTTCGAACAAATTATAAACTTTCACCGCGTTATAAAACATAAATTCTATGCTTTCTACCAGACTTTTAACTTGTCATTGATTAATTAGTAGCTTGTTTGGCCGTGTTTGTCAGAAATACTTCTATCACTGACGAGCACTACGACATAATGAAAAAATACGAGTAGAATTGTAGCCATTTCGATCGGACTAATTTTGTAATTTGAACTTTTCCACTGAAAGCATATAAATGACCGCGCACATTTGACCTCTGTTTCATTGGACCGCGAACAGCACCGCAAATCGCGAAAGCTATACCGTGCAGATAGACTAAAATCAAAACAAGATTTTCGTGTTAACTTTCGTGTGCATCGCCAATAATTATACAAAAGCTCACTGACGATATGAAATAAGCAAATGCTACAGCAGTTTTTTTTCACTTGTTAAAAAACGGCCAAAACTAGATTAACATCTGTCACGTCTTGTACCAGGTGTCAAACGTTCGCGGTCTTTTTCTGGCGAGCATTTGATAGGTTTTGTTACGTTCTAAAGATATCTAAAGTTCTAAAGATTCTAAAGATATCTAAAGTGCACTTAAAGCGAAGAGAAACACCAAAAAAGAATTGGAAGCATTGTTTTGTAGAAGCAGGCATTGAAGAAAAATATTTATTAAAAAAAGTGGAAAGATTTTATAAAAGGTTTACTTTCAACATAAATGGAAAAGAATAAAAAAAATAATAATAAAGACAAACCCCCCTGCAAGAGTGACCAAAAGTGACGTCTTTTCTAACGGCACAACAGCATGACGATGATGACCGAGACGACGTTCATTGTTAAAGCGACGCTTTTCTAAACCACGCTGTTGACAATTACTAAATTATCTTGAATAAATTTTGTAGTGGGCTTATAGCACGTGGTTTATTCCAATCCTTTTGACAATTCCATATCGTCTTTTATCATTGGCTTGGCCTTGTCGCAAGCTCTGTCCTTTTTTTTTTTTATTTCAGCACCGGGGAAGTCTGACAACTACCCGGAAAACGAGTTTTGATGTCAACATCCTCTCAACCAGTGCAGTTTTTGATCCAACTATTCAGTCATTTGTTTTGAGCGCATGTTCTGACGCGAGAAAGCGAACAAGTAGAAGAAAACAAATAGTAATGATAATAGAAGAGAATACAAGTTTAAATAGTTTAAATTCCAACCCTGGGGTTTAGCTTCAACGCCGCGGCATGTTAAGTTGAATGTTTGGATAACGTCATTATCATTATTATTCGCAGCTGTTTGTTAGTTGTTGAGTTTGTAATAGAGTGCTATGGCGATTGAAGCGGTGTGTGTCTTGATTGGTCAAGAAGGCGTTGGAACAATCAAGTTTAGTCAAGAAGCTCCTGATCAGCCCTGCACGGTCTCTGGAACTCTCAAGAATCTGAAACCGGGAAAGCACGGCTTCCATATTCATCAGTTCGGAGATCATACCAATGGCTGTACTAGCACTGGGGGCCACTTTAACCCCGGCGTTAAAGAGCACGGCGGTCCCACCGACGAAAACCGTCATTACGGCGACTTGGGCAACATTGTGGCCGATAAGAACGGCATGGCTGAAGTTAACATTGTTGACAGTCTGGTTTCGCTTACGGGCGAGTACTCTGTTATTGGAAGAGCCGTCGTCGTTCACGCTGACGAAGACGATCTCGGCAGGGGGGGTTTCCCCGACAGCAAGACAACCGGGCACGCCGGAGCCCGGCTTGCGTGTGGAGTGATTGGCATCACCAAGTAAAACTTTGCAATTTCAGGTTTGCGTTCGTTGCTCTGAATCGTGTTTAGCAATCGTGTGTTCTTTTTGTAATCGACGTGTATTTGTGAATTTATGAGACTGACCCAAATTTTTGAGTAATCATTACAATGCAAAAACTAAAATTGCTTTGTGCTGGTTGTACTGAAAATATTGATCAAACAATGTCAGCAAGCTAAAGCAAAACAGCTGCTAAAGAAAGGAAGTGTTAAGCCGATAAAAATCCGGCACGTTTTTTTGCCTAATCAGGATTATGATTTGTAAGCCGCTTAGCGTAGTAGCCTACTTGGTCTTAAAGTGCACGAATCAATATGATTGCTATCATCTTCTTATCGCAAAATAGAATTGATATTTAAAATATTACCGTAGAAAAATCTCGTCTTTAAATCAATAAGGTTGAATCAACGTATGAGCTATGCGAAATCTTACTATAACGCTCTCTTTTGGCCATTTCATAGCAAAAACCGCAATTCTATTTTTCTCATCGAATAAAAAGCTGTTACTGTTTGAAATAGAAAAATTTGAAAAACGAAACAACTTTGGCCCGATCGCAGTTATTTTCTTAGTCTTCATAGTAGAACTCAATTTTCATTAACAGCAAGAGTTTCCCAGTAGGCTATCTATGGGTCCTTTTTTTATTCTGTTGCTGGATGTACCATTAAACTATATTCAAACACCGTTGAATCGTACAAATTAGTCTAGAATTCATAAAGACTATTAAACATGAATGCAATGATACAAGTAACAAAGATCTCTAATTTTTTGATGATTATTTGTTTAAATTTATTATTTACCAGTCGGTTGTGATTTTGCGTTCTTCACGCTTTCAGAATTACTTTCATCAATGTCACGCTTCTTTATAAGAAACATTCATTGTTAAGGATAAATTATTCTTAACAAAGACCATTATATCCACGGTAATTATTCTGAAACTTGTAAAATGAATAATTCGTTTGCTCTCGACGCCAGTTCACAAGACACGATGCGTCCAGTCACCAAGCCCGCGCTCCCCGTTGCCGCTTGATGAAAACTATTGCCGGTTTTAACATGTCGTTCCAGCCATGTTTGTTACGGTGCGTGCTTTAAACGCGTGCATAACTTGCGGACCAGTAGCTAGTTGCGAAAAAATGTGACTTAAACTATCATAATAATGTCGCAACAAAACAAGCAGAGTGTTTATAAAGAAATGGTTAACCTTTGCTTTTCATGTCTGGATAGCTTTTTTAGAAAATTTTCGCCTCCCTCCCCCCAGAAAAAACTCTGAGGCGCACAATTTGAGGATCACTGGTTTAAGTTTTTAATTTCGGTATTAATCTGGATTATGGCTTTTATACTTTTTGGCCAGTAGCGTACCGGTTCCGAGGATTTTTGAAAAGAGGGGCCATACAACCAAAACCAAATATGCTTAGCAGAAAAATTTTTACTTAAAATCTGTCTCGGCTTTTTTGATTTTCGTTACAAAAACTTGGTAATCTCTCAAGAAAAGGTCTTCACCTTAAATCTTGCCAATTCCTTGTACATGATTGCACACAATTCCTTGTCGCTGCCCTAAAATGTCTGATTTTGCAAATATTTTCTATCGCTGCCCAAAACATTCTGATTTTAACCAAATTTTGAAATTTTGATAGGCAATTTTCCCCTACTCTTTCGCATCATTCCATAGAGATGGCTAAATTTCACTCAAATTTAATGAGAAGATTTTTTTGGTCTTTACTTGATTCTTACCGTAGTTGTAAAAAAAAACGATAATTTTTGACAAAATAAACGTTTGAAAACCAAAAAAAGTCTATAATAAATATATTGATTGTTTTCACGGACTGTTCTGGATTGTGTATGGTCGGTGCCCAAACAAATCTAATTTTGGCCAAATTTTTTGCGTCTTGGGGGTAATTTCCTTCTGGTTTATACGACTACGATAAAGAAGTTACGAGCCATAGGTGATTTAAAGCTGTCCGATTTAAAGCGTTGTGATTTTTAATTAAAAAAGCGCCAACACTTTCAATAGAATGGTCGGCCGCGTCCCGAGTGGATGGCGAACGTAACCGACTAAATCGCGGTTGAACGGCACTTTCCTCTGCTCGGTGGTCTTGGCAAACAATTCTATATTTCAATCATATCAAAAAATAAAAACTATAAAACCGAATAGAAAATGCCAACTGGACAGCAATATTCCTGGCCTCTCCGAAAGCAGATCGATGACCGCTTGATGGCCGTCATAAGTACAGCTCCTCCGGCGTTCTCCCGCAAGTTAAGATAAACAGAAAAAGATAAACTGTCTAAAAGCTGCCCATGTTTTGACTGCATGTATACCCGATTAAAAGCCAACTCGACTTAAACGGCCTGTGTGAAATTGTTCAGTCAAGGCGATCAAATTATAACTAATGCGACTTTAATGCGTGTAATAATCAAAACAACTGTTATAGCTAGCAGTTCTAAATTTCCGTCACATTTCTAATAAAAGTTAGAAAACAAAATAAAAATTTTTAACCTGACAGTTATATCTTGGCATCTCCGGAAGCAGGTCGGAGTAATTGCTTGACAGTTGTTCTATGCATAGCCCTCAGACATTTTCATGCTAATCACCAGGATAAACAAAGAGATAAAGAAAAAATCACTAGATAGTTTTAATTTCATAGTTCAAAATGTATTTTTCTCAATTTATTTTTGATTGTTTTGTTTTTTAAAGCAGACTAACTTATAAGCCTAAATGATTTTATTTTATCTCTGTATTTATCTTTTTGACTTGCAGGAAAGCATCGGAGTCGCTATACATAGGGCAATTGTCAGGCATTTACCCCGACTTCGTCTCCGGACAATTGTTCGAAAAATAGTTGTTCAAATTAACAATTGTTTAGAGTTTAGATGGATAATTGTTCGAATTGACAATAATTATTCGAAAACAAGAATCAACATTTTACGAACAATAGAACATTCAGGGTTAGGTACCAGCAAATTGAGTGTTTAAAAAATTAAATATTTTCAGACAACTGCTATAACGTCATTTTTCGAACTATCGTTAATTCAAACAAATGTTCGTTAGAATAATTGTTTTAGAACAATTGTCCGTAAACTGCCCGACCTGCTTCCGGAGATGGCAAGATATTGCTGTCCGGTTGAAAATTTTTTATTTTGTTTTTTCTCTGTGGTACAGAATTTTAATATCGCTTTAAACAAAGTCGATTTTGTCGGAGCCATAAGCTTTTCGTGACGCTCTCATCAGTGGCAATCGCGTCAAAATGAGACGAACCAGAGAAAATCAAGGTATTTATAGTCTCAACAGTTTTGTTTTTTGTTTTTATTTAGAGATATGACCGAAAGTTAGAGCTGCTGCTGGGCTGGGATCGCCGTGAAAGGGAAAGTGTCTTAAAGTCTTTTTCTTAAGGACACAACCGAATGACGTTAGTAAGTTTTGAACCGCGATCGCATCGATCACGTTCGCCAGCAATCGGCGCTCTCATCTACTCGACCACGCTGCCGACTGTTCGATCCAAATCATACCCGCGCCTTCCGGCGGGCGCGGGGGTAACGGGCCACCACGTCTCCAAAATTTGGGCGAAATCATAATTTTTGGGTCAGCAGTTCAAAAAATTTGGTCAAAATCAAGAATTTTAGGGCAGCGACCAGAAGTTATTTGGACAAAACAAATTTTTTCAACACCGAATGCAGAAAAAAGTTTAAGATTCAAGGCGAAGACCCTTTTTTTAGAGGTCACCATGTTTTTGGGACAAAAATCAACGGAGACAAATTCAAAGTAAAGACCTATTTTTTGGTTTTCCTTCTAAATTTTAGACAAAATTTCTTATATCCGTAAAATAGTAGAAAATCATGATTCGGGCAAACGTAACAAAATTTGGGCAAAACTGTATTGCATATAAAATATAAATAGATTTATTTATGTTTTATATGCTTATTTTGTCTCTTGGCGTCTTCAAAAGTAGTTCGCAAATTTGCTTGACGATTGCTCATCTAAGTAGCCTATAACGCCTCCAGCTCAGAAAGTTTATAGATGGAGAATGAAAAGCAAAAATGTTTAAAAAGGACGTTTCATTTTGACCAAATGAGAATTCTGAGCATGATAGGCCTATCTTTTTACGTAGTTCAAGATTTTGGCTGAAAGTGATATTTTTTCAAACTGTTTGATCAAGAACATGGATTTATACTTAAAACGAATTTACAAGGCAATAACATGTTTGGCAAATCAACTTTCACAGTGGAGAACTTGATTAATCAGTGCGTCGCTTCATTCAAACCAAGCGTTTCTATAGACTGTGCAGATTGCGAGCAAATATTATTTCCATCAAAAGGAACATCAATAACAATTTTATTGAAGTTTGATTCCAATAAGAAATCAACGATTTGATTCGTAAACTTAATCCGCGCCGGGCGAGCAATAATGACGTCACAATAATCACTCGCTCAAGAATAAAAGAGAAATTGGACAATGTCGAAAGGCCACAATTGTTGTAAATGTCTCTTGCTTTTTTTGATTTAATAAGTTATTTATTTAATATAAACTTTATTATTACAGAAATTTTAATTTATTTAAAGGTTAATACCGACTTGGAATACCATAAAAATTTAAATTTATGAAATATTTTCCTAAGTCTTTTTTGACAAACTGTGTTACCGATAGACCTACAATTGATTTTTAACAAAAGATTAAGACTAAACTAAAGATAAATTTGTCGATTGGTGAAAACTTATTCTAAGTCTTAAAATATGGGATGCGAGATCAGACATTGGGTCACGAAAAAATGTAAAAGCTGCATAATTTTACTAAAAAAAAATAAAATTCACTTTAAATTAATAGCAAAATCGTGTTTTTCCTAAACAATAAATAAAAATAATTTTTTTACTCTTTACTTCACTTTAAGGAAAAAACACAACTTTTTGGGTCGCAAAAGCTTTAAAAGTAACTTTTTGGGTCATGCCGAAAAGTATTTGCGAACTTTTATTTTAAACCGCGATTGGTTTGTCGCAGTAAATCGTAGTTAAAATTTGCTTTTAGAGATTTTTTAAAGAAATTTCAAATCTTTGTAAAAACTATCGATTTTTAGCTAGTTCGTTGATTTAGAATTGAGGTTTTATGAAATTTCTTAAATAAACTGACACAAAACTCTTTTATCTAATAGCTCTAAATCCAACTTGAACAAATGAATCCACTTTGAGCCACTTGAGCAAGATACTCAAACGGTTAAACGACAATCTCGACCCTCGTCCGTGGAACGAACTTGATGCACTTTATTATCAAAACAGTAAGCAACAATGAAATTCACTTAATTGCTAAAATATAAAGAAGAGAAACAGACAGGGGTGAAACTAGATAAGAGAGAGTTGTATAAACTACCATCACATTCAGGGAAAACACTTGTGGTATGTTGACAACGACCTTCGTTAACATTGAAAGAAATTTGGCACGAAAAAGCTTTTTATGAGTCATCACAAACAATGAAATCATTTATCAGTCACAACCTCTAAACAGAGATCAAATAAATTCAATTGAAACTGAATACATGTACAATCGCGTAGCACAATGGTAACAATGTGACTTGTGCAAAGTTCTATGACGAATCGCAAGTACAACTTTCAAAAAAGTTTGAAATCAATTAAACCGTATAAAAAGATTTGAAAGCAATATAGGTAAAATATTTAATGGCATCAAACGTATAAAAATTGACTTAAAAGACTTGTGTGAAAAGGAATTTTACAAGACCTAGCAGAACAACAATCGCTTATGTAAATGATCACAAGCAAAACAAACATTTCACAAGCGCGGGGCAGTCACCTGAGCAATAGAACACAAAACTAAGACAAGTTACCTAATAACAAGAAATTAATGTCAAACGACTTTTTGTGCCATTATATTATCTTGTATAGGAGCAAAAGACGGAAGAGCTAACTCGAATTTATTCGTTTTGTCTAAACTCTCCGTGGGCGGAATCGGAAAAATAGGAATCCGATGAGTGTCCGAACGGGAAGATTCATCTGTTGCATAGACCTTGACGTCGGGATGAAGCTCGAGAAGCGTCTGTCGAGCGGCGAGATATCGCTTCCTCCTGTTCATCTTGTAGATCGCGATCCGCTCCTCCTCCTCTTCACATGTCTCGGTCAAGCTGTTCGAGTTGAGACGCGACACGGTGGCGCCGTGGAGTTGAGAGTTGGAAGCGACCGGGGGCAAGACCGAAGAGTGCTTCGCGATGAACGGAAGCCACCGAAGCGTCTCATTGAACGTCACTTCTGCATCGACGTCGCTCGAATTTCGAGAGGTTTCTCGAGCCAGTTCGGGAGGGCAAGAAATGGCTGATCGCGATTTTTGCGGTTTGAGTCGCCCTAAAAACAAGCTCGTTTATCGCCAATGTTTTAGTTTTATACTACTGACTTATTGCGACAATGGGATGAGTGTGAACGCGATCAAGCG
Source organism: Diplosoma virens (assembly GCA_963680785.1). Classification (NCBI taxonomy): domain Eukaryota; kingdom Metazoa; phylum Chordata; class Ascidiacea; order Aplousobranchia; family Didemnidae; genus Diplosoma; species Diplosoma virens. The sequence continues at coordinate 6,272,042 of OY796894.1, read as the reverse complement.
CTTCTTCTCATGACGCTTACTATCAACACATGGCAACTTTCTTTGCTTACTTGAAAGGGCTTCATGACCGGATGATGACAAACGATTCGTGAAACTCGGCGCGGAAATCAAGAATTTTACGATTTCGGTACTTTATATATTTATAAAAATTTTTTAAATTTTATTTTGATCGCTTTTTCAATATTATTTCGTACCTAGCCAACTAGAACTGCTAAAAAAAATAACTGTCTTTTATGTGTGATTGCAATTAATTTAATTGTGCAATTTGGCGCCATCAGTGACGCACTGGTGATGACATCACGTCATTTTGCAAAAGCGTTTACCCGCCGTGAAAGAAGCGGAGGCTTGTCGGAGAGCGATTTTGGATAAACCAAGTTAAACCTGAATAGTTTTAACTTTGCAGCAAACTTGTGTGGTCATTTATACTTCAAGCTTTAAAAACTTAAACACCAAATCTAATCAATCACACGCTATCTAGGCTCTATTATAAACCCAACTCTGTATACTTCGATAACGGCCATGATCGGCCGCTGTATGGCCACATACGTCCAGGGATAATTCGGCCGTGCACGTACGTCACGCAATTAACTGATTACAAGCTTATCTTATAAATTTCTTCCTTTTTCGAAGCGACCAAAACAATGCTGTTCTTGGTTCACGTTGAGTACAAAATGTCAACTAAACTAGTGCTTCTCAACTGCTGGTCCGCGAAGTTTTTTTACGTGGGCCGTAAACTTTTTAATAAGCCATTTTAATTTGATAGGTGCAAGCACAAGATTAACAAAATCGTTTTTTGGTCCTTAAAAATTTTGCGGTCGCAGTTCGAGGCATTTAAAGGGAAAGAATTAAAGTAAACATACCGATTTAAAGTGAAGAAAAAAAAGTCTGCAAATCTTGAAACAAGAACGCGCTTCGTCAACGGAAGAACTTTTTTCGATCTTCATTTAAGTCGACTTTTTTTAATTGTGTCTTTTAAAATGCCCAGAGCTGGGAGCGCGAAATTAGTAAGGAACTTCTGGTTGTTTCAGGTTTGGAGGCTTTTTTTGGGGTCTTCATTTCGCATATAGCAAAAGTGAGGAGCAACGATTTTGTTCCAAGTTTTTTGGCCTGCGATCGTAAAACGTTTGAGAAATATTGGACTAAACAATTATGTTAACGGCTTTAGTCCCTAAATAGCAGCCAAAGTTGACTAATTTTTCATGTTTATCTACGAGCATGGAAGATCAAAAAAATTCTAAATGCAATGTTTTACGAATTGTGCTTGAACAAATTTGATCGTTAAAAAATTGTGAAATTTTGTTTCATTACGGTACAATCGGTAGGAGTAAAACAGCATTTAAATGATTAAAAACTTGGGGAGGAATTTGAGAATCTTGGTGCAATGTAAGTTGAGCCAAAAAATCGGTATGTCCTTTGTAATCATAGCTGTACCAGCCCGGAGGACAGGGGAAAGTGAAGAACTTTTTTTACCGATAACTAATTTTCAGGGACGAAAATTGAGAAATCTCAGATAGATTTAAATGAAGACTTATTTTTTTCTTTACTTTAGTCATCAAGCTATTTTTTTTGGGGAAGAGGATGATGGTACCTGAGGCCGTTTTTTCAGGCCTATCATCCATCATCCATCCCCTCGTCTACTTTGAATTATTCTTGGGTTTTTTTCAAATTTTTTCATAATCCTTCCTCAAAATGAACCAAAACAACACAAAAATAAAAGAAAAGGTTTTTCAAGCCATATTTATAGTTTGTTTTTGCGCCAATGCTGCTTGCAGTACAAATTGCTGATGCATTTATTTCAAGAAAGTTTACCGGCAAATTGTTGACAATAATATCCTAGCAAATAATGGTCATTGATTAACAAAAGAAATGAAAAAATTACTAAAAAAAGTTTTTTCGAAAAGTCGATAAGATCTTAAAACAAGCAAGCACTGACAGGCCAGTTTCTTCCTCATCAGGATGTTACAGCATGATGTTGATCTTGAATGTTTTTTGTTTTATTGGGTGAGATTTTCACTACTAACCCAAGCTGTAAAGCTATATTTGAAACACTTCCCAAACAATAGTCAAAGTAGTTTATTTTGAAATTATTTTACTATTTTAATATGAAATGATTAATGAATGTACAATGATTACGATAATGCTTTAAATCAAGTTAACTCATCTTAATGTGGGATCGCGAGATTTTTGCGCCAAGATTTCGGCCTTAGGTTTTGTCACGCACGGAATTCCGCGATATGGAGATTTTGAAGCGCGAAAGTTCGGAATTTTTATTTGTTTACTTAGGCCCGGTGTTGCATTTTCTATGATCGGATAGACAAAGTTAATCCGATAATAGTCCTTTTGTGTTTTTAGATCTCACGCTCATAAAGCAAGTGTTCTATCCCACAGACTAAGAGCGGCGTTGTGTGTGTGGGCTCTAAAAAAATAGCAAACGCATGTTATCGAACCTTTGTACCGGGATGCTCTGTGCGAAATTTATATAAACAATGTTAAAACTCCTCCAAATATATTATTTCACATGAGCTTAATAAATTTGAACCGAACCGATTCTTCGACATTGATTCGTTTTTAAGTTCACGCTTGAGCTCCGTTACACTAAACTAAAATTTATAATACATGACCAGCAGCTCTTTACATACCGGTAGCACAAATAAATGCTAATCAAAAAAAATCTAGGATTTAATCAGACAGCACAGCAAAATTTCTAAAACTTAAAGTTTATTAAAAATTTAAAATACTATGACGCAGGGGTGAAAGCAAGCGGATTGGTTGATGATTTGACGAGCGTGAGATTTTGACAAACAAAATGATCATTATCAAATTAACTTTGTCTGTCCGATCATAGAAAATTGAACACCGGCTTACGTAAATAAGTTAATAATTAAAGATTAAACGCCGAACTCTCGCGACCAAAATCTCATGGACCTATAATGTGTTGACGTGAAAATAAAATATAAACAGATAAGCAAATTACTTAACATATCATGCTTACGGTCAAGTTCTGGAGTTCTGAGGCTTGACCCACCAGAAAATGACTGTCTTTTGTTTTCTTTGATTCTCCTCTTCTTCTTTTTCTTCTTTTTTAATTTATCCACAGAACTTGAACTATTAGCTTTTCGACCAACAACAGTAACAGCTTCCATTTGATCAGCTCTTAGACTACAATTAAGAAAATGTAGCAATAGCTGATTACGATGCAAAACAAAAAACAGTCAATTTTGTAGGTTTATATCGATATCAGTAGTGTTGTCTAGAGCAGGGCTCTTCAAACTGGGGGTTGCGACCCCCTGGTGGGTCGCAAAGAGGCTCAATGGGGGTCGTGAGATTTTAAATTTTGGATTTTTAGAGATTACGATGATTTTGGAAGAAAAGTAGCGAAATACAAGATTAATTTGAAGTGAAGACCTTTTTTTTTTAGAGAACACCTTGATTTTGGGGGGAAAATAGTGGAATCAGAGATCGATTCTAGGTGAAGACCTTTTTTTAGGGGTCGCGAAAAAATTTGGCCGTGGAAAATGGGTCTCGATGAAAAAAGTTTGAAGAACACTGGTCTAGAGGTACAAGGCATTGCTTTGATTAAAATTTTTAGTTCAATATCTTCTTTTATTAGTTTGTTGCGCCATTGGCAAAGAGTTTTATGTGTTGATGGTCTTGCAATCAGCTTTAAAGTAAATTTGTATCAGACAATAGCAACACAAAAAAAAACTTAACTAGATAACTACAAGTATACTTTGTATTTTAAAAAGATGGTTAAGATAATTGTTTAAAGTCTCTGTTGCTGTCTTGCAAGACAGGAAGATAAACAAGTGTAAATAAATCTATTTGGTAAAAAAAGATTATTACATACTTATAAATAATTACCTACAACCAAAATACATGTAATAAGCCAGTTTAAGACATGATATATTTTTTTATTTTATTTATTTATTTATCTCAGATGCAAAAATGTCCATACACACACACACACACACACGCACACGCACACAAAAAAGAAATATCAACCCTAAAACATGCACAATTGAAAAAGACAAGTTTAAAACAAAGTTAGCACAAAATATTGATAATAATACAATTTATATCATAAGTCAGATGACATCAATGATATAATGAAAATATTTTGAGAATTCATATAATGATTAATGAAAGAAAGAATATGCTTTCTAATTAGAGCATCTAAGGTATCAATATTTGATTGTACTTGATGGTTACGAGCACTAACACATCAAGGTATGTAGTGCAAAATTCTATAAGAATCATTGTAAGCAACATGTAATCAACTGAAGTTATATTTACGATAATTACACCACAAGTGGCTTCCATAAAAATATTATAGTTAATAACATATAGTATTTATCTATAAATACTAGAGATTTTTAGGGTAACATTAAGAGCTTTACATATGATATATATATATATATATATATATATATATATATATATATATATATGTTTTATATGTCATGTTAGCAGCATAGATAAGTGGTTAAGTGTGCTGCATTGATAGCAAACGTGAATGACACAGTTGCAGTTCCAAACCAAAGGGCATTATTCTATTGTGCATTTTGAAAAGAAAATTTATAGCACTTTCCTCCACTTGGTGGTCTTAACAAGTGGCTCTAAATTTTAACTATATTTCTAAGTAAAAAGACTGATAAACCAAATAAAAATTTTTAATTAAACAACAATATTTTGTTTTCTACCAAAGTAGGTATTTAATTGCCTGATGGTTGCCCAAGTATAGCATCTCTAATACTTTCCCATGAGTCATGAGGTTAAATAGAGATGAAAACAAAAAAAATATAATAATTATTTTGATCAGTTCTTATATGAATATAATAAGTTGGCTGGATGGTCTTTACTATACTCCTATTTCTTTTGGGTTGGGGAATAAATTGTTGCGATTTGTAAATTTGTTTTGTTTGATGTTTTTTTGAATTTGATATTTCTACTTGATACAAATATTACTGCATGCAACTTTGATTTAAAGTTTATTTTCTTTTAGGGTATAAAATTGGATGCTGCATTGATAAGAAAGTGCATCTTTGACACTTAGTACTATTTGTATATGTATTTAATCATGATGGAAGGAATGCAATAACTGCGCATGAGATTTGTGCTGTATATGGAGAAAATACTGTGCCAGAAAGAACAGCACAATGGTGGTTTTTGTGTTTCAAGAACAGTAACTTTACCTTGACTAATGATGAATGTTCTGGTCAACCACTTAGACTTAATGAGATAAATTTATTTGCAAATATAAAACCACAACAATTTATTTCCCAACCCAATATCTTGGTCATGTTGTTTTGTTTTTGGAGAAGCATTTCAAGTCAATTTCTCTGCTTGGCAATTTTATTAAAAGTCATCATCTTTCTAGTATCCTCCTGACTTACATGACAACATCAAAGGCATTAAAGTTATGGCAACCATAAAACTATTACCAAACATGCTTTCAGAGATGACAATTAAGATACTGACTTTAGATTGAAAGTTTTAATATCTTTTTTAGTTTTTATTTATTGTTATGTTCAAAACTTAGAGCTCCTTGCCAAAGTGCCAAACAGAAGAAAGTATTGTAAAGGAGTCTTTCCCAAGGACACAGCATAATCATGAAAAAAAGTCATTTTTTTGGTTGCATCTATCATCAATAAAGTACTTTAACTTCTGATCGCACTGCAATACAGTAATATGGATTTATATAAAGAAAAAAATTTAACAGAACATTTATATTTTGATATCTCAAAAGTAGCTTTAGGTAAATGCTGGACAAAACTTTAAACATAAAATTTTAGTTACATTTTTGCAAGTCACAAATATTAACATTATAAAGCAATAGATTAAACGTATTAGAAATTTGTTGCTTAATTTTAGAATTTTTTTGAAATAAAATAAAATTTTTTTACAACTGATCACATTCAGGAAAAGAAAACATAAAGTAAAAAAACTTATATTATTATCATCATTTAAAACTTTTTTTAACCCCTTAACTGCTAGATATTGCATTCAAAAGCACATACAGTGTAGGGAGTTTTATTAGAAGTTTACCATTCTCAAAGTTATGCATTTTACTTATCTATGATATTTATTTTACTTGCTCTTTTATTTAAACTTTTATACTACATATTTTACATAATTAAATTTTCTAGATTTCAAGTGTGCCACCTCTTAATCTATTAAACCAAAAAAAAAAAAAAAAAAAAAAAATCACTAGATTGTCGTTTTAGTGCTACCAATTAGGGTCTCTTTAAGAAGTCACCGTAAACGCTTCTGGGGTCTCTTCAAGAAGTTACCGTGAACGCTTTTGTTTGTGAAACAAACTAGGATCCCAGTGTGGCTACTATTACATTTATTTAAAAATTTATACCGTTCTTTATATATAAAAAAAAACGAGGCTGCTTTTTAAAGTATGAAAGTTATTGATGAAAAAAAATCAATGATAGTTCAGAAAACACTGTTTTTATATTTAAAGGTTAACTTACAACTGTTTTTTACTTGGTTCAACTTTTTGTTTTTTAACTTGCTGACTGATTTGTAAGAATGATTTATTCATCGCGCTTAGCAACAGCAAAGCAGTTGAAACAGTTAGAGCGTCTTTTAGTGGACACTTTTTCCCATTTTATACCGTTCGGTTCAAGTTCAAGCCGTCTTTGGTTCAACCAAGGATTACTTGTACACGATATAGGTATAACATGCACAAAAAATTGTGAGTAAAATAAAATCCTTTATTTTGTATATTCCGTAAACCAGTGGCGTGCGGTCAGGGCAAGAAAGTCATGCATTGCATGATCAAATTTTTAGGAATTGCATGACGAACTTTTGCGCGATGAGGTAGATATCGTTGAATTCGATGAGAAATATTACTTGTTCGGGATGAAATCTGAGACCAATCCGAGACGAAGACCCATTTATTTGTCTTATTTTAGAGAATACCGTCAATTTAGGACGAAAAGTAAGGAATCAGAGACTGGTTTGAAGTGATGACCTTTTTTCTTTTTTAGAGATCACTGCATTTTGAGGACAAAAAATGCATTACCAGGAACGATTTCAAGCAATGAACTTTTTTTTAGAGAGACCTGCATTTTCAGGAAAAAAAGTGCATTACCAGGCTACAATTTCAAGTGATGACCTTTTTTTTAGAGAGATAAGCAAAAATCTAGGACGAAAATTCGTCTTGATCACCATGACATTACGAGTAAAAGTTACAATTTCACACAAACATTTTTTTCCTGCCGGTAAGCTATTGCATGTCTCACTCATTAATTACCTATAACATACCCATTTTCATGACCAGTTTTTGGCATGCGAATTGCATGGCCAGACTCAAAGGTCACCGCACGCCACTGCCGTAAACATTCCTGCCAACTTGCTAATTTTTTTCCATGATTTTGTTTCCGCAATTCAGTTATTCAATTCGTTTCACGTTTAATATAATTTATAGTTGTCCATAAAAAGTAGGCTATAATCAGTAATAAAAAAAAATGTAAGTATGATTATTAGAAAACTTTTTGGCAATTATTTTTTTTAATGAATCTAAAGCTGCGTCAGCAAAATTTTAAAATTTAAGAAAGTACACATTTAATTCAAATAGCTTTTCCTGGTTTTCGTGATTTACTATTATTTATATAGGCCTACTTTGTCGGTCTAGACTTATTCCTGCTTCCTCATCTGTTGTTTCTGATGCTGTAATGAAAACAGACTGTACAATTATGACTTGGTTCAGATCATATAAATTTAGCCTGCACCTGTTTTTTGTCCTGATTATTTTTATGATAGATAGGCCTACTGTAGATAAATAAATCGTTTATTTTTTACCAATGCGCACAAAAAAACATAAATAATTATATCACATAGGCGACAAAATTAGCGCATACCCTATTTGTAGAAAGCATCGAATAAGTGTGGTCGACAGCATGGTCGAGTGGCTAGAACGCCGTCATTATGATCGACTTGGTCTCGTCAACCCCTATTCCTCTGCTTCATTTAGAAGCACTCGTTCCCCCACTTCGTGTCATCCTCACCCATCAATTCCTCTCTTACGTTGAACGTGCACTCACACTGCTTCCTTCTTTTTCTTTAGCCTCTCTCGCTCATGTTAACCCTCGCATAGGTCTTAAGAAAGGATCATGGAATCCTTCTCTATTTTCCATAACCTTACCCCTAATCTACAATTACCTCGTGAACCTCTAATCCTATGCCCTCCTAAGACTCCCTGGTCTACGCCTTCTTCTTATTCTATCTCATGCCAACTTTTCTATTCATGTTCACGTAACGACCCTTCTTTCATCAGTAATGCCGCCGCTGTTTTCCATCTATCTACGCGATATCGCTACCTGGATGATGGCTTGGTTTTTGGCGGTCTGGGGAGTGGGGGGAGGAGCGGAAATTCACATTAAATGTACTAAGTTTCTCACTACTGCCTCTCCCTCCTTCTCAAGTGGATGCTGGGCCACTAGCTATAGCACCGACACTTATGCCATTTGTCACGTTCATGAATGATGTATTTCTCACTCCTCATCTTGTGAATTTGACTCTGTCACCTTAATATCTGACGCTTAATCATTAAAACATCGAGGATGTTTTGGTCAATTTGTCGATCTGACGGCGGCATATGGTTCTTTCTAACACCGTGGCCTTGCATAAAAGCTGCTTGAGATTTCTGCCAGATAAGCACATGGTCAGAATGATCATGGAGCTTGTATAAAACCAAAGTTTACCTTACTACCAATCACAGCAAGCAGAACAGGATTAGCCGTCTGAAAAACGGCGTTCCTCAAGGATCGATATAGACTCCTTCCTTTTCAACTTCTATATATTTACGTTTACATCTGCCCTCCAAGATTTCCAGAAAGTTTACCTACCCCGACGATCTAGTATTGTTGCACTGCTCTAAAAACTGGAAGGTCTTTAAGGAGACTTTAAGTTAAGATAGCCACTCGCTTCGTACGGCAATGCTTTGATCAGCTCATGTTAATCTTAAAATTACCAGCTACTTAAGGGTTCGGCTTAAAAACAAATTGAAATTTATGGCAGACCAAGAAACTCGGAGCAATATCATCGCGGTCCAGTAGAGCTCTTAACGCGTAAAATTAAAGTGAAGACCACAATAAAGGTCTTTGCACTCTGACTATACTTTTCCAACTTCAGAGGACTTTTTTATATTACATGAATTTTACGTTCCCTGACGGCCCGCATTTACCAAAACAAATAGGCCACGAATAGGTTGGAATAGGTTGGATGGGTTGGACAGACCTGGTCTACATCAAAGCAGCGGTCAGTTTAACTTTTACATTATGTTAGAACAGGTTCCTTCAAACTGAGCCTAATGAACTCCTGGAGGTTCATAAGCGTTTGAAAAATTTCTAGATACCAAACAGAAATGATAGATGTACATATGATTCTAACCGTTAAATAAATTTTTTGCTTCTTGCGTGAATAACTTAATTTTACAATGTTTGAATTTCGGGACATCAAGTAATTTGTTTCTAATTGCATAATTGAACTTCGTTTAACTTTACTGTTTACGGTTTGTGCAAGAAAATGCTTAATACTCGTAAACTAATAAGTAATTTTGTTAATTTATTAAAAAATACAATTTTTGCGGTGTAAAATTTTTGTAGACTAAGTTATGTCGGCGGGTCACAAAAAACAAAAAAATCGATTTAGGGATCCGGGTGAAAAAAGTTTGAGAACCTAACTTTGCCTTAAGGAGAGCATCATGATACATACGGGTATATAAGCGTGCTTAAAAAAGCTGAGTTCTCACTATCGTGTTAATGGTGAACCTTTCTTCCACAGCTAAGTCAGTCTAATTTTAGTGCAATTTAAAAAGTTTTATGACTTCTTTAACTTAAAAGTTTCTCATTACAAAATTTAAACAACAATTTAATCAGATGAAATGAATTGATATCATTTGTCTTGCAAGGTTGATTCTTTTATTCAAGTAGGCTACAATAAGAATCGTCACATTTGCAAATACCAGCATTAAAAAAAAAGCTTTTAATAAAATTAAACATTGCAGAAGATCGCTTTCTAGTTGCTCTGATGCCCTGACACTGATATTTCCTATAATATAATACCGCTTCTTTCTTGTTTCAAGGTGGGAAACTAAAGTGGGAAAAAATACTTTTTTGCTATGCGTCTTCAAACAATGCATCTATTTCCAGATGTTTAATCTTTTGACACTACACATGTAATTCAAAAAAATTGCTTTTCAAAACAAAAATATTGAAAACGCAGCGATTTTATGTCATTAAGAATAAGATTTTTTGAAGTTCTTAAAATAATAAGTTTAAAAATTCGATGATTCATGTCGTGAGCCAGATTAAACTTGCGCTTTGCGCTCACGCCTTGAAAAAAGCCAAAATAATTGCGACTCAATAACTGAGTTCAAGAACGTTCGGTCAGAAAAAATAAGAGACAAATTGCTTAAATAGTGAACTGTTATTTCTCATGAAACCAAGGCTAAATAATTTCAAATCAGGACTTTCTTATGTGAGTTAGATAATCATTCAAGGCAATGTTTATCAAAAACCTTAATAGAGAAATCAAAACAGTTTTAATAAAACCGATAACACAAAAAAGAAATTGTTCAAAACAAATTACAGATCGTTGATTATCTTTATTCCATTCTAATACGTGGCCAAACGAAAAAGAATATGGTCGCCATCTGACACGCGGTAGCTGCCAACACCGAGTGACAAAGGTTGGTTTGTTTTGGCATTGATTAAGGACCAATATTGCCTTAGCGATGGTTTGGCTTCCAATCCATAAACAGATACCACATATGGTCCCCAGCTGGTCTCTTTAACTGTAAACCTTATAAATACAATTAAATTAGTTTTATGGTTAAAACAACAAGTATGATAAACACGAGCGTTCGCGGGATTGGTTTGGGTTCTTTTCGATATTATTCCACAATATAAGATCCAAACTATTCGGTTTCATAAATAGATTAGTTTTTGAACCCAGAGGTTCTTGAGAAATTTGTATATTGAACAGCCTTACTGTTAGTTCACGACACACTCCTGGTCTCGGCTGATGCTATTGCATCTCAGCTGGTTAGAAATGGGGGGTGCAAAGCTGTTGATCGCAAGTTATCTCGACTTGTTTCTCAAGAAGTGTCTGATCACTGAAAGACTACAACACCAAACCCAGTAAATACCTCTGATACTTTCTTACCAAAAGAATTCACTGCTGCTCTTCAACATTTAAAACCATGTAAAGCTCCGGGCTCTGATTCGATCAGCCCATAGCTTATAATTCTTGATGGAGCTGCTTTAAAGCCCAGATTACGTAACTTTCTTTCTTTCTGCTTGCGCCGACTCAAAGTTTCCAAGATTTGGAGAAGAGCGCTTGTAATTGCGATCTTGAAGCCGATGAAGCCCGTACGGGATCCATAGAGTTATTGACTGATATCTCTGCTCTGTGTCCCCTACAAGATCCTCGAAAGGCTTACTAACACTCTTGTCGAGCCAATTATTGATCTACTGCTCCCTAAAGAGTAGGATGGGTTTTGCCATGGGAAGTCAATTGTAAATCAAGTCGTTCTGTTGACACAGAACATCGAGAATTCGTTCGAGGCTAAGAGAAAGGCCGGTGCCGTATTTGTCGATCTGAAAGTGGCATATGACACTGTCTGGCACCGTGGTCTTACCTTCAAGCTGCTGAAGCTTCTTCCGGATAAGCACATAGTCAGAATGATCATGGAGCTTGTTTGAAATCGTGTAGGGCGCTTCGCTTGCTGTTGTAGCTTGCTAACAGTAGGTACGTAGGACGAACATCACAGCGACTACAAGATAGAATCAAGCAGCATGTTCCTAAATGGCTACAACAGCAAGCGAAGCGCCCTACACGATCTCAACCTGGCAGATCCTGTAAGCTAAAACGTAACAATCCAGATTGTGACTCTGCCATAGGACAACACTTGCTTGACAACGAGCAATGTGCTGCAAACTATAAGGACAAACGTTTTAAAATTCTTGCTGTGGCACGCAACTCATTCCATCTGTGTCTACTCGAGGCAACTTTTATCAAAACCAAACATCCGGTTTTATGTAAACAAAAGGAATTTGTTTACACATTAAAACTTTTCAAATAACCTAAGTTGCGAGTAACAGTGTTTCTCCTGGGTAATTCTACATAGTGCGTTTCTCCTTTCCGAGATTACACTGTATTGCACCACACTGTGCAATTGTGCCTTTCTCCTTTCCGAGACTGCAGCACCTTTCTCCCAACTGTTGAGACTACAAATACCTTGATTTTCTCTGGTTCGTCTCATTTTGACGCGATTGCCACTGATGAGAGCGTCACGAAAAGCTTATGGCTCCGATAAAATCGACTTTGTTTAAAGCGATATTAAAATTCTGTACCACAAAGAAGCTCTTTATATATAACATGCGAACATAGTCGCACAGACGTACGAATTGGTTAAAAAATACAATAGTTCATGAATTGATATGAAAAAGTTGCTTTTATGCAATCTATTACCATAAGAAAATTAATTTGAATTTGAGTAAAAATTATTAGATTTTCCAAAACAATCGGCACTGAGTTCAAGTTAAGGGCCTACAACAGAACAACTAAAGGCTCGTTTCCACTACGAGCGTGGAATGGAGTATTCTTTGTTTCTTTTATTGATTTTTTACTTCGCTTGGCGCTAAAAGCGCGGAAAGAAGTAAAAAAATCAATAAAACAAACAAAAAATGCCTTATTTTACGCTCGGATGGAAACGAGTCCTAACTAGCAATAACAGATCTATTTAAATCAGAAGTTTTTAGCTGGTGTGTCATTTTACAATAACGAGAGCGTCGCGATGTAGTAAGATAAACATAAAATATAAAAAACCTAAACAAAAACTTGATTTCGACCTTTTATCTATTTTTTTTGTCTTCGATCGGTTTTCGAATTAAATTTATCTAACAGTTTGCTTTATTGGTAAGAATTGTTTTTTTAACCTTTAAACTTGAAAAGTATTTCCGGGAAAGGTGTAAATCTACGACTTTAGTGCATCACGAGTTTATACAAATCGTGGATATTTTTTACAATTGATAAGTATGAATTAAAAAAATTTTTTGTTCAAACTTGCAACCTATAGATAAAACAGAAAAATTATGCGAAAAATCGATCTAATGATATAACTGGATAGCAGGCATTACAAATACCAGTATATTGGTGTCGAAACAAGACAACCTAGTTTGTACGTTGAAGCAAAAAATATTTGCAGATGAACGAACATTACCGTAAAAATTTAAGCTTATCGATTCACTCGATGCAATAATAAATTTCAAATTTCAGTGAAATACGTAAACTTAAGCAAGAAATCAAATCTAATTTTTTCGCGCCGTAATAAAGATGATAGCTACTACACTCATCGGCGTACCAGCAGAAAAAAGTTGGCTGGGCAATGCAGTTTTGCCTAAATTTTGTGAGCTTTGGCCGAATCATGATTTTTAGTACTTTACAAATATGAAAAAAATTTTATCCAAAATTTAAAAACCAAAAACAAAAAGATCTTTACTTTGAATCTGTTTTTGATTTCTCAATTTTCGTTCAAAAACATAATTATCTCTAAAAAAGGGGCTTCCTCATATCTTAAACTTTTTTCTGCATCTAATGTTCACTTTCGATACACAAAAAATTTGCTTTGCACAAATATTTCCTTGGTGCTGCCCGAAAAATTCTGATTTTGCCCAAATTTTTGAGACTTTGGTTTCATTGCTCCCCTGACCCGACGGTGGGTACGGCTATGACTACACTAGCCAAGTGCTATTAAAAAATCTCACTCGAAGTCGCCTTGTGCTTTCGCTCGCTTCATCGTGAGCAGTAGTGTGTCGTTCTTTTTCGCATCGGTCACTAATACGGACATATTATTTGAACCGATTTCTGCAGTTAGCCTCACGTCGATCCGTACAGCAGATGGATTGTCGTCACTGTCATCTAATGAAGCGGACGGTGACGTAAATGCTGGCTGATAACCAGCAGGAATGGGAGCTATTAAAAATATAAAAGCGCGGATTAGTTTTATTTGCAGGCAAACTTGTTTTCTTCCAATTTTTTCATTTCTCTATAACAGACCCGTTTTAGTAAGGCAGGACCGATTCCGAAGTTCCAAAACAGTCTTATTCGCCAACGCAGGTAATCTCTGAGCAACAGCTGCTTCTGGTTCTCTTCTCGGATCACAAGATTGTAAAGAGTGAAGAATTTTTCTGAACAATTAAGTAGCTTGTTTGCAAATTATTCAGTTACAAGCAAACGAATTCTGTCACAGTTTATTGTCACGTTTAAACTAAAAAAACAGAAATATTTTTTATCGCCGCACTTCAAAGCTGAAAACCTAATCTGCATAAAATGACCATAAAATACATTCATTTACAATCTATATATTGACAGAAATAGAAATTCTAAATTAATTCTTGGCACAATTTAGATTTAATCTAAAGGCTTCTACAACATATATCCAATGCTTTGTATAGAAACTTTGGAAGCTAAAAACATCTCACCTTTCTCTTCTTATAGGCAAGCTCTTCTTGACAACTCTCAAAGCAGACAAAGCAAGAGGAGTTGAATACTTGTTTCCGATCCAAAGCGAACCCATGGAATGTTTAATTTGCGATTCTAGATATCTGCGGGCGGTCCTGATGGAGCGTCCAATTTTGGATATATTGCGACTTCCCGTATGTTGGGGCTGTTGAGCCACACATTTTAAAGCAATGATAAGTTGAGCAGTTATATCTGAAAACATTCTTCTGCTTAGATTTAGCTGCAATAAGATTAGCGCGTTATGCAAGTTTCTTTATCTACATTTGAAATTTTTAAGACATTGATACTTTTCTGTAGAAATAACAGTTTTTTCAACTATGCAACGTGCAAAATCATTTGAAAGTAGTTGTATTGGAATATATTTAAAATTTTTTTAAAAAACAAGGATGCTAATTGTTGCTTATTGCCAAGTTTAAGCAAAGTAGTAGGTTACAAAAAATTTTTTATAAGATTGTCTTTATTCAAAATAAAGTTTACCCCATTGAAATAATTTCAAGGTTACAAAGATAGAGTAAATCAAATAAATTTTTTTATGTTTTTCGAAAAGTGCAAGATTTTCCCTAAAGCCAACAAGCAGAGAGAGAAGAAGAGAAGAAGTTTATTTTGTTTAGTCAAATAAAATACAGAGAAAATAACATAATCACATCCATTTTCAATTACAATATTACTTTTAAGCAAAACTACATTGCAGAAAGGATATAAAGAATTTATATTTGACTAAACTGGACAGTGAAAGACCACTATGTGGTCATCTAGTCAAAACTGCCCATTGATATTAAAATAGAATATTAGTACAATAACTAAGCAAAACAAACACAAAAAATACAAACATACAAAAAAGCACACACAAAGCAAGTATGGCACATACACAAAAAGCACATAGCTATATGACATGTTATTCATACAAAAAAAAAAAAAAATTTTTTATATAGACTCCAAATACGATATATCTAATACTGATTTAATAGATATGTTTTCATTTTTTTGTTGAAGGAGGAAAATGTTAGTTTTTTCATAGCTAGTGGAATTTTATTCCATACCTTTACTCCATTATAACTACAAGAAGATTGGCTGAATGTTAGATTATATCTTTCTTGATAATAGTTTTGATTGGATATGGATCTGGTTGAATAAGAATGATGATTGCCAGCAGATTTAAAATAATGGTCAAAATTTTCCGGAAGATGTTTATTGTAATATAAATGCATAAATTTAGCTATTTCTAGTTCGTATATTTCATTGATTTTTAATAAGTTCCAGGATTTGAATAATGGGTTTAATTGAACGTGATCCCTTAAACATTTAAAATTCATGATGCGAATAATTTTGTTTTGCATTACTTGAAGGCTTTGCAGTACAGATTTATTGGAATTGCCCCAGACTATAATACCATATTTCAGATGAGGGTATACAAAACTAAAGTATAGACTTCTTAAAGTGGGTTTATTAACATAGTGTCTAATTGTGCAAAGAATTCTAGCAGCATTAGCAAGTTTTTGTGCAATTGAACTAACATGATTATGCCATTTTAAGTCATGATCAATTAATATTCCCAAATATTTTGTATAAATTGTAGAGTTAATTTTATGTTGACCTATACTAACATTGAAATCATCTAAAGCTATGTTTTTACTATTATAAGAAAAAGGTTTAACAATAAAATATGTAGATTTAGAGTAGTTTAAGGATAATCGATTAAGTTTCATCCAGTCATCTACAATAGCTAGTTCACAATTAACTGTTGATTGAAGTTTTGATAGACTTTTGTCTTTCATTGTTAGAACTGTATCATCAGCAAATAAATTTACATTAAAATTGGTGTGTGTTGGTAAGTCATTAACGTATAGTGAAAAAAACAGAGGACCCAATGTTGACCCTTGAGGGACACCACATACAATTGTGCTATTTTCTGATTTGGTGTTATTACACCAGGTAAATTGCTTACGATTGCTTAAATAGCTCTTTAAAAGTGAATGCATGTTACCACGTATACCATAAGCATACAATTTTTCTAAGAGGATTGAATGGTTTACAGTGTCAAACGCTTTGGACAAATCTAAAAATATGCAACAAGTATAGTAGCCATTATCAGTATTTTTTATGATTCTATTATGCAAATCTGTAATGGCTAATTCAGTTGAGTAACCTTTTCTAAATCCAAATTGTTGATTATTTATAACTTTTTTACAAGAAAAAAAATTCTCAAGTCTGAGATAAAGTAGTTTTTCAAAAACTTTTCCTATTGGTGATAAAAGGGAAATTGGTCTATAGTTATTAACTAAATGTTTCGGACCTGTTTTATAGATTGGAATTACTTTTGCGTATTTTAGTATAGAAGGAAAAGTACCAAGATCATAAGATTTATTGAAAATATCTGCTAAAAAAGGTGATATAATCGGTGTTATTAGTTTGTACAAGTTGTTTGGTACATTTTCAAATCCACATGCTTTGGAGGAGCTTAGTTGACTCAAGTGTTTATTTACCTCATCTGGTGATATTAATTCAAATTGAAATGAATTAAGAAGACTGGAAAGTTTAAATTCATCTTTATTAGGGCATTTAGGAATTTTAGCATCCATTGATGGACCTATATTTGTGAAGTAGTTATTTAATAAATTAGAGATAGCTTGAGTGTCAGTAATTTTTTCATTATTTATATCTGAAATCACATTTATTATTTGACGTTGGTACTTTTTGTGACTTATAATTTCATTAATCAGTTTCCATTGTTTTGATAAATTATTCTTATGTTTATTTAGTTCATTTTGATAATAATTCTTTTTAGCTACTTGTTTAAGTCGTGTTAACTTATTAAGATAGTTTTTGTATTTAGAAATTAGATGCATCTTCTGTTGCTTGTAACATTGACAAAATAGTAAATTTTTTGTTTTAATAGATTTAAGTAGACCTTTTGTTAGCCATGGTTTAGATCTAGTTTTTGCTTCTTTTCTACTCAACTTTTTAAGTGGTGTATGTCTAGTTACCATATTTTTAATATCATTAATGAAATTTGTCATTGCTAAATCTGGATCTGAAATTTTGGTCAAGTACTTTGGTGAATCCATTAGAGAGCAAATGTCATTGCAAAAAGCTTCAGTATTAAAGTGTTTAGTGTCTGGAATTTCTTTTTCTAGATTGTCATGATTTTTTATATGGGTGTTTTTGAAAGAACAAAAAATTGGCAAATGATCTGAGATATCATATATTAATATTCCTGGAATACATATTTTGTCAATGTGATTAGTGTAAAAATGATCAAGAGTAGTTGAAGAGATAGGTGTAATTCTGGTTGGTTTATTAATTAATAAATAACTCCCTGCTGAGTAAATGTCATTCAAATAATTAGAAACTTTTAAATCACTGTTTTGTTTTCCAACATCTATATTAAAATCCCCTGAGATAACATACGAACAATTGGAGTGAGTTAGCTTGTGTAAAATATTACAAAATTTAGATTGAAAAGTATCATAAGAACTTCGAGGGTGTCGGTAGATAACACCTACAATAACTTTTGACTTCTTTTTCAATTTTAAATTGAGAATTTCAATAAACATACTTTCACATTCTTCATTTTCTATAGTAAGTTCAGGTATTTGTAGACAAGCTAATTCTTTTTTTATGTACATGCCCACACCACCAGCATTGCTTTTTGACTCAACATGAATAAAAGAGTAATTTGTAATATCAACTAAATGAGCAATAGAGGAATTTAGTTTTGTTTCAGTAATAGCAATAATATCTGGTGGAATGGGCATATTCAATAGCAAAGATTCAATTTTATTTTTGTTTTTTATTAAAGATCTAACATTCATATGAATAATTTTTAAGCTGTTTTCATCTTTTAAAATATTAGCATATTCTAAAGGGCTGTAGTATTTGGAGTCTCCAATGTGAGATATTATTGATGAGTTGCAATCAAGTTCTAGTTGATCAAAAATCATAAAAAATAAAAATAAAAAAATAAGACACTCAAAAAAAAGTATAAACACTAAAAAAGCAAGGATGTAGCAATACTAGCAGATAGCAAGTTCAATTTTAAAGTCAAGGAAGAAAAAAAACAGACATAGATGCTTGGAAAAAATTAACTTACGTACTTATTGTTGAATGTTTTCAAAAATTTTACCTGGATTGTTATGATTAAGTTCTATTTTTCTTGCTGGATTTTCAGTAAGAGTATAATAAATTTTTCCATCAGAAGACCAAAAAGAATGAACCAGCTTGGACTTTCTTAAAATGCCTAATTTTTTCATGCAAGACATTCTTTTGGATGTCAGAGATTCAGTTATAAATATATTTTTACCTTTCAGCTTCTTTTTGCTGTTAAAAATTATATTTTTCAAATTGTGATGAACAAATTTGACAATAATTGGACTATTTGTATTATGAAGCCTGTGGGATCTGTCCAAATCTTTTTTCATAACTGCAATTCCTAGATGAGTATTGAAAAATTCAATTACTGCTTGATCAGAAGTCAACAAAAATTTATATTGCACACGCACGACGCTGATCACTGTTAACTGTCGCGAAATATCAAAATAACACCACATCGCCAGGGGTGCCGGAACGTCGGAAGGGCAAGGGGGGGCAGCTTTTTCAAAGGGCACTTTCAATACTGTAAGTACAGTCATTTTTGCCCAAATTTTGTGACGTTTGCCCAAATCATGATTTTAGAGTACATTTCGGATATGACAAAAAAATTGTCTGAGTTTCTCAGACAAAAACCAATTTTGTCCTAAAATCATGGTGATCTCTAAAAAAAAAAGGTCTTCACTTAAATTCAGTCTCCTAATTTTCGATTTTCGTCCCAAAATCAAGGTGTTCTCTAAAAAAAAAAAAAAAAAAAAAAAGGTCTTCACCTAAATTTGGATTATTATTTCTTGCAGTTCCTCATCATCACCTCTCTAAATTTCCTGACTTTGCCCAAATTTTTCATATCGCTGCCCGAAAAATCTTAATTTTGCCCAAATCTTCGAAACTTGGGGGGGCAATTGCCATCCCTGCACCTCCGGCAGGTACGGCTATGACTGTGATACAGGTAAACAGAGATATATACACACTAAGAGGTTACAGAGCAGGCATTTTGCTTCGTTACTATCGTACTGGAATGCAAAGGGCAGTACTGCCCCCGTTGCCCCCCTTGGCAAAAGGGCAGGGGGGGCAGCTGCCCCCCCTGCCCCCCCTGTTCCGGCACCACTGCACATCGCTAGTCTGTGGAAGAATTCCTTGCAAGCAGCGAAGGTCATCCGAAAATGGGAGTCAAATTTGGCTTTATTATTAGGGATGGTTTTCTTTAGATCAACCATGGAGGCGGCGCAACAACAAAATATCAATATAACTGTTACGTAATTCAAATCGCTTCTTCGGAGAAAATTGGATTATTTTTTGTGACCTATCGAAATGCAATGAGTCGTAGCTCAATGAACGAGGAAATATAATACATTTGACGGTTTTAACAGATCAATCAACTTATAGACTTTTTTAAATTAAATGTAATAACATATATCTAGGGCTGCCACTTTTACTTGACTAAAAAAATCTAGTTTGACCTCAAAAAACATCTAGAAGCATCTAGATTGAAAAACAAAACATTCAAAAATACAGCTAAATGTGAAGTTATTAAATTTAATTACATGTAAAATTAACTAAACAAGACCATACGCAAAGTTTATTATACGGTACGGATTACATTGCATTAGATGTTGAAGGAGCTATCTTCTGTTGAAGTTAATGTTGTTGCTGCAGTTTCTTCGGAGGGATTTTTATATGCTTCTGTTGTACCTATCTTTTTACAACTAAATTAGGTAGCTTGGAGGACATGCAACATTGTTTTTTGCGAATTAAACCAAATCTAATAACTAGTATTGCATTCAATAAATCAGTTTTTATGCTATTTCTGAGTTTGTTTTTTGCACAGTTGATTGCACTAAAAACTCAGCATTTGAATGAGTATTGAGCAGCATTGAATCAGCATTGACTCACCGGGGACCAATGCCTGCTCGTTCGTTTGATCAGAAAGTAACATGTTCCGACAAAGAGTAATTACGTAATAATTTGGTTGGATAAAGTAGACAAACAGAATTCAAAAAAGTTTTATATAAATTATACACATTTAATTTTAAATACAATTTGCTCTTTAACTGCTATACATCTCGGTTTATTTATTTCCCTCTAGATAATATCTAGTACGTTAAAAAAATATCTAGACTTTATAGCCATCATCTAGACTTCAAAATGTACATCTAAGCCTTAAAAAAATTATCTAGATCTAGCTATAAAACATCTATAGTGGCAGCCCTACCTATATCCGTTCTCAATGACCTAAATGCATCGTTTTAATTAAATAATAGGAATGTGAACTCGCTTTGGCAGTGATCTAAATAAGGGCATAAAATTGATTTTTATTGTTAATATTGTCGTCCAAGCCACGCGGCCCAATTCGGGTTTATCAAAAATAGAGAGAGAGATCGCTCTCATCGGACAGTAACCAGAATTTCGCTCAGAGAACGGTGACCATTGTATTGTTTTATGCTGTATTTTGTTCAGTAGCTGCGCGTATGAAACCGCAGACAAAAAATAAATTCATCCCCTCCTTCATATTTAAGTTACAACTATATGTTCTGGAGCGGGCGTCGTGGAGTTGCGCATATTAAATAAGGGTAGTTCGTAACTGGGAGGGATTTTGCTGACCTTATTTAAACAAGTTCAGAACTAGACGGACATAGCTATTGAATTCCGTAAATCGTCGGGCACGCCAGCATTCTCTCAACGAAGAGTGAACGTAAGAATCGCGAGTCTTTCCTTAATTTAACCAAAAATTGAATTTACTCTCTTCTTCAAAAATTGAATTTATAATTTACTTCTTTTGGACTAATAACATTTTAGGACACGGTCATGCAGGATAGTGTTCAGTTCAATGACTTACCTACCGAAGCATATGTACCAAAGCTGCCGTCTGGTTTCTGACCCGACAAAATTGTTTTAATTGTTTTCTTACCAATGGTTCGATTGCTTACACATAGTGCTTGCACTGCCAAAGCGTAACTGTACCACTGGATTTTATCTAAAAACAAATTATTCTTGTTTATTTTCAGATAGTAAAAACTTCAAAAGCTAACTGCAAAATTAATAAATATACACAATTTGCTAAATCGACCTGTGTTTACTAGTTGGGAAATAAAAGAAAAGCCATACCAGCAGCTTTCGAAGCAGAAGCAACGTTTTCTTGAAGTGTTTCTATCAAGTTTGTCCCGTAAAAGTTGTTAGGATCTTCACAGATAGAAAGAGAAGCCATAACGTAAAGGGCACGTTTTCCCATACCTAGACTGTCAAAATGTATTGCTTCTTTAACAATACAAATTTTACTTATTGTCACACTTCATTGATAATATCAATCTTAACCTCATAAATATATAATAAATTTACATTTTTTTACAGTAAATTTAAACTTTTATTATTACGTAATTTTTTTATTGTAAAGTAGGGATTGAATAATAGGTAAATCACTGCCCATTTAATTTAATTTAGTTCCAAGTTCTCTTATAAATGTATAGTAAATATTCGTCTTACCGTTTCTACAGTAATTGAGAGAACATGGCTTGTACTTTCCTTCACTTTGGACAGTGTTACGTATTTTATCTCTCTTCTTTGTTTCTTATTTTTTCGAACATCCAAGAAACGCAGGATGTAATTTTACAGTTGATTTGGGAGTGCAAGTTGCGTAGTTCGTTCGCTGTTGTGATGTCTGATTGGTTATATTGCGAAAGCGTATACTGCTTGACCGATTGTAAACTTAATGTAATTGAGATCTTTGGGCGGTTCTACTGTAATTGAGTAATTGAGATCTTTAACCAATAGTAAATTTAGTGTAGAAGATAATAGAGAAATTTCTGGGCGGATCTGGTGTCTTTAGTCGTTGCCTGGCAACGTGGCCCGATCTACAGTATATAATTGGCGCTGTAAATTTTTTATCCATTGCAGTTGAGTCATTTTAGTTAAGAAGTGCTTAGGAATTGTTTCGTGTTTCTGTGCCTGTGAGTGTACGTTTAAGTTGTTTAAGGGCAATGTTGACGCTTTGAAAAGTAATTTTATAATGAAATAGAATTGATTTTGCCTGTGTGGAGGACAAACTATTAAGTTTAATATTAGCCATCGGGGTACCAATTCATTCATATGCTTGCTTAGTACAAAGTTGTTGAGAAATTATTTGCAGTTGTTGATGCTGTAAATTGCTTTGAAGTTTGGTGAAGCTTGGAAGCTAAGTTTTACGAGAATTGATCAAGTTCTTGTGAATATATTCTTTTAGAGTTAGGTTTCCCATATTTTTGGAGGGGACGCTCGTTAGTAAAAAAAGATTCGTCCCCAAAACTAGCATTCTCTAAGAAAAAAGTCTTCACTATAAATCAGTCTCCAAATTCCTACTTTTAGTTACCAAAAACAGGTATTCTCTAATGAAAAAAAAAAGATCTTTATTTTCGATCAGTCTCGGATTTCATGATTGTCGTCTCTGTAGACTGATGATTTCTGAAAAAACAAGAAAAACAGGAGTCTGCACGTGGGGTCTGTCTTCGACTTTTATCAGGATTTTTGCCAAAATAGGCAGGACAAAACTATAAAAATCAGGACTGTCATAATATGTACTAAAGTTTCGAACCTATTTGTTTCTCTGTTGTTACTTTGTTAATCGTGTATTTGTGTTCTCTGCCGTTAGCTTGTTAATCGTGCCACTCTGTAATTGTTAATTATGATTGCTTTGTTGGTCTCGCCCTTTTTAAGCATCTTTAGTTGCTTGGATTTCTTAAAAGAATAGTGACCACATTCATAACGTTATTTTGTAACCTTATTTATAACTATTGTGTTTCTTTTATAGATTTATAGCGGCGTTTTCTTTAGTTAATTAAAAGCTATACTTTTATGCTTAATGTTAAATTACGACAAGGACGTATGGTAATTAAAAATTGCGGTTTCTTTCTATACGTGGAGGAAAGTTTCTAGCGAATAGATCCGAACTCAGCCAGAACCTACTATTGTAGAACTTCAGTCTTGAGGCAAGCTATTTTTAGAGCTAGGATAAATAAAAATAAACACAGCTTTACTTCAGCGCAGGTATTTGGGGTACTTAGTTAAACTAATCCTTTTGGATTTCCGAGTAAAGTTGTAACACACATTGTTAATCTATCTATTTAATAAGCAAAAATTATTTAAGCTAATAAAATTAGTTTTAAAACTTTACTAGAGGTATACATTTCTTGAGGTTTTAACCTTTATTTTGAAAAATGCCTTAATATTTTTAGTTTATTTTAGTATTTAATTTATTTTAAAAAATGCTTTAATATTTTTAGTTTATTAAAAAACTGATCAAAAAAGTCATAACGAAGATTTTTAAACTGGCAAGCAAAATGCAGGAATTTTTATAAATCATTGCTGAATTGTATTCATACTTGTCTAAAGACGACACTAGCGAATAACATAATTTATTTAATGCAGATTAAACTACTTTCCTGAATTAAAAAACGAAAGATTAGAAATTATAGTAGCCTATATGAACGTTATATTGAACGTTACAGTTGATGAACGTTATATCGAGAACTTTTACTGCGTAAAACGCAGCCAAACAATCAAAAAGACAAACTTTGAGTGAGTTTTACCTGTCTCTTTCGCTTGAGAATTCTTGCTTCATTGCTTCGACGCTTCGGTTTCTTCCAAAGAAACTTTCTGGTTTGCTCAACTGCAAGGCGATCACGACTCGCGGTGTATTGTACCAGCCCCAGTCCGAATGACGAAGATACATCAGCCTGCGGACGTTTTTGTTTATGGCGCCATTCACTCCTCTGGTTGATGCTTCATCTGCAATAAGAATAAGGCGATTTAAAGGTAAACACATCACTTCAAACATTTCAACATGAAGCCGTGCTCTGGGGCAATTGGAAGCGTTGCAAATTCATCGGAAAAAGGTACAAAGTTTTCGAACGCTGAGTAAACAAGTAACGCCGGGCTAGTGATCGTGTCGCCAATCTCTTTCAAATATGCCCTAATTTTCATGAAATTTGTAAGCAGCAATACTGTTATTGTTCAGAAGATGGCTGTGACCAAATATCTGAACTAAAACCTAAGGATTGTGTTTCGAAAGTATCGAAAGCCACTGGTTGTTTTACCTCGAAGCTGAGTAGTGCAGTTCGTTTGTTTAAACTAGCATGAATGTAAATGGCCGGATCTTCGTTCTGCTCAAGGTTTGGAATTAGTTAAACCTAAGGCTAAAGTCCAGGAAGCTGCAATTGAAGCTAGGGCTAAGGCTCGTTTTAACATTGAGGAAGCAAAATTGGAAGCTGAAGTCAAATTGCTAGAGTTTCTGGACGTGGTTTGTGAAGTAAATCGGTTTTAAAAAGGGTCCGTTTAATGAAACGTTTGAAAAAGTTTTGCAAGTAGCGCTGTCGCTCACATTTCCTTCTCTGCCAATCGTAGTTGTCGGGAGTTTTATGGCGATGGTGTTGTAGCGTTGAGTGTGTGTTCTGAGTCGTTGTTGCCCGTCAATTCTAAGAATTTGGATTATAAGGAAGCAAAACCACACTTGGCCTTTGAGCAGGCTCGAAATGAAACCAAAGAAGGTAAGAGAACAGACCACGAGAGACAAAGTTGATACATTTTGATAACATGATAAGAAGTTCTAATGTAGCTTCTAATAATTGTGCTGAAGAAGCATTTAAGACTTAACTTGACTGATAAGGCAGATATGAGTATAGAAATCTAGCTACACATGATGGAAATAGCATTGTTTTTGTTTTTGCGGTCCGTAGACTGAATATCTGTAGCTCATGTAGCGAAAGAAGCTTCATGTGTTGACTGAGCCCGAGAATTAATAAAATTGTTTTTTGCTCCTATGAAAAGTCTGTCGACTTCAGAACGAGTTGAGAAAGCCATTGCAAGATTGCGTGAAAGATACGGTGCTTCAAGAAGTTGCATTATACAAATAGAGCCTTTAATAGTTAGAATTCGTACTGGACGTGGAGCAGCTCACACCAGCTCACACAGTAGCTTGCACAAGCATAAGCAAATGCTTTGGAAGGGTTTGCTTATGCTCATGACAAGAAAGAAAAACTATCTGGTTGTTTGTTGTTAGATGTAGCTAATTGCCTTCCTGATGTTCTTAAAAACATTATTTTGACTATCTTAAACAAGTTTGTCTTGACCTGAAACAGTCTGAGCTTGATTCTTTACGTAAATTGTCGTGAATGAGTTGAGTATTATGACGTCCGAGTATGCGCAAATTTTTTTTGAATCCAATAACAAGGAAAATCCAGGAGATCCTGCTTCTGGCCCATTGCGTGTAAAAAAAGTCGCCGTAGAGATTGTGAAGCATAGCAGTCAGTGGTGGATATTGGGTGAGGCGAATGAGGCAGTCGCCTCAGGCCCCCCCTCGATTTTAGGGGCCCCCCCTCGAGTGTTGCATTGTTAACTGCGCAGTTTTGGATTCGCTGCAGATGTTTGCTCAGAGGATGATTTGAAGTGAAGACCTTTTTTTTTTTTATTTTTTTGGAGAACGCCTTGATTTTGGGAGAAAAATAGGGAAATCAGAGATGAAATCGAAGTAAAGACCTTTTTTTTTTTTTTTTTTTTAGAGAACACCTTGATTTTGGGAGAAAAATAGAGAAATTGGAGATGAAATTGAAGTGAAAACCTTTTTTTTTTTTAGAGAACACCTTGATTTTGGGAGAAAAATATGCAAGCCTAGATCAGACCTCTTTTTTTCTCAGACTACATCAATTTTTGAAAATTCTTGCCTCGGGCCCCTAAATTGGAATATCCACCACTGATAGCAGTCATGATGAATATTTAGAAAAAACAAGGGCTAATTTAAAAAATGGAACAAACGTAATGTTAAAAAATTTTAAAAGCAAAATTACCGCGAGCTACAGTGTAAAAAATGTTTAAAAAAATTTCTTTAAAAAAATAACTGACTACAAGCTAAATCTAGCCTAATACAGGTAAGTGCAAGAAATTAGTTTTTATTATAAAGCCAATAGATTTTAAAAGTAAACTAATTTTATACTTCCAACCAGAAGCTGCTTGTGCATTGGCGCTGCAGAGCTGCAGCTACTATCTGTGCAGCAGTTGTAATAAATGTTATCAGCAGCGCTTAAAAAATTAACAATTATAATTTTTTAAGGGTGCTGCAGCTCTGCAGGTCCAACGCGCGAGCGCCACCGCTCCTAACCCAAATTTAAATTGCTGAAATAACGCTTTGTGGCTTGGTTGATAAAACAAATTAAATAAAGCGAAAGCTTGCTCGGCTTAGCAACTCTCGCCATGTCCACTAGGTGGCTAGAAAAAAGGCTATACTTGTAATATACTTCAAGTTTGTAAATCGCGTCTAAATTGATTATTAGTTTATCATTTTCGATTTGTAATTTGCTATTGTTTTTTGATATTCTATTTTAATGGAAAATCTCCAGCAGTTTTAAATATTCGCACAAAATCTTAATAGGCGTTGTCAATTCTTTTTGTTCGTCAATACACTCTTTTCGCCGATGTTCATGAGTTTGCAAGGCGTGCGAGATTTAGAAACTAGTTTTCCTGCTAAGTTTGAATAGAATCTTAGCGTTGAAGGTTTTCATTGCAACAGAGGTCAACAAATCTTGTAGTTACGCGCTTTGAGGGGACTGGTTTATACTTAAGGTTGCGCGCTTTGAGGGGACTGGTTTATACTTAAGGTTGCTTATAGATGGATGAAGAGAGAGGTTAAAGTAAATTTGATGAAGAAGGGTTGAATTTCTTACGTAAATATATGAATGCTCACTATTTTATTATATAATGTGAAAAACGTAAAGACTTTTAAATTTGCCTCCATTAGTAGCAGAATTACTACCTTTGTAGTTTTATAATTTTTGTGGTGATAATGAAAATATTTTAATGTAAAATTCTGGTCCACTAATACAGTTTTATAAGTTGATAATTAAACATTTCGGCTCAGTAACAGTTTCAAAAAACTATTTTTCCACTTACAATAATAATTTCAAATTTATCCGGAGTAATTTTGCCAGCAATCGGATTAATAGGCACAGATTTAAAAAATTTCTACTAACAATGGTGCTGACCATTTTGAATAAGTTTTTTTTCCTAACAGTTTAAAGTCTATGTATTTCTTTCTATAAAAACTGTTTATTTTTTGCATTGCAGAAAAAAGTGATTGCATCTTTTTTGTATGGAGTAAATGTTGCTTTCTGGAAGACTTTTTAAATGTTAGGGCAGGTATTGTTCAGCCGGATCACTGTCTCCTCATCAACTGCTTCCAGATCAAACCCATTCAAGAATGATGGAAAATGGGACAGGATGTTACTATGTGATCAGTGGTTTGCTCTTCCCCGCCACACTCACAGATTGCATTTGGAGCCAAACCCCATCTGTGTACTGTGGAATGAAATAAACGAACGCCAGTGTAGAGGCGTTTAAACCTTCTCCAGGATGGTCTGGGTAGATACATTCCCAGTGGTTTGAGCTTGGCATAAGGGATGAAAGTACGTTACTTTGCCATTCCGTATTTCATTTAATTTCCGCCCAACACGCAACATTGGTGTCCGTCTTAGAATAGTGGTTTACATTCCAGTGCAGCAGGCACGAATGGGTGTCTCGGTTTGAGCTTTTGGTGTCCTTCATAAAGGGGGGAAAAGATTCTTTCGTAAAGTATGTGTTCAGGCCCTTGTGCTTGGTGAGCTAGAGATAGCATGGCTTGTTTGCGGCGAAGCTTAGTTGGAAGGATACCTGCCAAGGCAAATAAATTGTCTATTGGTTTCGGGCATAGGCATCCAGTCACAATGTGCAAAGTGCCATTGATAGGCTCGTTACTGAACCAAGTGTGGGCAATGCGGCACCAGACAGGTGAGCA
Organism: Diplosoma virens; assembly: GCA_963680785.1. Taxonomy (NCBI): domain Eukaryota; kingdom Metazoa; phylum Chordata; class Ascidiacea; order Aplousobranchia; family Didemnidae; genus Diplosoma; species Diplosoma virens. The sequence continues at coordinate 6,243,628 of OY796894.1, read as the reverse complement.
GTACTTTGCGGCAGAGTGGACCAGGGCCAAAGTGGCAGTGCGCAATGTTGTGGCACCAGCATCCCAGATTGACCCGCCAATCGCCTGAAAAGCCCATCTCAATTTCATCACTTTTGTTACCAGGAGTCACAACAAGGAGGTCAATAATATGAGCCCCAATAAGTGCTTATTCAGAGAACTGAAGAAAAGGCTGGAAGTTGAAAGCAGAGGTTATCAACTGGTGGACCAGAAAAGTTTTTAAATGGACCAGAGCGAGTTTTTAGGTGGTCCAAAAAAGTTTTTAAATGGACCAGAGCAAGTTTTTAGGTGGGCTAGGGCAAGCTTTCAGGTGTACCAAACAGAGATGATGTGAAAAAGTATTAAATTATTTATTCGGGGCTGATTTTTGTTGGCAAGTAACAAGTTGGTGAAATTGAGTGTGGAATGAAAGTGAAAATTCTTTTCGAGATCACTATCTTTAAGGGACGAAGATAAAGATAAAGCAATCCGAGGATTCAAAGTGAGGACTTTTTTGTCTTCACTTATAGTTTGAAAACGATTTCGTGAAATTGGGTGCAGAATAAAAGTGAAGACTAAACACATTGGCCACAACAATTACGTTTCAAGTTTTTTGGGCCACGGTATTAAAAAGGTTGAGAACTCCTGGTTTAAAGCCTTTGTTAAAGCCTTTGTTAATTTTAAAGTTTTGTTAATTTTTACAGTACTTCAATTTGAAATGAAATTGTGCTTTGAATTTATGCGTCGTGGTTTTCCAAAACACTGTAAGTTGGAGAAAGTCGATGAGAAAAATACTATTATGTTGTCTAAAAGTTGCAATTTAAAGTAAATCTAAAACTAAAACCTGATTTAAGCCAACTTTTTCAACTTAATTCTAACATAAAGCTGATATTAATGCTGTGGCGACCGCTATCTTTATTTGTTCATTAACCAAATATGTATCTTTAAAATTTATTCTACATTTCTTTGATCTTACTTTATTGCCAATCATCGCATTTAATATTAAATCATAATCTCTTAAATTGATTTAATTTGCCAACCTATTGCCGCCTTGTGGTTTCGTCATAATTGATTTTTTTCGTATGCGTTCATTAAAATCTCGTTCATTAAAATATTTATGGACCTGCTTCCGGAAATGCCAAGATAGTGCTGTTCGTTTCAAATTTTTTTATTTTGTTTTTAATTTTACAGAAAAATGATTGAAATTTAGAACCGCTTGTTCAGAATTTACGATATGCAATCTTTTTACGCATAATTATTTAAAACCAATTAAACTGTAATGATAAAACAAATTGTATAAGTTCTTTTTAAAAAATAATAAGGTAAAACTACTTAGATTAGCTCAGTTTATTTTAACCCTTAAAATAATTCTATTTACTAAACGTTAAGGTTTTAGACGTTTTAGTTTTATTTTTGTTTTAATAAATTATTTATTTTATGGCATATTATTTACACTAAACCATATTTTTTAACCTGGAGATCCAGTAGAACCAAGAAATCTAGGTAATCCTGTTGTTTCATCAAGACCATATGCCAGTGTTGCTTGGCTAGAAGCGTTTAGTTGATTACAACATATCCCAAAAACTAAAATACTCAATAAAATATCAAAAGCAGAACTTGATATCATGACTTTAAAAAGTAAAAACTAACTCTAAAGTTAAAAACAAAATCTGAGTTGTGATGTTGCGACTGAAACGTATTTCGTCAAATGAAAACAAAAAAACCTTTTCAAAATTTTCCTTTTAAGTTTTAAAGAATAAAAGCAACTTTTTAAAATATCTATAAAGCATAAAATATGGAATACAAAAAAGCTTATAACATACATGTAGCCTAGATGTTTATATTTAAATAAGCCTAAAATTAAACTGATTGAATTACCAAATGTTTAAATAAAATTGAAAAAATTTCAAAAGAATTTAGTAGTGTGTAAAGCATATCTGCTAACATTTGTATAATACCATTAATAAAAAGCAAACATATTTTTTAGATTTTTACCATGCAGCTTTATTTGTGAAAACATATTTTGTTTGTTAAAATTTTATTTAAAATTTATTTTTGCAAATGTAGTCAAAATATACTCGTATAAAACTGATTAACAGCTTTGCAACTAGAAACATGTTACTTGTGAAAGAGCCTACTCAATACAATGAGTGGTTTCCAACTTTGTTACATTCTAAAATAAACTTATTGAACGTAATCTCCCTTGC